>JZKD02S2321749.1:0-21997 GCA_000966675.3 Picea glauca
ACCATGTTAAATTTCCTATAACTCAGCAACCAGAATATTATGAGAATAATTTTGTCCAACCATAATTTAATCAATGTTGATATAAACTCAGAAAATTATACATAAATATTACAACAGGGCTATTTAATTAAAATAACAGCATAAGCATATACATAAAACCAAACATATAAAATGGACAACACCAGAAATACCCTGGAAACCCCAGTGTGGGGAAAACCAGCAAGGAGGGGCTTCTATTATGGGCTTTCAAGAGAATTTACAGCAACAGAAAATCAGAAATTTCTGATGCAAGTTTTTTCACTCAGAAAAAAAAAACAACCCAACAAACTTGGCCTACTTTTTCGGTCCCACTTTTCGACCATGCTTTTCCGACCCTGCTTTTTCAGCCCTACTTTTTCGAACCAAATTTTTTCGGCCCAGTTTTTTCGACCTTAAAAAATTGGCTCTCTGATGGATGTTGTATGTGGCATGAGTTCAACCTCCCTTTGCTGCACAGTATGACCCAAGTATGGCCTATGCTGGCTACCCAAATGTGGCCCAGAACTCGCCCTCTCTACCTCAGTTGCTCCCTCTTCTTCTCTTGCCCAAGCACCCTCTTCCTCTTCTCACAAATGAGAATGTGTGTCCCTCTTACCCTTGGGCCTTCTATTTATCTCTCTAATTCACTTTTTCAAGAGACTTCTAGAAGCTTCCAGAAATATACTTTTGTGAATTATTAATTTCTGAAAAGTGGCTTTTTTAGAAATCTGAGTAAAAAGTCATTTAAGTGACTTTTTAATTTTTCCCAAGTTAAAACTTAGGATAAAATAAATAAAATTGATCTCAGTATTTAATGTGTTCATTAGTATGCCTAGGACACTTAGGCCCATGCTGAGACACCTACCAAGCTACAAAACTAACACCTAGAACAAACAAAACATCGTCAAAATCTAAAGAGTTACTTGCCCTATGCTAGAAAGGAATAACCAATTCTTGCTACTGGGTACTTGGCATCATCACCAAGCTCAACCTGTATTCCCGAGTCCTGCTTTGTTAGACTAGGAAATCACTATTGGGTTGATGTCGTATGACAAGATACCCCACTATACACATACCACACATTCCTAGGACTCGTGTTGGTAGAAAGACAAGATACCATAGAGAAATCCTTCTCGAATTTGGTTGCAAACTTGTTTATTTGAGTTTCCGCAAAGGTTGCTACGTACTTCTGTTGCAACTTCCCTTTAACCTCCTTCTTAGCTAGACATTGTGATGCATAATGACCATGCTTATGAAAAATGAAGGACTTGATTTTACTCAACTCCTTCTTTCCTTGTTGTGAGGTTGACTCCTCACTCTTTCCCTTACACTTGTTGGAAATTTTACTTATGCGCTTATTTGTCTGACCAAATAGGGCTAGGTTCTTATCACCACCCTTCTTGATGGCCTTTGACTCCATCTGAGTCTCCTCTTGGATATAATCATCCCACAGTATTTTAAAGTTAGCAAGGTTCTCATGAGCACAAATACCTTTGACAATGGTTCCCATGAAGTTCAGAATCCATTCGATGCCATGTTCACTAGCTCTGCATTTGCACTTTTCTCCCCAACTGCTACAAGTTGATCACGAATTTCCATGGCCTTCATAAGGTAATTGGAGATTTAATTTGATCTGGTCATCTCTCTAGATTTGAGTTTGTTTTGCAACATCATCTCTGTGTTTATGTTCTCACTCTGGTAGAGGCTAACTAGGGCATCAAACATTTCCTTTGCCATATTCTTTTGAGATAGGTCAAGAATCAATTGATCTTTAACTGCATCCATAATCATCTGCTTGGCCTTCTCTTCCTTCTTGTGAATTGCCAAGTGCTACAGATCTATAGGCAAAGGCACAACATCCTTGACAATATCCTAGAGATCATTCTATTCCAATAAGAGTGTAACCCTAACTTTCCATGACAGGAAATTTTAGGTGCCATCCAATCTTTCCTTGAATCTAAGGCTAGTTGATGCCATGCATGAGATCTAATGCACAAACTCCTAGATCTGAAAATTAGTTCTTAAAAATAAATACTGAAACCTTCTAATTGTTGGTCCTTCTTTTGGCAAGTTATTTACTGATGCAAACCCTTGATAATCTCAATCCGAGAAATATCTCTGATACCATGTAAATTTTCCAAACCCTAGGTGATTGTTGCCTCTCTCATTAAATAACTCAAAACATAATGTGAGGATTACACCATTTTCAACACCCCCTGATAAGTTGAAAAGAGGGCTATGGAGAGAAATATTGAAATACAAATGAGAGTGGGTTTATGGATACCCAAATCAATATAGGTCTGGTCATACTTGTAATTAAGAGAGGTTTTATGTGAAGACTCAACTTGATAAAAGTCAATTGTAGTCAGAATACAAATGAGAGTGGGTTTATGAATACCCAACTCGATACAAGATCGATCATGGTTGAAAATGAAGATTACACTCATGCATTCAACAGTCACCCTTAATCTGAATAGGGGGGTTGTGGAGAGAAGACTTTTCCTCACAAGCTACATACCTCCTTAATGTTGAATAGGAGCCAAATAGATAGTTCCCCTAAATGTTTATCTTCCACACCACTATGTTAAATTTTGAGCTTAATTTCTAAAGAAGATTATTTCTTTGAATTCTTCAACACTTTGATTCCACCTTAATACATTTCAACAATATAGAATCATAATTGAATAGAAAAAATCATCTAGATATGTAAGCACGCACATCAACAACACATATACCATTGGGAAACCCTGTACATGGAGAAAAACCCCAGCAAATGATATTCCTTTATTGCATTAATAATGTAAGATCACTTACAAACATCCACCATGATAACTCTGATGTTAAAGAGCTTGCCAAGTTGACTCTGACCTGACAGATAACTAAGAGACCTTGATGATATAGACATATTCGAGTTACTTTCAAGGATTGAGATATATCAGCTCTGATATGGGTTGTTGAAGCTGCCTCTAATTGACTGATATGCGCCTCTGATATGATGTCTCTAAATGTTGATGTTACAACACTGTTATACACCTTTGTATGTTGAATGTATATGCTAATATGCGCCTCTATTATGTTGTTATTATAGCATTGTTATGCGCCTTTTATATGTTGCCTCTATAGCTGGTATGTGCCTCTATATGTTGTCTCTACATTCACCCTTACCTTGCATAACCATTGTGTTGAAAAGAGGGGTCGACCTCTGCTTATAAAGGAGTGAAGAGGAGAAGTAGATGGCGCGAATTAGGAACTTGTTTGCATGCTTTAACATAACTCATCTTCACACTTTAGTTCAAAATTGGAACTAGACTTGAGACTTCAGTTACAACTCACCCTTGACTTGGCATGCATGCGTACTAACTTAGCATGCACATGCCATGCATGCATGCAACATGCAATTAGACATGCATGCAACATGCAACAACTTGAAAACAATGTCTTTGACTTAGACATGCAACTTTGACTTCTACAACTCGACTCTTTACAAGGCAATTCAAATTTCTCTTCATGGTGGATAATGTTACATGTGCCAACGCACTAGATCAATACATTTATATCAATTGCAATATAAGGAATATCGTTCGTTTCTAGCTCATAGGAATTTTATATTCAACCTAACTTTTTCTCATGGCTCATAAGGCTTGACTAGGCTCATAGAGGTTATACGTTCCCTGTGAATTTTGCACTAGTCTGTCTATGCTCACAGAGATTGTATGTTCCCCCTGACGTTTTCACTAGACTCTCTATGCTCACAGATGTTGTACCTTCCCCCCAAATTTTGCATTAGACTTACATAGCATCTCATTCATCCTGACTTTTTGTTTGACTCACAGAGGTTGTACATTCCCCCTGTCTTTTGTCAATACCTCACAAGACTGGTTGATTCTCCAAATCTCCCTGGCTAGCCTCAGGGTGGCCCATATGGCCTCTCGTTGGAGAATGATTGTTGATGCTGCCAAGTTTAACACACTATGGTTCTAGAAGTTGGTGAAAATGGTTTATGGCATAGGAAAAGAAGAAATATCCACTATAATATGTAGATAATCATCTATATAAAATAGTGGGATAGAGCTTGCAGACTTGTGAGTACAAACTACATCTAGGAAGGTGAAGAATACTTAACTCCCCCACTAGAGTGGTCATACGATCACAAATATCACTATGAACCACTAGTTGAGAATCAAGCCATACATCACAATAAACTAAAGCATCCATTGTAAAACCACCAACTCTTGGAGCATAAAGGAGATCTCCAAATGCGGTGGGGTCAATACTAATGTGATCACATCTTGGAACAGGTAAGGTCCAGTAAAAAAAATGCACTGCCAAATGTTCACCATAATAAGAGTCCTTTAGGCTCAACAATAGTGTAGAGGAAATCGTCATAGAAGGTACGTCGATAAGAGGAGGTACATCAAATTGTGATAGATAAAGATCCACTATAGTAGGCTAATAATTGTCTATAGAAGAGTTGTTAGTGAGAAGTAGTGGAAACAATCTGAGCAGATCGTGAATAGAAACTCCATCAAAGATAGTATTTGTACAGGAAGGATCATATAGACAATATAATGGAATATGGGCCCATATACTTTATCCAAAAAACCTGAAAATAAAAACCGATGAAGTCATACATTGAGCAAAGTTTTGGTAGAATGGATCACACTAATGTGCAAAGTGCATGGCCTTATGTTTGTTCTAAACTACTTGAGAAGTATCATAAAAATGATCCCTGTTGCAACCTATCACTCTTACAGGTTCTTCATTTTTCTCAAAACAAACCATGCAAGACTTGGAGACATATCCATCCTTATGACATAATTTGCATATTGGTTTCTTCCTTAATTATATCAGCCCAAGTATAAGTAGGACCATTTTCTAGGGAAAATATCCACTTTGAGTCCATTATGTTCAAACCTGATGCAAATAGCTATGCAAAAAGTCACCTTGATTAGACCCAAAAAAGGAAAATTCAAAATAGTAATAACATCTTCCAAAAAAATTGCAGTGTACAGAATCTGCACTAGGATGGCATAAGCTTTAGCTGAAGAGTGCAACCCAAAGAGAAAACTTCTTCTGCAAATATGAACAAGAAGGATAGTGTTATCACCATAACAATTTTCAGATCAGGATCCAAATTTCAGAAATTTAGCGAAATGTTGTATCATTGTGGAAGTATGATAGTTTGGAGGGATGGGATATATCCAGCGGCATATAGACAAATATAGCGGAGGCGCAAAAGGTATAACTCGATGGACCGTCGATCTTGAAGAAGCCCTGATCAACGGCTAAGGCACATATCGAAGAATGGAGCAGCACGGAAGATAATTATTCGAAGGCGGGCCGGGGAAACCATTATGGTTTCATTCGTGGACGCGTGGCGACACCAGAGGTACATCGGGGAGAAAAGAGGTCTACTCAAAACTGTTTTTTCCAACCCCCGATATCGGAAGTTGATGGTATTATCACCTGCTGATTTGCATTTTATTTTTCCAAAGCATCTTGTCCTTGTGTTATTTTTCCACTCAGATTTTCTAACTTTTTCACCAGCTCCATCAAGCTCCCATCACCTAAATCCTTCACCCAATGCGATCATCCAAAACAGTCATGTACTCCACGAGTCAAAAATTGGCAAATATCCCAAGCCTATACCTAGCCTTAATTCCTATCTAAATCCCTTAGTTCCATAACTTCATTCATTTTTACCCTTATTTTCATATTCCCGTTGAAAATAAAAAATATGTCTTTTATTAAGCACCCTTATCCCATCCACAAAGTCATGTGTTAAGCCTCATATGCCCAAAGTCCTTAGAAAATAGAAAAAGGGTTTTTTATTATTAATATAAATATTTTTATATTAAAATATTTATATTAATATTTAATCCAATATTTAATTTATGGAATCACGTCAAATCATGGGCACAAATCTCAATTTATAATGTGGAAAAGTCAAAGGTTGGATGGAGGGCACACATGCATATCGGGGATTGAAGTAGAGAGGAGGTTAATTTTGTGGAGGCCAACCGGGGAATACTATTGTGGTTAATTTGGTGGACATGTGTTTTTACGTGGAGCACATCGGAGGTAAAAGCAGTTTGAATTAAACCACTCCATCCCAAGCCCAATGTAATAAATGCACCATTTAGCATATTTAATGTGCGGCATTTTTCCAAGAGTGGATTACAATTATGGAATTTCTAATAAATGAGATTCCTCCTCACGATGAAAAGGTTTTACAGAGGTAAGATTTAAATTTTACAAATCAAGGAGACTAATGTTTATTTCCATCGAAAATAATTAAATGGAAGATGCACGTGAACAGAAACTTGGATGATTTTTATCCAAAGGTTTTACATAAGTAAAAGAAGAAGATAAAAGGTATTTTGCGTAACTTGGAAAAACATTACACTGTAAATGTTTTTCCACAGTGAAAAGGTAAATTGGAAAAACATTACACAGTAAATGTTTTTCACAGGGAAATGATAAAAGTACATGTTTTTACAATGAAATGGTGAATTGGGCAAACAAGACATGGTCTTAAAAACCACGGGCATGAATTAAATTATGGAAATTTAATTCTACAGGATAGAAAAATATTTGGGAATTATTTTTATTTCAAATATATTATTCCCAAATGTTTAATGGGAATATGGATAAATGCAATTATATTTGAAGTATTATGAGTGACATTTCAAAGAGAACGTGGCAGAGGAAGGAGCTTGAGCGTCAAAGGAATCTGCAGGGATCATGAAACGTTTTTTTTTTTCTAAAAACTGTCATTTGTAATCATTGTAGAAGCTGAAACGTTTCATTTCAGTTATTGTAACTGGTTGCACACCGAAGGAACTCGAATTGTATAAGTGTTAGAGGTTTTGAGGATATTAATGGAGGGTAGAAGTGCAAGGGCACAATTCTGGTGGTTCTGGACTCTATTGTAAATTTTCTGGGACTGAATTGAATACATATGCAGAAGCATTTTGAACTATTTATGAAAAGATTCTAATTGGTTGTGATATGAGTTATGTCTTCTTTCATAGTGTATAATTCCTGTGATATTTTATTTCATTTCACTTTCATCTGTTTAAATTGGAGAGACAAAAGCCCAGAATTCATCTCATGATGCTCTTAGCTTAGCAATTTAGACTATGTATATTTCTTCTTAACCAATTTAGAATTCATTCTTGTAATGCTCTGATGCAGTTATTTGTTTCCTCTTTCCTCTTACCACTCTGATTTATTTTAAGTTACAACTCAGATTCATTGCCTCATTTAGCCTTTATCCTCTGGAGAGTTCTATCGGCTTATCATTGTTTTCATTCAATTTCAGAATTTTGACTCCATAGCCCTATGTGTCCCTCATCTTCTTGGCCAACAAACTTTATTAAAAAACCCCAAAACAAACCAAATCTAGCCACCGATTTCCATAGATATATCAAGTGACATGAGAGATCCCTCTCTGAGTTGAGCAGGCTAGTGCCTCAGCTCTAAAGTTGGTTGCAACAATTACCCATGTCGTCTGTTTTGACAGCCGGGCAGATTTACAGGGTGTTAACATTTTGGTGTCGTTGTCGGGGACGAAATTGAAAAATTTTCCCTGGGAAGAACAACATGGTTGAGTTCTAATGTCTGAGAGCAGCAGACGCTTAGGCACATATTGGCTGTATTCCTGCTCTGGTGACTCCACACATCAAAAAATCAGTTTGAAGGTGATTCCACTGGTAGAAGAATCCATAAATTTCAAATTTTCACTTGTGACTCCACTCTCAATGCAGAATCCAGCTTCCAAAACATCATTGGCGACTCCACTGTCCGAAGATGAGTTTAGTATCTGCAAGGTATGCTCCAATGAATAGCTCTTGTATTCCTGGCTTTCCAAATCATATTCCACACATAAATTGGCAAAAATCTTTGCCTAAATTCGAAGATGGGAAAGGAAATGATGTTGCCTTGTACTTGATTAGATTTCACATGCACATATGTAAGTTGGGGGTTGAACTTCATGAGTATTGTTTGATGAAAATGTTTATGGCTAATTTAGAGGGGAGAGCAAGATTATGGTATGAAGGTTTAAAACCATGCAACTTATACTCTCTTAAAGATTTCCATATAACATTCTTTAAGCATTATGGAGAATCTAATTCTTCATCCTTGGTGTTTGAAGATTGTTGTGAATTTTGTGAACATTTCATTAAGTACCTTGAAAATGTTTTTGGAAAAGAAGAGTGTATGAATGATGAAATCATAGAAGCCCTTTATGAATATTCAGCCCAACAACAAATATTATCCCCTGATTTGGTTGAAGGTGAAGCTGATCAAGAAATTGTTGTTGAAAGTCATTTTCCTTCCCCTGAACTTGATGAAGATATTCAACAATATTTTCAGCAAGACAAACTGTTTCAAGGTTGTCTTTCTCCCCCTATGAATGATATGGTTGTTCAAATTCTAAGTGGCCTAGACATGGATGAGGATTCTGAAAATGCATCTATGAAAACTTCCAGCAATGAACAAACAAATGACATAGACTTCAGAAAAGCAACCAAACAACATATGCATTTTTCAATCAGAAATACAGAAAGATAATGAAGAGGCAGTGGTTTTATTTGATTCATTTGAAAATCATGGTTTTGAAAATGCACCCATGGGAACTCTAGACTATGAAATAGTGCATGTTGTTAGATTTTCACATTTTGAAAGAAGATTATGAGAAGGAACTTATTTCTATTAATTCATTTGAAAGTCAAAATGGAAGTCCTCAAGCAAATTTCCAGAAGTTTAATGAAACCAAATCATAATTGTTTGATGAAAAAGAGGATGCACATAATATGGTTGTCATATTTGAAGATGTTCAAGAATGTATAAATGTTTTTGCTCATCAAGAAGAAATGTTTTTTCATGGTTTTCAAGATATCGTGGCCATCTTATTACAGTGTTCAGTGAAGGAGGAGTTTGGTTCATTCATAAGCTCGGGTTTTGGATTCAACTTTTGTTTTCAGCTACCATATTTTACATTTGTCTCCCTTCTTAAGAAAGATGTGAGCGGAGAAAAATCGAGAATCCAATTACTTGATTGGTTGCATTGGCACTTTAGCATCACTTGATTGAGTATTCATTTCAGCAGTTTTAGAGTAGATAGAAGTGTGCGAATAAGCTTGTTGGTCAAGCATTTTTCAGTTTGGATTTCTAGTAGTATTTACAGTCAGATTTTAGTAGTGTATTTGGTGTTCAGTATCCAGTTGAGAACAATGTGCAGAGTTTGGTTTTCAGCAGACACTGGTGATAGGACGGAGCAGGGTACACACACATGTTTTGGGAGCATCCCAATGGATCAGGCACCGGGTCTACGAGTTCTTTGCTACCTCGCAGGGAGGATAGCATCCCCAATTGGAGCCAATGTTATCACCATAACAATTTTCAGATCAAGATCCAAATTTTGGAAATTTAGCGAAATGCTATATCACTGTGGAAGTATGATAGTTTGGGGGGACGGGATATATCCAGCGGCATATAGACAAATATAGCAGAGGCGCAAAAGGTATAACTTGACGGACCGTCGATCTTGAAGAAGCCTAGATCAACGACTAAGGCACATATCGAAGAATGGAGCAACGCGGAAGATAATTATTCGAAGGCGAGCCAGGGAAACCATTATGGTTTCGTTCATGGACGCGTGGCGACACCAGAGGTACATCGGGGCGAAAATAGGTCTACTCAAAACCGTTTTTTCCAACCCCCGATATTGAAAGTTGATGGTATTAAAATTTTCTGGGACTGAATTGAATACATATGCAGAAGCATTTTGAATTGTTTATGAAAAGATTCTAATTGGTTGTGATATGAGTTTTGTCTTCTTTCGTAGTGTATAATTCTTGTGATCTTTTATTTCATTTCACTTTCATCTGTTTAAATTGGAGAGACAAAAGCCTAGAATTCATCTCATGATGCTCTTGGCTTAGCAATTTAGACTATGTATATTTCTTCTTAACCAATTAAGAATTCATTCTTGTAATGCTCTGATGCAGTTATTTGTTTCCTCTTTCCTCTTACCACTCTGATTTATTTTAAGTTACAACTCAGATTCATTGCCTCATTTAGCCTTTATCCTCTGGAGAGTTCTATCGACTGATCATTGTTTTCATTCAATTTCATAATTTTGACTCCATAGCCCTGTGTGTCCCTCCTCTTCTTGGCCAACAAACTTTATTAAAAACCCCCAAAACAAACCAAATCTAGCCACCGATTTCCATAGATATATCAAGTGACATTAGAGAGCCCTCTCTAAGTTGAGAAGGCTAGTGCCTCAGCTCTAAAGCTGGTTGCAACAGCTACCCCTGTCGTTTGTTTTGACAGTCGGGTAGATTTACAGGGTGCTAACAGATAGTGCTAAGTTTTCTAGGTTTGAAATAGGCTTTTTAAACCTAAAAGGAGAGATGATCTGGAAACCTTAGTTCTATACCCCTTAGGGCATTGCCACTAACCAAAACATCTCTGGACCATTTGTTGAAAAAATTAGGTCTGGACACCCCAGTTCCGCAACATTTAGGGCAATGCCACTAACTAAAAAAATGTTGGATCAGCTACTGAAAAAATAGATCTAGAAACCCTAGTTCTGCAGCCCTCAAGGGAATCCAGCTAGCCAAAAATATTTGGATCCGGTGCTGAAAAATCAGATAATGCCACTAGCCAAAAATCTATGAATTGTTGCTAGAAATAAGAATAAAAGAGATGGGCTAAAACCTTGGTTTTGCAGTCACAAAAATTGTGATGCCACCAACCCATAGCCACAGATCAGCTCATGAAAAGATGGCTGAAATAAATCAGCACGTAAATCTTAATGCAGGGCGCTTCAATTTATGGACCAGATCTTAATGCCAAGCCAGCCATCAAGAAGCAAGGCTTATACACCCCTCTTCCTACTCTCGAGAAGCCTTGGGAATCTGTCTCAATGGATTACATGTCTGGCCTTCCGTCCACCAAGCAAGGAAATAACTGTGTATTTGTGGTCATTGATCGGTTTTCAAAGATGGCCATCCTCACAACCTGCAAGAAGAATGTCATAGTGGCAGATACTACCAAGCTCTTCTTCGAACGAGTGTGGGTCCATTTTGGGATACCACAGACCATCATCTTCGACCGGGACAACAAGTTCTTCGACATATTTTGGTCGAGTCTCTGGTCATTGTTGGACACCAAGTTCACTAAATCCACTTCTTTCCACCCCCAAACAGACGACCAAACAGAGGTTGTCAATCGGATGATTGTGCACATCCTGTGCATGTACAACTATAAGAATCCACGTACATGGGATGAGAGTCTCCCCTGTGTTCAACACAGTTACAACAGGGCTCTCCATAGCTCCACTGACCATAGCGCATTTCAGGTGGGGCTGGGATTCCAACCCTTGGATCTGATGGATGTTGCACTACCTCTTGCCACCACGTAGACAAACTCTTCCCATGTTCAGTCTGAGACCGAAAAAGCCACTAGATTCATTGAGGTAATTCAACACATCCGCCAACAGGTCTAGGATATTTTGCATAAATCCAATGCTAAGTACAAGCAGCACCATGATCAACACAGGGTATCGTACCGGTATTAGGTTGGCGATAAGGTCTGGTTACATTTGCAGAAGGAGTGTCTCACGGGGCCCCATCGGAATATTTGCCCACTTCTCTATGGGTCTTAAACTATCACCAAGGCTATGGGTAGCAATGCTTTTGAGCTCAACACTCCACCCTTCCTTGGCCTACACCCAGTGTTCAATGTGGACCTCCTTCGGCCATATTTTCCACCATTATTAGACACCTCAAAGATCGTAGAAAAACTGACACCAACAAAGCTCAACCCTGACTGCATGGAACAAGAATCTACTGATCAAATAGTGGACACATAGGTCAAGGGCACTCGCCAACAAAGGATCCGTCTTTATTGAGTTGTTAAGTGGTCCGAAAAGATCTTTTAAACGATTATGGTTGAGTTATTAAGCATGTGTTGATTAACCAATTAGGAAGCTTAATGAAAGAGGAAGAAAATGTGAGAAGACATAATAGCCATATAAACATGTACAAATCTAAAACAAAGCATGAACAACAACAAACAATAAACACCAATGTGATAACAGAGTTCGGCAATCTCACCTACGTCTCCAGGCCTTTGTCTCAGTGGGTGAGGCTTTTCTTATTTCTATTCAAAGCTCAATAAGTACATCACAGTAGTGCCAAAAGGTTACAAAATTGATCTGGTCTTGTTCTACCATATCTCTAGAACCCAACAGAAGAAATGACACTCAAATCGGATGACCGGAGCTCCCAGAAATGACCCGCAAAGGTGCGCTCCTCAACAGCTTCCCTACATAAAAATGGCTTTGGCTTGGCAAATCTTTAGAATAAACCTACTCTGAATGTCCTCCCATGGCCTCAAGAAGACTTGCTTTATATAGATCTGAAGTTGGTAACCATCTCCCAACTTCCCCCCAATATATAGACTCAAAAAGGGCCCAATATCCCCTAAATAGGGCAAAAAATCTCCAAAACAGGCCTGGAAATCAATAAAAATCCATTAAAAATCTTATTGTATAGTTAAAAACGCATGTTTTGGCTAATATTGGGCGCATCTCCCAAATTCTCTGGCCCCTGGTCCTATGGGCATGCTCCACGTGACCTCATGCTATCATTTATGCATTGGCCCCTGGTCCTATGGGCATGCTCCACGTGACCTCACGTTGTCATTTATGCACTGGCCCCCAACTAGTTAGCTCTTGGTCATTTACGAAATCCCCGAATCCACGGGCTAAACATTGAACTGCCCCCCTGGTCTAGCACCCAACTACTAAGGGACCAAGTCATATGCTATGTTGGTGTGTTAGCCCCGAACCAAGGGTTATTCTTTGCACGTGAATCCACAATTTGCAAGGTCACATTGTTGTGGTGCTATGGTATGGCTTGTGCTAAGGGTTGGGGCTAGCCCCGACCCCTTTTTTGCCTGGACCTATCAAACATACTCTTTATACAGTAGTGGCGCCCTTTTGGTGTTAAGAACCATCGGTAGGCGGGCTGGTAGCCCAGCCTATGCGAAACCTTTGGTGCCCCAACAGGTCACGGGTTCAAACTCGGTGAACCCAAATTTTGCAACAGTTATCAACCAATGACGGGGTGCCACGTGGTAGCCCACGTCTGGGCCAAGTGGCACCTTCTCATTCACCGAAATCTGATGCCACATGTCAAGTGTTGAGAGGTCCTCTTGTCTGCCACATGTACCTACCCTATCATCATACTGTACCTTGCCACATGTCATCGTATGGATGTGCCACATCATCCATATGGGCGTGCCATGTGTCACCACTGCAAGGGTGACACATGTCACTCCCTGACTGGTCCCCTGTACCTATCCACGTCAACGTCCATACGCCCAATCAGCTTGCCACATGTCATCTCCAAAAGCTTCCAACTGTGCCTTGCCACGTTATTTGTACAGTCGTATGGCTTGTATAGTCAGTTGTCACGTGGCACTGTACGGACTGTACAGTCAGCATTTTTTTTCTTGTTTGGCAAAACGAATAGATCGCCATAACTTGAGAATACGACGTTTGTTTTATCCCGTTCAATTTGCATTGGGTTCGTATTGATGAGACCTAAGCACACGTCTATTTTGAATCCATTCTGAGAAATTTTATTTTTAGGCCTTTCTGAGCCCCATCAAGCTCCTAGATCAGATTCTGGATCACACCTCCCCACTAAAAGACCTTTTGGTCCCCAAAAGGTTACTGACCAATCATCAAGCTCGGTATAGGCCACCCGACTTGTTCCCTGTCTTTGAACTCTGTCTTGTGCACCTGTCTCATCAAGATCAACTGTAACACAATCATGATAACTGACAGCATCTTGTTAGCCATTTGAACTCTGTCGCATCTTATTGAAGCCACTATCATCCATGTAGACAGCATTACTAATGATAGCATCAAAAATATGACTACAAATGAGTTGATATGTTTGTAATACTTGCACGACATTAGCTTATCTTGAAGCAAACTGTGATTGGTTTTCCATTCTACAATCATCCCCTATTCTTTCTTAAGATCAATTACTTGACTTGAAACAATTATAGGTTTGTTGCTTGCTTGAGCTGCCTTCTTTAATTGTTCCATAGTTTGAAGAGTTTTATTTACCTTTACATGATGAGCATGAACCACATAATCTTGACCTTCTTTGGTTAATTGATATTGATTCTTTGTCCTATAGAAGATTGTTTTACGATCATACAAGTATGGACTACCTAAGACCATTCCACATTCACTTAGTGGAACTACATCACATGTTACCTCGTCCACATACTTGGATGAAATTGAAAATTTTAATGTGCATTGTTTGGTTATGTGCATTTGATGATTGTTTCTTATCCATTTAAGTGTGTAAGGCTTATGATGCATCTATGTTTTTAACCCCCAATTTCTTAACCAATTCCTCATAAATTAAGTTAGATTGAGATCCACTATCTATCAATGTATCAACCTTAGTGTGCCTAATGATGACCCTGATGTGAAACATGTTACTTCTACAATCTAATCCATCACCAAGTTTACCTGTCATACCAACCAATGAGACCTTAGATTCGTCACCTGAATCCGATCCCAAGTTTGTGGCTCTTGTTGTCGTTGCAACTGTTTGCCTCCCTTTCTTTTCCTTGAACCACTTTGGCCTCTTCTCGGGATGAAATTGCCAACATCAGTGCTCATCATGCCCCTCTTTCTTGCAATGCTTGAAAGAGGGCTTCTATTCCTTTCTCGTCACTACATTTGACTTCTTGCCATGCCACTTCCTTTTGTCCTCTTTCCTTGAAGACGATTCCCCCGATACACCAACACTTGTTTTCCCTACTTCAATGTATGTCACTTGAACAAAAACCTCATCAAGATTGGTTGGTCCAAACATGAATATAGTATTTTGAATATGTGCAGGTAAACCTCCTATATACATCATAAGAGTTTCTTGGGTATGTAAAGGAATATCTAACATCAATGCCATTTTACGAAAGCCATTTGTGTATTCTTGCACAATTTGTCCTTTTCTTAGTTTTAAAGTTTACCATTCAATCAACGCTTTCTCTTTATAACCCAAAGGATAGAATTGCTTTCTAAGTGCAGAAATAAAACTTTGCCATGATGGAAATACATTACCCATTTGTTGCATGCCATTTTGCAACTTGATTTGCCACCAGATGAGTGTGGTGTCTGCAAGTCTCAATGATGCCAACTTGATTTGAGTTGCCTCATCCTTGATCTGTTGCACACTACAATAAACCTCCATCTGTCTGACCCAATTGTCAAGTCTCTCTGCATTAACTTCCACCATCATACATGGGTAATTCGAATTTAACATCAAGTTTTAATAAAGGCATTTCATTCTTATGTTTATGAACATGTTTCTTTGCATTGGATTTAGAACTTGAACTTGAAGAAGAAGGATAAGAAGGAGGTGATGATGGAGGTGAAGGAGGAATTTGAGGATGATTCTCTCCTTCTTTACTTTTTCCCTTTGAAGACTCACCAAGAACTGGTCTCTTTCGTTCCAAGTAATCCTCATACAAAACCTTCATCATCTCCGACATGGCGAAGAAAGTTTTTCGAAACTCTTTCTCATCCTGAGAAAGTCCCTCTTCTGATGTCATTCTCTCGCTTTGAGAATTTCTCTTTCTCAATTCAATCAATGGATTCTCTTCAACAAGCTCGCCTTCACCATGAAGTAACTTTTCCCTGGTTAACATGCAAAACTCAAATCCAAACGTCAACTAGCTCTAATACCACTTGGTCCAAAAATATATTTTAAACGACTATGGTTGAGTTATTAAGCATGTGTTGATTAACCAATTAGGAAGCTTAATGAAAGAGGAAGAAAATATGAGAAGACATAACAACCATATAAACATGTACAGATCTGAAACAAAGAATGAACAACAACAAACCATAAATAATAATGTGATAATGGAGTTTGACAATCTCGCCTACATCTCTTTAGAGATACAGACAAGGGAGGGCTTGTCGCAAGGATGGGAAGTTCCATGATGCGATAAAGTATAAGTGGAGAAGGAACAAGAGAAGAGAATTCATCTCATCAAAATAAAACTTCTAAAGATACAACATATCGCAAGAAAGATAACTTTCTTATGACATGTCATGAGGAATGAAATATTCAAGTGACATGAGAAGAAAGATGACACACTCTGTTGGAAGGAGGAGAAAATTCCAAGATGCAACACAATGTTGGATAAAAATATTTTGTGATACGAAGTTTTAAAGGGGTGTGAAATATCACATGGAAGAAATATTTTCCAACAGTGCTCTGTTGCATGATGAAAAATGTTCATTGTGAGACATATCACACGAGTAAAATCTTCAAGTGTGACGAGAAGTTTGATGTTGGTGCAATAAGGGTATAAAGAAAGAGAGAGAGCCTTTTCCAAGGGAGAAAACTTTCCCTTATGTGATATGTCACACGAAAAAATTATTTAGTTGCGATGAGAAACTTGTGAGTGATGCTTCATGGTGCAAGGAGGAGGTTTTCCTTGATACGATAGGCTAGAAGGGGTATTTTTCCTCAGTAACCATGAAACATTAAGGTTTTCCATACAATCGTTGACATAGGATTGTATGATGCCACATCACTTGGAACGTGTGGAGTTGTATGTATGATGACGTGGTGGGAACGAGAAAGCCCTTGAAGAAACTTCAATGGGCCATAACTTCATGCTCAAAGCTCAAAATTGAACAAGAGTATAGTCATTGAAAATATCTTGACAAGTAGAATGTGTTTATGACCTCAAGAATGGACTTAGAGTTATGTTAAGGAAGATGGTTTAAGAGGAAAAATCTTGATACCTCATCACCTTAATGGCATAGAGGGGGTTGGGTATGTTATAAAGTGGTATCATAGTAGAGTTCAACACAAGGCTTGGATGGGCCAGAGATAGAACTCATAGTCAGATTGTCAAATTTATGAACTTGCATGGGTCAGAGGCAAAACATTAGGTAAAGCTCTTAGAGTTATAAGAAAAGATCAAATTAGGAGTGGACTTATTTTCCTAGTGATTTCCAATATTGCATACATGCATGAATTGGTTGAATCCCTTGTAATTATAATTGTTGCTTTCGTAAAGGTTAGAGCATGTATGACCAAGTTCCTTATGATGGAGTAATTGATTTATAAATTTGAAATGTATTATGGTTAGTCCATTTGTCTTATGATGGAAGAAATACGAGGATTGACTACCTAGATATGGTAGCAATATGGCCATGACCATATTTGCAATATTTGACAAGGTAAAGACTACATCCATAATCAGATTGTATGTTTATGATGAACCTTCCCTTGATATTGTGAATTTATGTGAAAGAAAGCAGTCATGATACACACTCTTTAGAAATACTAACATGATTAAAGGTGGTGCTTTGTGGATTGTTTAACTTGATGAATGTTGTCAGATAGACTAGACACCGAGGAATGAGGCTTAGCCTTTTTATTTATATGAAAAATTGTAGAGCGTGTGCAAGAAGGTATTATCCATGGCCCATATGATGGTTTTCATGTAAAGTAGAAGTTACCATTACCAACGATGTGGTGAACAACTTGTAATATCAATTTTTCCTATGACTGCTATGAGAGAGTTAAATCATCCTGAGTGGTATATTGTATTGCTAATGAAATTTAGTTGTAACTCCCAAAAGGATCATGTATGCATGAGAAATAGGAATTTTATATTGAGACAAGGTTGTTAAATTCATGTAAAGGAATGTAGGTGATGTTACCTAAGTGCATGCCTATGAATGTGCAAACAAGTTGAATTGTGGAGCAAGACATGGAACTTACTTGCTATATTATGGGTAGTGCTTCAATTTGGAAGTGATGTTACACGAGATGCTCATAAAGCAAGTATGACAAAGTGCTCCAATGAAAGAAGAGCCATACGTTGATAATTGTATCTTTAAAGTTATTGTGTGAATAAATGTGAACTCTTGTGAAAGAGGATGGTCTTAAGCCCGAATGGAAGTGCACAAATGATGAAGAAAATGTGCAAGTGATACACTTGCACATGTAAAGGTATACCCATATGCTTGAAGACAACATCGAATACATTGTTTCGATGTGTGTGAATATAGGGTGCCTAATGTGAGTGATTGCATGAGTCTGACTATGGAGCAAAAAATAGTGATTGTTGTATTCTGGGTATTGTTATTGTTGCATAATGACCCTACTTTGAAGTTGTGCTTAATTTGAAAAGGTGATCTGAGTGGATTGTAAGCCATTCCTCAGAAAGAGAGGGTGTGAGGTGCTCACGTAACAAGTGAGCAAGAGTGTTATGTATGACCTAGTATACAATAGGTTTTATTTTGACGTTGATTACCTCACGAGAAAGAGCAACATACTTATGAGTATGCCCATGAGACCTACCATTGGAATAGTGGTGAAGCTATCAAAAGATAAATTTATTTTAAGCCCATGTTAAGGCTATAATATTTGTTGTCAATTTGCCATGGATTTGCTAGTGCAGTCGTTGAATGCCAAATTGATTAGACTTCCCCCATTTGTGATATGAGACTAATGTGTGAATTGACATGCCTCGATCATATATATCAATGCCTGGAATGATATTATGCCATTAGAATTACCATTCAACAACTATTGTATTTGGTGGATGTCATTACAAAAACTAACAAGAATTTTAACCTTGCTAAGTAGGGAAACTACATGGGAAATGAACCTAACCACAAGCAATGGAATGGAGCTCATGAAAAGGAGCAACATAGGTGTTGGTTAAATGGGGATTAAATGTGTTGATATTGATAGATCGAACTTGAGTCCACTCACTATGGAGAAGTGGAACTTAAATATGACATGCACATGTTTGATATGTTAGATATTCCAAGCAAGTTATATGAGTTGTTGGACATTGCAACAAGGAGTTGCAGGCTAAAGTAGTCACACATGGATGGACTACGAGAAGAACAAATCAAGAGAACACGACTGTAAAAATTTTGGAGCAATGAAAAGATGTAGATGAAGACCATTTATGTCTTAGAAGGTCATCAAGTAGATTTTTTTTTTGCATTTCTGCAACATCGGTTTAAACAATTTATGCACATGAGTGCAAGGGCGGGGGTTCCACTAGATTACTTGTGATAAGATAAAAAGGTTGGCGATCCTATTAAGAAATACTAATAAATCTTAATGCATAGGTTTGATATGTTGGAATTCTAAAATAAAAGTGTGAGACTGCCCTTACTAAGTTGAATGCAAATTGATTGAAGGAGGGTAGCTCTAGAAATGTCAAGGTGGACTTAACTGTGTTTTTTAAGAGAAAAGAAAATTCATGAAATATATCAGTTGGGTTGTGCAAAGGAATCAAAAGAAGAACCCCTTGAATCCTCTCTTATTGTTTGTTATAGTTCTCTAGAATGAGAAAATTGAGTTGTCGAAATATTTCTAGCCTGGGAATACTAGTAAAACATAAGAAAGTAAACAATTGAAATGCATGTGCACTAATAAATGCATTTAGAAGTGAAATGGTAGAGTGAATACATATATGCTAGGACATCATCTGATGATGTTTACTAATTTTGAAAGTGTTGTGACACATACATTGTGATTGGCTTGATAGCCGATGTAATTATGATTATGATTATGACTAGGAATGGTTGAAGATGATGATGATATGATTACCTGTGGAGGACAACCTCGCACAAAGGAACACGACAAGAGGATGACTGTCAAATTGTTGATGAATGGATTCTGTGAGCTCCCAGGGAGTATCAGCTGGGCAGGTAACATTACGAATGATGACTACAACCATACATGTATGAAACTTGTCATGCCATAAAAGAAGGGCATTAGGAGGGAATTGGGTAAGAAATCCCTTCAAGTATATTTTGCATCTTTATAGATAAGAGCATAAGTGAATGCATGTATGTCATTGATACCTCGTTGGGGTATGATAGAGGGAGGAACCTCTGGTATGCGAAGACATATAGAATCTTTGCAATGCCTTTGAAAAGAAGCATGTCACAATTGTGTTCATTGCTAATGAATGAATGGATGAGTAATTACATTCATGATATGAACTAGGTAGATGCATTGAGGAAATGCATGGGTACATAGTATTATGAAGATCAATGTTGGATGCAATGTGTGCATGTGGGCGTGAGTATTGGCACATTAGTTTGTTATCTTAAACATTTGTTTTCATTATGTGATGTCAAGTGTGCTAGTAAGGCACATGTATTGAATGATTGTTTTCATTTTGTGTGATATGACTAATAATGGAAAGTAATGGAATTGATGGTGTGTGGAAATTTGAGGTTTCATGTAAACTAATGGAAATATTGCATTGCAAAGATTATATGCATGAAGTACTAATAGTTGACAATTGACTAGGAGGCTAAATACATTGCAATAAAAGATTTTATACGTGAGTACTCACAATTTGTTAGCTGAATTGAAAGTTCAAGTTGCAGGTAGAATGGTCTTGGATATGGAAATAAGTGTAAGTCCATAATGAACACTAGATGCTACCTATTGTGGTGAGAGCCAAATGTTGTGAGGATAAACCTCACACTTATGAAATATGATTTCCTATATAAATGGGGATTGATATATGTGTGAAAGCATATTTAAAAAGGATTCTGACTGAAATTGTTATGATGATATCTCATAGTAATTGCATGTGCATGATATTGGTGAGATGGTAGATTTTTCTGGGAATTAGAAATGATGGTTGCTAAGATGGAAAGTGCCAAGAAGAGGCTACTATTAGGACATGGGAACCCTATGTTATGCCATGATCTCCATTGTGATGAGTTATGCTATATTGGAGCAAGTTGGGGGATGACTTGGTTGTAAGAATCCATAAGTCTCAATATTGTTACACATCAAAATTACTCACTTCAATGATGACATATTGTTGTTGTTACAAGTGTCACAAGTGTCGCTTTTTATTCATAAGTGTCACAAGTGTCGCTTTTTATCCATAAGTGTCACAAGTGTCGTAGACATCATACAGTCATCTTGCATATGTCGTGTCTCGAACGACATCACAAGGACACTTGAGACACCCTCAAAGACTGGTTTAAGAAGGAGAAATCATTTAATGAAGATTACAAAGAATTTTCCATGAAGAAAACTACTTAAAAATCAATTTTGAAGGCTGACGCTCCCCTACCCACTATTAGGGAGTGTCAACGCTCCCTACCTTTCCTTGGGGTAGCATTCCAACACTCTGTGCACCCTTCTAGGGGAGCGCTGGTCTTTTTCAAGGAAATTTTGGACAACGCTCCCCTACCCACTATCATGGAGTGCCAACACTCCCTACCTTTCTTTGGGGGAGCGTTGCAACACTCTATGCCCCATTCTGACGGAGAATTGGGCTGTTTGAGGGAATCTTTGACTGTTGAGGAAAATTAGGGGAAAATACCCCTCATCTCTGGAGTTAGTTGGATTCGAATCTGAGGTCAAGGCTGGATCTTAGGGAGGATCCACAAATGATGTAGAAAGATCCTCAACCTATCCCAAGAATCTCTAAGGTGGTTGCGTCTCTCCAAGCTTATATAAGGAGGCCTTCTCATGGTGAAAAGGACATGGTAGTTTAGAGGCATCAAACTTATGATCTCATAAGGGAGATAACCAATAAAGCATATTCATTTTAATGGTGAATTATTTGAGCAAGGGGTTGGACAAGGAGAGTTGGAAGAGGTTGTTGCACCTTCATCAAAGGTCTGTAAGTATTCTCTATTGTTCTTGTTATCGCTCAGTTTGTAGCTTAGGTCAAGTAGCTGAAAATATAAAGGTCAAACTAGCATAACATGAGCTTCCCCACCCACTGTCACCTCGATGGGGGGCTCTTTCTATTTAGGGTGGCTAAACCCAAGAGAGATGTCCCTGGCAATCTGGGGTTTTGAGAAAGGCAAAGGCTTAAAGGATCAAGGTAAGTTTTCCCTTTCACA
>JZKD02S2321760.1:10230-20972 GCA_000966675.3 Picea glauca
TGATTTAGAGGACCCTTCTTCATCACAAATCTCAAGGAAGACCTGGCAAGTTGATTCTTCATGAAATTCCCCACAAGGCCTACAATATGGGATAACTTGGTGGTCAACCAAGTTAGTAGACTCAAAAGGATTTGGTGGCCTTTGCTCTTGAGGTGGAGGTCTCTTTGGCCACTTATCATTTGACTTATGATGAGGTCTATTAGCTTGAGCCCTTTCCATGGCTATCAACCTATTGTGCATGGTTGCCATTTGGTTGGCCGGATTATCATGGTCAACTTTCATTTGCTTAATTAATTGGGCGAGCTCCTTTATGCCATCATTAGAAGATTCTTGATTTTTCACTTTCTTCTTCTCCTCGTTTGGTTTGTAAGTTCCCCTTGAGAAACTATGCAGATTTGACTTCCTAGCATCTTGCATATTCTTATCTATTTTGATAACATACTTTTGTGCATCCTTTAGATTTCTTTGCTCTTTGTCCCTTAACTGATATCTGATTTCACCCTCAAAAGTTTCCATATAATGAATTAAGATTGATGCATCAAGAGTGTTGACCACCTATTTCGACTAGGAGGTCAACGTCATGTACCATGAATATATGTACCTAGTGGTACAACCAGTTTGAAGACTTTTTGCTCAACAGGGCAAATTTCCCCCCCAACACGCTTTTCTATGTACTTGGAATGTCCGCTCCCCTGCGTGGGATAATATTGTAATATGCTAGCATGAGTCAATTTTTGTCTAGTTACCTAGGACTTTATCATTAGGGAAGTCCTTTCATCAAGTGTTTTTTTTTTCCTCAGGTAATTAATCTTGCTTAACTGCAATTTTAATTATCCTTGAGTTTTTCGCTCACATAAATTCTCCAAAGTGGTGAAAGGTGTTTTAATGATCGAGCCCAATGGATGACTAAGGTTTAGAAATGTTGTAAATGACCATGCTAGACATCTCCTAGAGTCTTGCGGAATTCCATTAAGTTTTGATAGGATTTTTTAAATAATTAAAATTCCCGCAAACTGAGATTTTTTAATTATTTTTGATGTAAGAAGTTCCCCTCGAGAAACTATGCAGATTTGATTTTCTAGCATCTTGCATATTTTTATCTATTTTGATAGCATACTTTTGTGCATGCTTTAGATTTCTTGGCTCTTTATTCCTTAACTAATATCTGATTTCAACCTCAAAAGCTTCCATATAATTAATTAAGATTGATGCATTAAGAGTGTTGACCACCTATTTCGACTAGGGGGTCAACGTCATGTACCATGAAGATATGTACCTAGTGGTACAACCAGTTTGAAGACTTTTTGCTCAACAAGACAAATTTTTCCCTCGACACGCTTTTTTATGTACTCGGATTGTCCGCTCCCCTACATGGGATAATATTGTAATATGCTAGCATGAGTCAATTTTTGTCTAGTTACCTAAGAATTTATCATTAGGGAAGTCCTTTCATCGAGTGTTTTTTTTTCTTAGGTAATTAATCTTGCTTAACTGCAATTTTAATTATCCTTGAGTTTTTCGCTCACATAAATTCTCCAAAGCAGTGAAAGGTGTTCTAATGATCGAGCCCAATGGATGACTAAGATTTAAAAATGTTGTAAATTACCATGCTAGACATCTCCTAGAGTCTTGCGGAATTCTGTTAAGTTTTGATAGGATTTTTTAAATAATTAAAATTTCTGCAAACTAAGAATTTTTAATTATTTTTGATGTCACATGTAAAAAAATGGTCCTTGGGGATTTTGTATAGGAGCATGAGTACTCAAAACAATTGGTTTATGAACCCCTACACCCTTGGACCAACTCTGAGCTCATTTGGACAAGTTTTGCTAAGTCATTGTCCATGAAGAGTCAAAGTCAGTAAAAAATCAGCATGTAATTGGTTAAATTAAAATGGGCAAGCTTTGTAAAAGTCACTAAAGCCATGAGAGAGAGTGGGAAAATGATTCCTAATGTTTTTCCTAAGTTGGGAAAATGATTTTCCACTTAGAAGAACCCCCCTTGCTAAGCCAACAACCTAAGATGACCATCTCCTTAGAAGAGGGGCGCCCTCCTTGCTCATAAAGTCATGGGAAATAAAAAATATAGCAAGAGGGCACGCAAAACTTTGGTGGTACCCCCCTTTGATCCCAACATCATATTAGATGAGTGGGAAAGGTGTTTTCCCCCTTCCCCACTCACCCCTCAAGCCTCACCTACCTCACTAACCCTAAAAGTGCGCCCCCCTTGAAGAAACACTCCCCCCTTCGATGTATGACACTTGGAGCTCATTCAAGTGGGGTGTCTCCTCTTCCTCATCTATAAAAGAAAGCCTCTCCCCCTCATTTCATCATCAATTCTTAGAGCAAGTCTATTATGCCAAAATTTCTCCCATTCTTTTCCCTCTCTCTCCCATTCTCTCATTGTAAATCTTCCTACAAGTATTTGTAGCAACACTTTGTGGATAATAAAGGAAGCTTTGGAGGATCTATTGTGTGCATTGGGAGTCTTCTTGGTGCTTTTCGTGGTGTTCTTGTGAGGTGATATTGTGCATTTTACTTCTTATATTTTCTTTGCATTCACTAGTTTAATTTGGAGACCCAAGCAAAGTATTTTGCTTGGGAAAAATTAGTAGTAGTATTACTATTAGTTTTGTGGTAGTTTCTTTTAAGTCAAGCAAAGTATTTTGCATTCTTTTTAGATGCTCTCACCTCCTTGTGTCTTGTGTAGCAAAAGATATATTTATTTGCAGGTCACTAGAAGATTGGAGGAGTGATTTTCAGAGTGGGGAACTCACTCATTCAATCAACCAAAGTTTCCATTATTTTCCTCTTCTTGTATTCACCATTTTTTTCTTTTCATAAGCATTCTTTTGCTCTAGAATAATCATTAAAAGCTCACTTTTATATTTAAAATTTCTCTATTTAAATTTCTGTTTCATTGTGCTAATGGAAATTAACAAGATCATTGTTGTTTGTAGCATTTTCTAGCAAATATAGTTTGCTGATTTTTATGCAGATTTTCAACAAGAAGGAGGTGCTATTTGTTTTGAGCCCCCAAGGCACTCAAAAGGCATTCTAAAGTGGGGATATTAATTCCCCTTTCATCTCTTTTCTCTAAGGCATTGTAAGCAATCCAAGAGAGTCTCTTGGGTTTGCCTTCTCTCAAGTAAATATAAAAATTTGATATTGTAATAATTTAAAAAACATTGCCCACACCTTGCAAAGTGATTGGCCTAAGCCATCCTGGCAAAATTGTGAAGGCTAGAGTTAGATTTATTTTCTTGCATTTCTTTTACTACACCCACGTTGGCCAAAACGGTAGGCTAGTCCTCCACTTGTGCCATTGTTGTAGGGTTTCTCTTTAAGTTTCCAAGTCATTTTAATTCTTTTATTACACCCACCTTGGCCAAAACAGTAGGCTTGTCCTCCACTTGTGCCATTTTTGTGGGGTTGCTTTTGCTTTCTAAGTCATTTAAATTCTTTCATTATATCCACCTTGGCCAAAACAATAGGCTTGTCCTCCACTTGTGCCATTGTTGTGGAGTTGCTTTGTAAATTTCCAAGTCATTTAAATTATTGCAAAAGTAATCATATTTGTGCTTCACCTTTGCCCCGTATTCCCTCCCCTTGCCACTTTGTGGATCCTGGGTAACTAAGAAAGGGCAAAGGATTGAAGAGTAGTTTAATTAGGCATCCAATTGTTATTGTTTCCACCACCAAAAAGGGTGACTTGGGAGGCTACAGAGGGTTGAAGTCGGGGACGGCTTCGTGGCACTATGTGTCCTCCTTGCTTGAGCGCCCAAGTATTTTGGATTTGATTTGTGGAGCTAGGGAAGGGCCTTGTTTGCCCTTCTTCTTGAGCACCCAACAATTCCTTTTGGTTGAGAGGATAACAATTTGGTGTATTCATATAGTCTAGGCTTGTATCTATCACACTTTAATCCCTGTAATTCAAGAGAGACTTAAAACCTATTAAAATCAACCAACTACATTCACAACATTGCACTTCAAGTTTAGTTGTTTACTTTCAAAAGCAATCTCATTTTTCAAGTTGTGCAATTTTACATTTCAAGCAATTTACTTTCCAAGCAATCTACATTTTAAGCAACTTTACTTTTTCAAGCAAGTTAACTTTTCAAGCAACTTCTTTCATTGTGGATATTTACATGTATTAAAGATTCTTTATTGTGGTTGTAAACATTCTTATGTTCATTTGGAAATAATTGTCTTAAGGTAGTAGTCATTTCATTATCTAATTCATTATGTAGATATTTCATGTATTATTCCATGTTGTATATATTTATTTAATTGCTCATCTGAGTAAGCAAACTTTAGGTATATTTTAGGCACTGGCCTATTTTATTGTATTGTAAAGAAAATGATTGCCTATCATTAAAAGAATTGCATTTGCATTGTTTGCTTGCCATTGGGTTGGGTCTCCCTAATAAAAACCAAATTAACTCCTAGATCACTTATTAAAACTTAACTTAGTAAAGTAGGGTCTACCCCCTTTGGCTTCCCTAGGAGTGAGTCTAGACGGAAGAGGTCTAGATTGAAGTGACAGTGGGTCTGGACTTAGGCTTGTGCCTCTAAAGACACACCAAGTGGGTTGGAAACTTCTCCACGTTAGTAGGTGTGTATAAGGATGGCAACAAGGAGGCTTAATAGTTTGAGGGAGGCTTTTAACCATGTCATTAAACTTCTTATTGAATTCTTCCATTGTTTCATTTTCCTTCTTTTGACTAGACTTAAGGGTAGACAATAAATGACGGTCTTCCTTCTTATCACCCCATCTTTCATTGAAGGCATTTGTGATTTCCGCTAAGGTACTAAATTTGTCAGGATCCTGTTTCGAGAACCATTCTGTTGCATCCCCTTACAGAGAATACACAAAAGCGTCATCTTGACATCTTCATAGTTATGACCATTACACCACTTCTTGACGGAGAAGTTGAAGTTCAAGATGTGAGTCTTGGCACTAACAACATTGTTTCCCTGAAAAGCAGACAATTTCTCAATAACTTTGTCAGGAATAGGATGAGGATAACCTTGAATGTTGGTAAAATTACATGGCCTCAATGGGTCACCCATAGTTGTTTTAGGATTGATTGTTGTAGGATTATTAGGTACAGACAAGAGATGTATATCAGAGATTGCTTCTTCTCCAAGACTTTCAAGGAGCCTACGAGGAGCTAGTCTGTTTATTCTCCTCCTATACACCCTTTTAGGTTCAGGAAGGGAATCAACCAACCCTTGCGGGTTGCTCTTGGTATTATACCTCAAGGAATGATTAAGTGGAGTTGCCACTTGGAGATTAAACGGTGTCTAATATCAAATTTTAAGTTATGATAAATTAAGGGACAAGTTTATTACTTAGTTTTTAAAGAATTAACTAAATTTTGTCAATTAACCAAGGATAAGAGACTTATCCCCGACAACGACGCCAAAGATGTTTCCTCCATGGACACACCAAGTGGGTTGGAAACTTCTCCATGCTTGTAGGTGTGTATTAGGATGGCAACAAGGTCGACATGTAGCCCAAGCACCCAAGTCCATAAAATCCAGTCAAGTTCTCTATGCCACTTTGTCCTTCATGCTTAATGCATGTCTGGGGATGAGGTTGTTTGTGGAAACCCTCTTTGCCTTTCCTTGCCAATTTCCCTTCCAAGCTTCTCTTGGTTTGACCAACTAATGCAAGCTGCTAAGGTCTATAGTACGCCCAACCTGAGCAAGGGCGTTCAACATGTCTACATTGTTCTTTGCCAACGAACCAAGGCACTTCAAAACTGACTCTTCTAGCCATCAACCTTACATCAAGTCTTTCCATGCTAGTCAGTGACCACAAAGGCGATTACACAATGGAGGTTTCTGAAGCCATTCAAGGCTAGGGCCTTAAATCCTCCCCCACTAAAAGTTGTTTTTCATCCGCAACAACATCCTCAAGAACCTGCTGTCTTCCAAGTCTATTGTCTAGACTGATGCATCCGTATGCGGTGGCTTCTTCAACCACTTTACATTGTCAGTGCTTGAATTATTTGTGCAACTGTTCACTATCCATTGCTTTCTTTGAATGAAGCATTTTTTCCCAACTTTGTCACAATGCTCTTGAATGTTTATGTCGATGTTGCTGCCTTTTCTGTGGCTACAACTTGAGTGTCCATTGCTGCTAGAATGCCTTCTACAGCTGCGGCTAACACATCTGCATCAGTAACAATCTCTAGATTCCTTGTAATTTGTTTTTGCCACTTGACCTTCCCTTTCTTCTTCTCTAGACATTCGTTTGCATAGTGTCCCTTCGGGTGACACCTGAAACATTTCATTTCCTACCTTGGTTTGAAGACCCATATTTCTTACCCTTCCAGGGTTTTCCTTTCTTTCCTCCCTTCCTCATCCTCCCTATGAGGGAAAGGTCTTCTACTACACCTTTCTTGGTTGAATTGGATTCTAACTTGGTCTCTTCCTACACAAAGTCATCCCAAAGATTTCCAAATGAGGGCATATTCTCACAAGCACAAATACCCTAGACAAAGGGATTCCGATATGGATAAAACCCATTCAAAGCAATGAGGACCAACTTTTCATCTTCAACCTTCACCACTATAGCAGCCAACTGATTTCTGATCTCTGTGATCTTCATCAAGTAACTAGCCACATAATCTATCACTCATGCGGATGGTAGAGAGATTATTTCTTAAATGCATCTTCTGAGAAATTTTCGTACTTGGTACAATGCTATCAAAGTATCAAACATCTCCTTAGCTGTCTTCTTTTCAATGTGAGGGATCAAATAATCCTTCATTGTATCAAGAATGATTTTCTTTACCTTGGCCTCTTTCTTCTTACAATCAGCCAATTCAGTTGGATCGGCAAGAATGAGAGTCTCGTTCTCAACAAACACCCAAGGCTTAACCTCTCCCAATAGCATTTATAGTCTATACTTCCAAGGTGTAAATTTGGAAGCACCTTCTAACTTGCCACACACTCTAAGACCGAGATAGTCATTCCTGCAAATCCTAAAGTGCACCACAAACAACAAATCAGCCAACAGATCAAGTAAATTGTAACTTATCCTAGGGGAAATCACCACTCCAATCCCTCAAGCGACTAGGGGATCAGCCTTGGACAAATGGCTGCTGCAGGCTTCCAAAGCATCAAGCAAAACATAGGTCGTGTTCTGTAATTGTAGTTTCGTCCACGAAAAAGATATACAGCTCCTCCAGCCCTGTGAATGATCTCCCCCCCACAGGCCTTAAGTACAAGCCAAATCTGTTGGTGCCTAGAAATCTTCTCCTTGACTTTGAGAGTAAACAAATTCCTCAGACCTTTGGTAGGACTGAAAACTATCAATTACGGGTCCAATTTACAGCTGGTTTCATCATGAACATCTTGTCTTGTCTTCAAAATAGCTTCAGGGAAACCCCTATGGTTACCCACATAAATTTGTGGGACAAGGCCCACTACCCTTCTCAGTGTCTCCTATAAGATTCTGGCTAAAGCTCTCACACTTCGAAAGTGAGGAGTTCTCTCATAGATTGTTTGGCAGGAGCAAGCTGGTTTTGTGCAATGTAGATTTATTCTTGATACTGTTATTTCTACGTGGGACACCATGGATTGGGCTAGGGAGACTGTCCAGAAATCCTTGGTTCTTAAGACTGATTTTGACAAAGCTTATCATAGGGTTGATTGGTCTTTCATCACTGATATGATTCCCTTGTTGCTTCTTGATTTGCATTTTGTCTGTGGAAGAAGTTCCATCTCTGTGCATAATTCCTGCATGTTTACAATGTTACAATTAAGCACTCATGCATGGATGGAAGAACTCAGGATATAGGTTCAGAAAGATGCATGTTGTTGAGAATTATGGAAAATAGGATCATCAGTTTATTTGATTACTTATTTTAATATATCAATTTCTTTGAAGTGGTTTATGTTGTTTACTTCCTTGACATTGTTTGGTTGAGATTTCGAGAATGGATGTAAATGTAGTGAATCCTGAGATCTAATTTACTATCGCATGTCAAAATAAGCATCTCTATAATTTTAGTCCTTTTTCTTGTTCTTACGAATGGTTATATAGATCATTGATTTGAAATTTAATTTCTCTTTGTAGCTACTGTTTGGGAAATCAGGAAGGCAAGTCCAGGGAAACCACAAGGAACTCAGAGTTCTTTTGTGACTCAAACAATGGAGATACATTCTTCAGGTTGGGGACGTTGGAAGAAGAGATATTTTGCCAAATTTGAAAAGACTGTTCCATATATCTTACTCTGTCAAATAGCAGGTCAAGCAACTTATCCTTCAATTTTTCTCCAGAGGAATTTGTGAATATCTTTGTAGGAAATGAAAGAAGCAGAAAATGGCTTTCTAGTTGATTTTACCAAAATTGTAAGCAAAGTAAGAACAATATGATAGTAAGCTCTATTTCACTTTTGAAACAATTGGGTTGTGTCCAAGTTTTTTTGGGGTCAGTCATGACAGAGTGTTCATAGATATTTTTGACATATATTTAGATTAGTTGCTTTCAACATCCATAGACAAAGGTCATAGGTGGTTTCATATATGATGTCTCCTTTCTTGATTTCTGTTTCTTGCATAAGATTCCATAGATGTTTGAAAGATTTTGTAGCCATTTTGAAGAGGTGTTAAGGTTTCCTATAGTGCAATGATTGTTAAAATTAAGCAGCTGCAAGAGCCATTCTCCAGGAGGATGGCAAAGACCCTAGCTGAGATTTAGGGCCCCTAGTACACTCCCGGGGTTCTTGGTCTGAGACCAAGCAGTTAGAGCCATGGAAAAAGACCCTAGTGAGGGCCCCCAGTGTATTGCTGGGGTTCTTGGTCAAGGACCAAGCAGTTTTGATGATGTAAGTCCCTAGATGTGTTTTAGGGTCCTTGGATGTGTTCCAGGGAATCCTTGCTTGTGCTTGGATTGATCCTTGGTTGTGTACTTTGGTGGATAAGACCCTAGTGGTGATTTAGGGCCCCCATATGTGTTCTGGGGTATCCTAGTCTGGGACTAGGCAGTGTCTTGGTTAAGTACCAAGCATAGATGATGTGTGATCTTCTTCTCTCCCGGGATGGTCCATGAGATCTAGGAGCAGTTAAGAAGGACATGTTCACATCATTGACCTTCTTCTTATGCTGGGATGATAAAAGATTATAAGTTATCATGAGACTTATGTGGACATCTTGCCATTGAAGAACTCCCCTTTGACTTTGTCTTGTTATTAATGTTTATGTATTTTTTGGTCTTTGCTAGCCACCTTGAATTGTTGACTTTCTAATTAATATTTTATGAATTAAAATATTAATTATTTAAATTGTTTATTTTTATTAGGGTTTAATTTAACCCTAAAGATAGGTTTAATTTAGTTAACCCTAACGTACTACCTAAACTATAAAATGAGACCTCTCCCCCTCACTCACACACTCATTTCTTATTCCTTCAAACAGTTCTTGGTCTGAATTTGTTGCTACGGCTTCTTCTTGTTTCAGTCTTGGTTAGGGTGTGGCCTCCTTGATCTCTTATCTTCTTGCTGTTCAGTGGTGCGTCTTCTCTCCTTATTGCTGGTGTAGGGTGAGGCCACCTTGGATCTATCTTCCTCTTGAGTATAGTGGTGCGGCTTCTTCCTTGGGGCTGGTATAGTGTTGCGTCCCCCTCCTTTGAGCTGGTAAAGTGCTGCACCCCCCTTCCTTTGAGCTGTTTAGTGGTGCGGCTCCCTCTTTGATTGCTGGTATAGGGTGCGGCCCTCCTTGAACCTTTCTCTTGCTGAGCCCTAAGGATTTTTTTTAGGCTGCCACTTTTCTCCTTTCTGTTGCTGCTACTATTGCACCTGTTTTGCTTTTGCTAATGCCATCTATGTGCTGCCTCTATCATGGTACCTAGCCCACAGTTTTAGGGTTTGATGAGGCAGCACTCAAATTGATACCTAAGGCTGCCTATTGCTGTAGCTGACTTATACTCTTGAACAGATTTTGTTAGGGCTGCTAGTGGCTTCCTTTCAACCTCTAGTTTAGATAGTTATGTCTTTGTTTCAGCCCTGTACTTGATGAGTGGTATGCTGGTTGGTTTTCTGTTATCTACCTAAAGTTCTTCTTGGCAAATTTGTTCACAAGATCTTGATGAGATCTACCCCTGAGGGTTTGATCCATGATCATTATAGCTTTTTTTGAGCATACAGAAAAGAGGACAACAGTGAACACATCAGGTAAATATGTTCCTTGTTTTTGCTAAGGTAATGTTCAGATTTGTTTTTGCTAATGTAATGTTCAGATCTGTTCCTTGTTTTTGTTAAGGTAATGTTCAGATCCACTGTATTATTTCTGTTATTTGTTTACATTAGTATTTCTGTTATTGGTTTACATCAGAATTTGTGAATATATTGCTGATCCAAAACTATAGTAGTAAATAAAATTTAAAAGATATTTCTGTTTCTAGTTTACCCTTAATTTCTTACAATGATATATGATCACAATCCCCAACCTTTAGTATCATGTTTTAATCATAGAACTCCTTAAATTCTTGGCAAATTTCCTTCCTAAAATATTCTCTATGCTATCTTTCTTTGTTTCCATTCAATGACTTTGATTAGAGACACAACACAAAAACCTAACTTAGTGAATGATTATTCAATATTTAGAAGGATTTGTTTTGTAATGTCCCCACTTTGGGACATCATCACAGTGCAGAGATTTATGATGACCAGAGTAGCCAGATGGATGTTATAGCGAGTACAGGGGTATTTGAGAGGCATTGTGGGGTCC
>JZKD02S2321782.1:0-14681 GCA_000966675.3 Picea glauca
CCCGAAAAAGTGATAAAAGTATGCTCGATCACGTTCTCATGTATTTTCGAGCGTGAGAATGGATAAAGATCAAGCTCGAGGTTTTATACAAAAACCATAAAAAACAATCAAAACATGCGATGAAAGAGAAAAAATATGTTCGCATCCCTGTATATGAACATCGAAATCGTTACGCCTGCAAAAGTTACACTCAAAAGGGAATTAGGGATTGGGTTTTAATCAATAAATATTTATAAAAATTCAATAACATGGTAAAAGTAAATATAAAGAAGTAAAACTCTTTTTACCATATCATTTTTATTTTACCACTATTTGAGCCCCAAAACCCCTCTTTTACCCTCGAAATTCGACGTCAGATTGCGGGAGTTACGAGCATCCACTCGATGAACCGTCAGTGGCAGTGAGGTAGGCACTTTGTCCTCTTCTTTTTCATGGTTTAATTTTTCATTTTCATGGGAAAAAACTATAATTTTGAGTTTGTTTTGGGGTTTAATATGGCACTCAACCAATCTCGTAGGTGGGCTACACGGGACCTGCGAGAATGGGTCATTCTCATAGGTGAGCCCATAGTAGCCTACGAGAACCTCGCACTGTGCCTAAAGGGCACCTGCGAGAACGACAAAACATAATTTTTTTTTGAAGTTTTGCTCAATGAAAGAAAACCAATTTATGAATAGAGTTATTAATCTTCTTCTTGTGCTTCTTATGTAGGTATTTGGTCATCACAATGGTTCTAGAATGGTGCAAAAGGGAGCACAAAGAAGATAATGCCATTGCTGGAAATCATCCACCCACTATTGCCGCTTTGAGAAATTATGGTCTTCTGAAGTACTTTTGTATCCCGGGCATGAGGGCCCAAATCAGGTTATTAGAGTACCTTGTACATATGTGGGATTCTGATCAACAAGTATTTCATGTAGGGATCCACACATTGTCCTTGGATATTGAGAACATTTACTTCTTTACTGGACTGTCACGACGTGGGTACCACATGAGCCTGACTGGTAGCAGAGGTGGTGGGTTTCCCATGAGTGAGTACTGTCGCTTACACTGTGTTCCAGAGGCAGAGAGGAAGAAAGGGAAAGTAGCTATTTCAGGAGTACGAGATTTGACCCTCCGTACTATCTTGTTCACCATTGCTCGGATGGCTGGGAGCTTCTCTCCTCACATGGCGCTCCAGAGTTACTTTCAGTATGCCATAGAGCGTAATGAGCCTCGGGTTTTTAACTGGGCATATGTTGTGCTTCGTAGCATGAAAAAGTAGTTGACCAAATGCAGACGAGGTGACCTGAAACAATTCAGGTATGGATCTTTGTTGGTGTCCTTCTTTCTCGAGAGGGTTCCGTTACTGAGGCTGTAGGTTGAGTGGAATTTGCTAGCTCCCACCGATCCAAGAATGCTGAGATGGTGTCAACTCATGGCCCAACACGTAGTGGGACCGATTATCAAGTATGATGATACCTTATTCAACTGGTTGCGACCACAGATGCTGATGGTAGACGATTATGCTTATGATGGGTTGGATTTCCGAGGAGATCCATACTTGGTCCTGCCCGAGGGTGCTCAGTGGGGGGAACTTGGTAAGAAGTACACATTTTTCTTTTTAAATGTTTTTGTGAATTTTATCATATGAAAATGTTTTTTATATGTTCGTCCTAAGACTAAATACAAAATTTGTTGTTGATGACACAGATGTGGGACCTTACCGACCTCTTGGTACTTCTCCCATTCAACGATGAGGAGAGGTAGTGCCAGTGCCACAATGGGACGTCGAGGATTATCAAGCAGTGGAACAAAACCTAGAGGGTTTGACAACAGATATTCCAGACATGCCTCTTGGAGAGGTTCCACGATGCTATCAACGTCATACAGTAGGAGTGTCAGAGTCCATTGGTCGACTTCTCCATAGGGTTGCTCGGGCAGTCGTGTGTTACCTTGAACATCATCCATGACGTCATTTTATAGAAGCTATGAGCTTCAGATTTTGACATTTTGGTCCTCGGACATATTTTTTTTGTAAAAAACTCTTTTGATCGTTATATATACAGACGACTTCTACCGGTTTATCTTGTGTTGTGTGAAAATTGATGTGATTGATTTATAAATGATCCAAATGTCTGTCTAANCCCGAAAAAGTGATAAAAGTATGCTCGATCACGTTCTCATGTATTTTCGAGCGTGAGAATGGATAAAGATCAAGCTCGAGGTTTTATACAAAAACCATAAAAAACAATCAAAACATGCGATGAAAGAGAAAAAATATGTTCGCATCCCTGTATATGAACATCGAAATCGTTACGCCTGCAAAAGTTACACTCAAAAGGGAATTAGGGATTGGGTTTTAATCAATAAATATTTATAAAAATTCAATAACATGGTAAAAGTAAATATAAAGAAGTAAAACTCTTTTTACCATATCATTTTTATTTTACCACTATTTGAGCCCCAAAACCCCTCTTTTACCCTCGAAATTCGACGTCAGATTGCGGGAGTTACGAGCATCCACTCGATGAACCGTCAGTGGCAGTGAGGTAGGCACTTTGTCCTCTTCTTTTTCATGGTTTAATTTTTCATTTTCATGGGAAAAAACTATAATTTTGAGTTTGTTTTGGGGTTTAATATGGCACTCAACCAATCTCGTAGGTGGGCTACACGGGACCTGCGAGAATGGGTCATTCTCATAGGTGAGCCCATAGTAGCCTACGAGAACCTCGCACTGTGCCTAAAGGGCACCTGCGAGAACGACAAAACATAATTTTTTTTTGAAGTTTTGCTCAATGAAAGAAAACCAATTTATGAATAGAGTTATTAATCTTCTTCTTGTGCTTCTTATGTAGGTATTTGGTCATCACAATGGTTCTAGAATGGTGCAAAAGGGAGCACAAAGAAGATAATGCCATTGCTGGAAATCATCCACCCACTATTGCCGCTTTGAGAAATTATGGTCTTCTGAAGTACTTTTGTATCCCGGGCATGAGGGCCCAAATCAGGTTATTAGAGTACCTTGTACATATGTGGGATTCTGATCAACAAGTATTTCATGTAGGGATCCACACATTGTCCTTGGATATTGAGAACATTTACTTCTTTACTGGACTGTCACGACGTGGGTACCACATGAGCCTGACTGGTAGCAGAGGTGGTGGGTTTCCCATGAGTGAGTACTGTCGCTTACACTGTGTTCCAGAGGCAGAGAGGAAGAAAGGGAAAGTAGCTATTTCAGGAGTACGAGATTTGACCCTCCGTACTATCTTGTTCACCATTGCTCGGATGGCTGGGAGCTTCTCTCCTCACATGGCGCTCCAGAGTTACTTTCAGTATGCCATAGAGCGTAATGAGCCTCGGGTTTTTAACTGGGCATATGTTGTGCTTCGTAGCATGAAAAAGTAGTTGACCAAATGCAGACGAGGTGACCTGAAACAATTCAGGTATGGATCTTTGTTGGTGTCCTTCTTTCTCGAGAGGGTTCCGTTACTGAGGCTGTAGGTTGAGTGGAATTTGCTAGCTCCCACCGATCCAAGAATGTTGAGATGGTGTCAACTCATGGCCCAACACGTAGTGGGACCGATTATCAAGTATGATGATACCTTATTCAACTGGTTGCGACCACAGATGCTGATGGTCGACGATTATGCTTATGATGGGTTGGATTTCTGAGGAGATCCATACTTGGTCCTGTCCGAGGGTGCTCAGTGGGGGGAACTTGGTAAGAAGTACACATTTTTCTTTTTAAATGTTTTTGTGAATTTTATCATATGAAAATGTTTTTTATATGTTCGTCCAAAGACTAAATACAAAATTTGTTGTTGATGACACAGATGTGGGACCTTACCGACCTTTTGGTACTTCTCCCATTCAACGATGAGGAGAGGTAGTTCCAGTGCCACAATGGGACGTCGAGGATTATCAAGCAGTGGAACAAAACCTAGAGGGTTTGACAACAGATATTCCAGACATGCCTCTTTGAGAGGTTCCACGATGCTATCAACGTCATACAGTAGGAGTGTCCGAGTCCATTGGTCGACTTCTCCATAGGGTTGCTCGGGCAGTCGTGTGTTACCTTGAACATCATCCATGACGTCATTTTATAGAAGATATGAGCTTCAGATTTTGACATTTTGGTCCTCGGACATATTTTTTTTGTAAAAAACTCTTTTGATCGTTATATATACAGACGGCTTCTACCGGTTTATCTTGTGTTGTGTGAAAATTGATGTGATTGATTTATAAATGATCCAAATGTCTGTCTAATACATAGTTAKCCAATGCATCAGTTAATGTATTTAGACATCTAGGAATATGTTGATATTCAATATAATCAAAATAACGTTCCAAGAGGCGAATTCGTAAATACACCCGTAACAAAGTAGGACTTCGAATAATATAGACATTACTTAATTGTAGTACTACAAGCTGCGAATTGAGTCGCACAACCAAATGATGGATTCCGAGTGAGATAGCATCAATCAACAATTCGATAACAGATCTATACTCTGCAATATTGTTGGTCTCACGGCTGAGACACACACCTTGTAAGGAGACAAGTTCATTTGTAGGGGCGTAAATTGCCCATGCAGCAGAAGCAAGGTTCTGGGTACTATGGCTAGCGCCATCAGCAAAGCCAATATAGGGTAGCGAAGACTCTGACATCTGGAAATCAAACACAACGTCACATAAGGGTAGAGACCAGATAACGACAAAAGCAAGCTATGGTAACACATAAGAAGTATGATACAATAAAAATACAAGTACTCATGCACAAATGATTTTATGCATAGTACTTCTTCAAGTACAACCCATTCCTAGGTTCACTCAAAGGGATACCATCGTAATCTACTAACTCATAAGCTCCTTTTTCCAAAACTTGTCGAATGATATAAGGACCTTGCCACATGGCTTCGAATTTTCCATCTCCTAGCATATATTGATCTTGTTCATAGAGGAGAACGAGATCTCCTTTGGAGAAAATGCGAGGTTTGACGTGTTTGTCATATTGGGCCTTGACACGTTTTTTCTGATCTTCTATGACTAGAGTAGCATCACGTCGAGTTTCGTCTAATCGCATAAGATACAATAGACGTTCTTCCTCAGTAGAAGTGTTTGGTAGGAGTTCAACAAATAGTTTTAAAGAGGGTATCTCGCATTCAATCGGGAGAATGGCTTCCAAACCATAGACTATCCAGAAAGGTGTAAACCCAGTAGCGGACTTGAAAGATGTCCGGTAAGTGCACAATGCCGAAAACAACATTGTGTGCCAACTTGTTTTGTGAATCCCTATCATTCATCGGAGCATAGTTATGAGAACTTTGTTAATTGCTTCGACTTGGCTGTTGGCTTGTGGGTAATAGGGCGTTGAGTTTTCATGTCAAAGATCCAACTTTTCAGTAAGTTCGGACATCATGAAGTTTATAAAGTGGCTACCGTGATCAGTGACGATAGCTTGGGGAACACCAAAATGAGCTATGATGTGATTAAAAATGAATAATGCTACAGTCTTTCTAGTGTTTTCAAATGTCAGCATCGCCTCAGTCCATTTTGTAAAGTAATCGATGGCTACAATAATGTATCATGCCCCCCGGCCGAGTGGGGGTGACATGTCTTGAAATCGATGCCCTATTTCGCAAAGGGACCAATGGAGACCACAGGGTAAAGAGGAGTGGGATGTGACCGTATCTTGTTATTATAGGTCTGGCAAGCATGGCATTTTTGAATGGTGATGATGCAGTCGTTAAATAAAGAAGGCCAAAAATACCCTGCTTGTAAGATCTTCTGGGCAGTAGCATACCCAGACATATGAACACCACAGGCTCCAGAATGGAAGTCATTCAAAGCTCTCTCGGCCTCATCGAATGTGAGGCAGCGTCGAAAAATGGATTCAATCCCCCGATGATAAAGAGTATCCCTGAGGATAATATATTGACGAGCTTGGTAGCATATTCGACGTCAGTCAGTACTGGACAAAGTCAACCGGAAAGTCTGGGTTTGGAGATATATAATGATATCACCATACCAAAGATCACCAATGCTGATGAGGAAAAGGGATTCATCAGGTAATGAATCAGCTGCTACATTTTCCATTTCATAATAGGGAAAGTCGCATATCAACTCAGCGAACACTAAGTACTTCTTAGACTTGGTGTGCTCAAATTCCAAGTCAAACTCCTGGAGTATCACAATCCATTTGGGGTATTTTCCCCCTAGCAATTGACGTGTGAGAATGTGTTGCATAGGGTTGTAGTTAGAAATCATTGTAGTCTTGCGCGAGAGGATATAGTGCCGGAAACATTGGACGGCTTGGACGGCTGCCAAGGCCAGTTTTTCGACATGTAAATACTTGATTTTAGTAGACGTTAGACTTTGACTCAAGTAGTAAATAACATGTTCGTCATTAGCATCATCCTCTTGAATGAGAACCATACCAATGGTGTAATCCGAGGCAACAAGGTAGAGGAAATAATCACGACTGTAATCGGGGGGAAAGAGAAGCAGAGCAAGCATTAGGGATAATTTCAAATCTTCGAAAGAATTGTTGACGGTGGTATCCCATACGAACTCAGATCCCTTTTTGAGGAGCCGCGTAAATCCATGAGTTATCTCAGCATAATTTGGAATAAAACGATGAAGAAAGTTTTCTTTCCCCTGCAAAATTTGTAACTGGCGAAGTGTAGAAGGAGGAGGGATATTAAGGATCACCTCAACCTTTAAAGGATCCACTTGGATCCCTTGACGTGAAACGATAAAACCTAGAAGGCGGTCGGATTCCATGCAGAAATCACACTTATGAGGATTCAAACATATACGGTAGAACCAACAACGGACAAAAATGGCGCAGAGGTGGGTTGGGTGATCGACTTGTCGCATTGAGTGAGTGGGTAAATCGTCCAGATATGGTTGAACGATGTGCTTGATATCATGGAAAGCATAAGACATAGCGTGTTGAAAAGTGGCGCCAACGTTCTTGAGACCAAAAGGAAGTTTTCGATAGGAAAAAGTACCCCAAGGACAAATAAAAGAAGTCTTATGTTGATCCTTGGGAACAATGTTGATTTGATTATACCTAGAGAAACCATCCATCAGAGAGAAGATTTCACTTCCGGNTGCATCAGTTAATGTATTTAGACATCTAGGAATATGTTGATATTCAATATAATCAAAATAACGTTCCAAGAGGCGAATTCGTAAATACACCCGTAACAAAGTAGGACTTCGAATAATATAGACATTACTTAATTGTAGTACTACAAGCTGCGAATTGAGTCGCACAACCAAATGATGGATTCCGAGTGAGATAGCATCAATCAACAATTCGATAACAGATCTATACTCTGCAATATTGTTGGTCTCACGGCTGAGACACACACCTTGTAAGGAGACAAGTTCATTTGTAGGGGCGTAAATTGCCCATGCAGCAGAAGCAAGGTTCTGGGTACTATGGCTAGCGCCATCAGCAAAGCCAATATAGGGTAGCGAAGACTCTGACATCTGGAAATCAAACACAACGTCACATAAGGGTAGAGACCAGATAACGACAAAAGCAAGCTATGGTAACACATAAGAAGTATGATACAATAAAAATACAAGTACTCATGCACAAATGATTTTATGCATAGTACTTCTTCAAGTACAACCCATTCCTAGGTTCACTCAAAGGGATACCATCGTAATCTACTAACTCATAAGCTCCTTTTTCCAAAACTTGTCGAATGATATAAGGACCTTGCCACATGGCTTCGAATTTTCCATCTCCTAGCATATATTGATCTTGTTCATAGAGGAGAACGAGATCTCCTTTGGAGAAAATGCGAGGTTTGACGTGTTTGTCATATTGGGCCTTGACACGTTTTTTCTGATCTTCTATGACTAGAGTAGCATCACGTCGAGTTTCGTCTAATCGCATAAGATACAATAGACGTTCTTCCTCAGTAGAAGTGTTTGGTAGGAGTTCAACAAATAGTTTTAAAGAGGGTATCTCGCATTCAATCGGGAGAATGGCTTCCAAACCATAGACTATCCAGAAAGGTGTAAACCCAGTAGCGGACTTGAAAGATGTCCGGTAAGTGCACAATGCCGAAAACAACATTGTGTGCCAACTTGTTTTGTGAATCCCTATCATTCATCGGAGCATAGTTATGAGAACTTTGTTAATTGCTTCGACTTGGACGTTGGCTTGTGGGTAATAGGGCGTTGAGTTTTCATGGCAAAGACCCAACTTTTCAGTAAGTTCGGACATCATGAAGTTTCTAAAGTGGCTACCGTGATCAGTGACGATAGCTTGGGGAACACCAAAATGAGCTATGATGTGATTAAAAATGAATAATGATGCAGTCTTTCTAGTGTTTTCAAATGTCAGCATCGCCTCAGTCCATTTTGTAAAGTAATCGATGGCTACAATAATGTATCCATGCCCCCCGGCCGAGTGGGGGTGACATGTCTTGAAATCGATGCCCTATTTCGAAAAGGGACCAACGGAGACCACAGGGTAAAAAGGAGTGGGATGTGACTGTATCTTGTTATTATAGGTCTGGCAAGCATGGCATTTTTGAATGGCGATGATGCAGTCGTTAAATAAAGAAGGCCAAAAATACCCTGCTTGTAAGATCTTCTGGGCAGTAGCATACCCAGACATATGAACACCACAGGCTCCAGAATGGCAGTCATTCAGAGCTCTCTCGGCCTCATCGAATGTGAGGCAGCGTCGAAAAATGGAGTCAATCCCCCGATGATAAAGAGTATCCCTGAGGATAATATATTGACGAGCTTGGTAGAATATTCGATGTCAGTCAGTACTGGACAAAGTGAACCGGAAAGTCTGGGTTTGGAGATATATAATGATATCACCATACCAAAGATCACCAATGCTGATGAGGAAAAGGGATTCATTAGGTAATGAATCAGCTGCTACATTTTCCATTTCATAATAGGGAAAGTCGCATATCAACTCAGCGAACACTAAGTACTTCTTAGACTTGGTGTGTTCAAATTCCAAGTCAAACTTCTGGAGTATCACAATCCATTTGGGGTATTTTCCCCCTAGCAATTGACGTGTGAGAATGTGTTGCATAGGGTTGTAGTTAGAAATCATTGTAGTCTTGCGCGAGAGGATATAGTGCCGGAAACATTGGACGGCTTGGACGGCTGCCAAGGCCAGTTTTTCGACATGTAAATACTTGATTTTAGTAGACGTTAGACTTTGACTCAAGTAGTAAATAACATGTTCGTCATTAGCATCATCCTCTTGAATGAGAACCATACCAATGGTGTAATCCGAGGCAACAAGGTAGAGGAAATAATCACGACTGTAATCGGGGGGAAAGAGAAGCAGAGCAAGCATTAGGGATAATTTCAAATCTTCGAAAGAATTGTTGACGGTGGTATCCCATACGAACTCAGATCCCTTTTTGAGGAGCCGCGTAAATCCATGAGTTATCTCAGCATAATTTGGAATAAAACGATGAAGAAAGTTTTCTTTCCCCTGCAAAATTTGTAACTGGCGAAGTGTAGAAGGAGGAGGGATATTAAGGATCACCTCAACCTTTAAAGGATCCACTTGGATCCCTTGACGTGAAACGATAAAACCTAGAAGGCGGTCGGATTCCATGCAGAAATCACACTTATGAGGATTCAAACATATACGGTAGAACCAACAACGGACAAAAATGGCGCAGAGGTGGGTTGGGTGATCGACTTGTCGCATTGAGTGAGTGGGTAAATCGTCCAGATATGGTTGAACGATGTGCTTGATATCATGGAAAGCATAAGACATAGCGTGTTGAAAAGTGGCGCCAACGTTCTTGAGACCAAAAGGAAGTTTTCGATAGGAAAAAGTACCCCAAGGACAAATAAAAGAAGTCTTATGTTGATCCTTGGGAACAATGTTGATTTGATTATACCTAGAGAAACCATCCATCAGAGAGAAGATTTCACTTCCGGTGCAATCGTCAATAATCTGATCGATGAAGGGGGTAGGAAAGTTGTCTTTGGGACAAGCTTTGTTGATATCCCTATAATCAACACATACAGGAATTGTGCCTTGTTTCTTGTCGATCGGGACAAGATTGGAAACCCAGTCAGTGAGAGCCACCGGATAAATAAAGCCGACTTTAAGAAGTTTCTCGATTTCGAGCTTGATAGCAGCTGCTTTACGTGGGTGAACTGGACGAAGGCGTTGCTAGACGGGTTTAACATCAGGGTATGTCTTGATCTCATGTATCACAATCTCAGGGTCGATACCTAGCATTTCTTCGTAGCTCCAGGCGAAGATGTCACGAAACTCTTTGAAAAGGGATGTATAGGTGACTATTTCGTCAGGGTAACACGAAGCCCCGATATGGACATTTTCGACGATTCCAGGTTTGACGGATATGTCGAGGGGAATAGTGGGCGAGATATTGCTTAAGTTCCCTTCAAAAAACACATCGTGTGCGAATTCGAAAACGGTTGAGATGACAACAATGGTTGACGGGGTCGATATCCATTGGTAGTTCTCAATGGTATGTTTCTCCAGAAAGAGGATGGAACGATGATGTCCATTGTCCCAAGGGGTGTCTTCCATGACAAACATGATCATCTCATTAGTGGGAAAATTGACATGGAAAGGATTTGGAGATAACTCACTAAGAGAGGGGGTAGAAGGGGTTGCCGATTGAATGGCATGATAGGTGAATTCAACTGGACTTAATGACATTTCATCGCTGTAATGAAGATAATCTCCAGGTTTAGGTACTATCCATGGGTTCTGAGACACAGGAAGTTTGTGAATCGAGGTGGAGATCATGTTGATTAAAGCAACAGACAAGCATGGAACATTGGGCGGTGGAGTAGGGAAAGTACCCATTAATGAAGAGTCTTTGAGAAGGCCCACACAGACGTTCTCATAACCCAGTGGGGTTTTAGCGATGAACAGTATGTTGCCAGTACGAGAATCATAATTAAAGAAGGATAAAATTGGCGACTCCACTGGGGATTGAACCCATTTTCTTTGTGGTTTTTGGTATTTTTCCTTGGCCATTTACCCTTGCCTTACCTTTCTCCATTCATATCAATCTTTGAGTCTTCAAGATACCCTGATAGGCCCTCTGGGTCCAGAGGCCTCTTCAAATTTTGTGTCTTTTTCCAAAAATTAGATTAGTTTTAGACATTCTCGCACTGCACTCCATATTGTCCTATGAGAATATACTGAGTTCGCACCCTGCTTTTAGGTTCAGTGTGAGGTTCTCGCACTCTTCTCAAAGCTGGCCTGCAAGAATGACCCATTCTCGCATTGTGTAATACTCTTAGCCTGCAAACCCTTTTTTTCAAAATTTTGGCTTTAAGACTTTTGCATGATCAATTGCCTAGATCAATATAGGTGCCTAATAAGAGCTTCTTGGACCATTTGGTTGATGTTTTCTTGTCTTTTTTCTTGTGCATGAACAGTCTTAGGAAATCAAGACTCTTCTTGTCCATTTTTCTTGACTTTCATTTCTTGACTTTTCTCGGCAAAGATATACTCTCTGATTTTGGAATCTGAGTGTGCTTGTTTTGGTTAAGAACCGACGATTGATTGAAAGTTGAGCTTCTTTGTCTTTATCATTTTCTTATTATTTGAAAGATCCTTTTTCTCATGCAACCGAAAAGACTAGTTTGATCTGCTTGTTATTTTTTGTTTCCATTGAAAGATTGGTTTGGGTTTTTATCTATTGCTTGTTCATTAGCTTTTGGTTTTCTTCACTCTCACCATCATGGTGTAGGTCCTTTTTGAAAATTGAATGAACATTTTTCTTTCAAAATCATTTTCGTTTTCAAAAGTATTCAAAATCAATTGTTGAAATTATTGAAAAAGAAACAATAGAGAATTGTTATTGATGCCTGATTTGTTGCAATTGCATTTTAAAGGATATTGTGTATTGTAGTTTAAGGTTGATCATGAAACTTCTCTTTCCCTCCCGTACATAGGATTCATTGAATGAAAATTGCTATATTTCATTCTTATCCATGCATCGTTGGGTCAAATTCTTATACAACAAAAGTTTCATCCCCGCTTCCTTTGAGTAACAACAACTCTTAATAACACTACGCAATCGTAAAATTTAACTAGTAACTCTTTTCTAGGGCTCTATTACACCAAAATTTAGCTAGGCTAGCACTTTGGAATAGGTAGAGAGATACACTCTCCAAAGAACAAAACACACAATAGCATCTTGTGTTAAGGAGTGTCAAATTCCATTTACAACATATTGTCCTGGGAAGCCCTTCTGACACAAGGGTCAAACATGAGGTCGCATTGATATTGACAGAGTTACTCACCCTGCTTTGTTGATATCGATGTAGAGATTGCACGTATTACGGAGGTCACTCGGAGGTATACCCACAATGATGAGTGGAATCCTTTTGAGTTGATTTCGAGCTAGATACCCTGCCCTTGTGTGTGGATCGGACTATCGACTGTCCCCCGAGGCTTTATTGTTGTCAGCAGTAACCTTAGCAACCTATCTTTCTAGGGTCTTACACAAGGTGACTGTGAAGGGGAAAGTCTTCATGGTACTTGGAATCGACGTTGGCCAAACTCACTCGGGCTCCTTGGAGGGTATACCCAYGATTATGTGTGGGAGCTTGCACCAGGGTGTAAGTCCGATAACAAAATTTTGTTATCGAACTAATCGGTAGGTGCGGACACTAACAATACAACATGTTACGTAGTCAATTGATCACCTTCATCAGTGTTGGATGATAAAACTCCACATGAGGTATGGTTTGGAAATAAACCCTCTCTTCAGCATCTTAGAGTGTTTGGTTGTGATGCTTATGTACATGTTCCAAAGGAAAATAGGAGTAAGTTGGATAATAAAGATGAAAAGTGTATATTTATTGGTTATAAATATGGTGTGAAAGGTTATAAGATTTGGAACCCAGAAACCAAGAAAACTGTTTATAGTCAAGATGTTTTTTTCAGAGAGGTAAAAGATGTCTCCAAACAGGAATTCCCACCAATGCAAGACAAACTTGAGAAAATAGAGCTTGAGTTGGATGATGCAAAATTTGAATCATTTGAAGAAGAGGAAGCAAAGGAAGCAGAAGAAGAAGAAGAAGAAGAAGAACCTCATACCCCAGTATTGAGGAGATCAGTGAGAGATATAAGGCAACCAGAAAGGTATGGTCCACCTGATTTTTGTTCCAATTTTTCTTTATCTATTACTGATGATGATCCCAGAACNAAATGATGACATTTGATTCAATGTTGTATAGGTGTACTAAGTGAACTATGACATTTGCATGGTATTTTTAAAATTTGGGTCATTTTGCAGTACTTCACACATAGTAATCTATCAATAAATTTTTTCTTTGGTTAAAACCTATTGCTCCTTCCCATAGATAGTTTTCATCGAAGTTGAATTTATTTCATTTCATTTTCCTTTTGCATGGTTTAAAGAGTCGAGTCAAAATGCCATCAGTTTCATGACCACTCCTTTGAGTAACAACAACCTAAAATCAATAACTAATTAAAATTTATCTAGCAACTTTTCTAGGGCTCTTCAAACCCATGTTAGCTTAGCTATAGAGATTCGGAATAGGATTGTGAGAATAAATTTCCAAATCTTATAAACAACCATAAAGCCTTGATTTAGGATGTGAAATCCAGTTTCTATATCACTGACTTTGGGAAGCCCTTATAACACAAGGGTCAATCACAAGGTCGCATTGGGGCCCTCAGAGTAATAAAACCTACTTTCTTGGTCTTGGTTTCAATTGTCGATTGTCCCCCCTCTGCTTTGGTATAGTAGGTGGTACCATAGAGTCCATAATCTTTTAGACTTCCTACAAAAGGTGAAAAGACAGGGAAGGTGGTGTTGTACCTGGGATCGACATTGGCTAGACTCACTCGGATTCCTTGGAGGGTTTCCCACTACTCAGTGAGGTAACTTGCACTAGGGCGTTAGTTCGTTAAGTATGTTGTCAACATAACTTTCCCACCCACTGAAACTCAACCCCTTCGTGCATCAATTCCACGATGTTGGAATCCATCACCAACTAGCGCTTCTTTGTGAGAAGGTTTGTTTGCATGCTTGACTCCTAGATTAATTAGCATGTGTTGTTTTTTCTCCTTAGTTGGCCTTAGGATTGAGTTTGTGTCTAATGACATCATTTTTGGGTTAATTCCCCATTTGATCAATACAAAATATGGATACAATTAAAATAAAAGGTAATAAAGTGGTAACAAATAGCTCATACATAACTTACGTCTTATAATTATCCAACATTGTTCTTTACACTTAGTGCAAAAAACACCAAATGGAATGGTTTACACAAGGTCAATGGAGAATGTTATTCTTATCTTATTCTTATCACCATAACTAAGTTATTCTTCAACTTGTATTAAACAAAACTAATATTTGTCTAGTTCTAATCTTGGCTTGAACAAAACTAATATTTGTATAGTTCTACTCTTGTATCGAACACACGTAACATTTGTATAGTTCCACTCTTGGCTTGCCTTAGAGATATTTATAACTAAAGAACCCAAGATTTACAACACACCAATTGATGGTTGGATTTCTTACTCCATAACATTGACCCTCATCTTCAATGGACATTTCTTATAATAATTCTAATTTGCACAAATCCAACAAACAACAACCTTAGTACTATTTTTTTCTTAGATCCATATGATAAATTTATCATGTCCTTAGTGTTATCACATTAAT
>JZKD02S2321782.1:14691-32633 GCA_000966675.3 Picea glauca
ATCAAACAATTGGATGAAACCAGGAAAACTTCTAATAGTGGGATAACTGCAGTATTCTAGGTCACTAATGTTTCCTCTATGAGTGACAGACATCCTCGAGAATCTTAAAATAGATACTATGGGTATTTAAATGATATACTTGAGTGTGACTTTAATTCCTTCAAATTAGTTTTGTTCGATGTCAAATGGTATAGGTTACGAATGCATGAACGCGATGAGGAAATAACTGTTATTCAACATGCCAACAAATTTCCAATGATTAAAACAATGATATTTGAAAGAGGACATGATCACTATGTTTTTCCAATCCAATGTGAACAAGTGTTTTACTCAAATGTTCCAGGTGAAAGGAATTGGTCATTTGTTGTTATATATGATCCAAGAGGAAGGCCAATTAAGTATCTTCATCAAAACTTCAAAATTTAAATTCCTCCAGTCTTTCAAACTTCAAGGTTACTCATTCAAGTTATATGTAGCCTCTGCTAGATTCTCCAAGCCTAGATGAGCTATAGGCTTTGAATATTTGAGCATTAGTTTCATCTTCAAACGTCTAGCTACCTTGTGCAACTTATTGTTTTCTTCAAGTAGCCTTTTGTTCTTATTTTCCAATTTAACATGCATTTTAGCTAGTCTTTGAAAATAGTCTCTTACCTCTGATGAAGTCCTTGTGATGGTCTCATTTTGGGATTTGACCAAATTTTCCAGTAACCTCATCTCCATGACTTCTTCCTTAAGATTTTTTATCTTCTTTTATGTAGACTTATTGTGTTTTCTTGTTAATGCTTCAATGGCCTCTAGATCTTGAGCTTTAGGCGAGAAAGGTTCTTCTTCAGGAGCTTGAAAATTAGGGGCTTCATGCTCATAAATTTAGACTCTAGGTGCTATTTCTTCAAGAGATTCTTGCTCAAACACCTCTTCTTCTTAATATCTATCTCCTCCTCTGAATCTGTATAAGGTAGGTTCAAGACATTTTTATCAGAGGCACCAATTTTCCCTTCTGTAGCTTGGTTGAAATCAAGCTTCTTTTTGGATCTCTTAGACTTAGAAGAAGAGGCTAGCTCCTCTGTAATCACTGGGGAAATGGCTCTTATTTTCCTTTTACTACTCTGGGGTGTTGAAGATTTATTGGATGAAGTATTCTTTTTGTCCTTAGGCTGTGGTTCTGGTTCAAATTCACCCTAGAAGAGAAAATGCTCCCAATTCTTATCCCTCCTCTGTGATTCTTCAAGCACTATGAGTTTGATAAGGCTATGATGGAAAATCCTGTTGTGCACCTTGATAGGTTTGGCCTAGACTTGGTGTGCCATTTTTGTCAAAATTATATGGAGGTATAAGGGAATATTCAAAGGACGTCTACCTGTGAAATGGTTCACGAGATTGAAATGGTAGAGCATCACTCTACCATATCTTCCTTCACATGTAATATATACCTAGATTTCTTTGATGTTTATATCTTCCTTCACATGTAATATATACACTAACAGATGCAAGTTTTAGGTGTTTGTCATTCTTTCTTCATTTTTCTTTTAGGTTCTACATTAATGTATATACAATGTATCTGCATCATAGTTGTGATGAAAAATCCCTCTTTTTCGTTGATTTCTTAATCAACACCATCAAGATACTAGAGGCGGGCAACAGTGACATGTGAATGGGGTCAGTGTTGAAATGTTTTCAAACTGTATCTATATGCATTGAAATTTGACCTGGATAGACTATTCACATGCCTTAACGATATGAGAGGGTTTCTAGACTCAATTTTGACTGACACACCCACTTTCTTACATCATCAGTTCATCATGGAAACCATAAAATCTATTTTTCATATGTTCTAGTAGATATGTTAATGATTCCAAGTTTCATATTTGTATTTGACTGAAGGTACAACTAGCTTGCAAAGTATCAAATTGATATTTCAAGTTGATAAACCAAATATGAAATGAATCCAAGCATCATTTGATATCGTCGCAAGAGAGACAAATGTTTGGCTCATTTGAAATCTTTGGAGCCCATTTCCTGTTTAGTGGGGCTTCTCAGGTTGTTTCATGTTCATCGAGGCTTCTCAGGTTTATTCCTCCCCCCTCCTCCTTGGGGTATGGAATCAATTCCTATGTATCCATATTATTTGCAGTCATGATGCTTCTATGTTGGACCTGACCCCATTGTTATAGAAATTTATATGCATGATTTTTCATATCACTATATTATAATTTGGCATGTATTTTCCATCCCCATGCTGTACTATATTGAGAACCTATTTTGTCTCATTCACTTGGCTCCCTTATTCCACACATACCATTGTATCTTTTTTATGATATTTCTTAATGAGTATGGATATTCCTAAATTGTCCCTATTGGGATCTTGTACACCTATCACCTTTGGAATTTGTTGTTGATAGGTGGTACTCTATGGTTCATCCACATGTGGTCCTCCTTCCTTGGACACTTCTCTCCCCCCTTAGTCCTCTCTGAGCATTTCAAATAAAATTGTGATGTATTTTGGTGATACAATTTCCTCCTAACCTCACACATCATGGGGAAGTATGTTATCACCTAAAAAATACCCAATTGTGACATTTCCACAAGGTTTTGTTGAAATATACCATTATCAACATGTTTACAATCCATTTCACCTCACTTCCCACCTCCACTAGACCTCTATAAGTCACTAGGAAATATCCTAATTTTGACCCATTAAAGCTAGCGCAAATAATATCCCTAAAATGTATGTCATCGTGGGGAAGGCACCCCTAAAAGCTACACTGACCCATCAAAATCACAATTTTGATTGTTCCTAGCCCAAATTTTTCAGAAAGGGAAAGTAGTTATCAATGGAAATTTCTAAACTCTAGCTAATATTCCTAGCCTTGATTTTGTCATATTTAACAACTAGTTTATGACCATGTCAAGGGTGTTTAACCACTACTTTTCCTATAAATAAAGGCCTAAGTTCATTCCATCCATCCATCCATCCATAGTAGGTACATGCATCCAAAAAAACACTAGATATCTTCAGGACTCCTTCCTGTTGATATTGTTTTCTGTGTTTTGATCACTCAACCAAGGAGGGGATATATACACACCAAGGAATTCGTGGACCCTCCCAATAAGGAGGCTTTGGAGCCACATATTAAAAAATTCTACTCCCTAGGTGATATCTTTGATCTTTCTATTCATTATGGAGACATTCTTTACATTATTTCAAACTATTTTTTCATGCCTATTGTTGTAATTTCTTGGTTTTCTTTCTTGTCACATGAATATACTAGGGTTTGAATCTTTGTGAATCATATTTAGGATATGTTTTTCATTTTCTACTTTCATTTTTGTCAGGATCTAATTCATAACCATTAGATTAGTACATTTTGTACACCATTGTTGCAATTTATACCCAACACTTGGTGATTATGCTAATTATCCTGTGAGAGGAGTACTTGGCTCGATTTCATTCTAGATGCCTTGAGGTGATGTTATTGACTGATGTTCTATTGGTTCTTGGTTTGAAGAAGAATATTCTTTCAGTTTGTTGTATGATATATGTACATTGGAGAGTTGCATTTGAGGGACAACATTGCACCATCGATGATTGTAGTTTATCTAGTCTGAGGACTTTTGATAGAGGGGTGAGAGAAGGTGGTCTTTATGAGTTACATGTTGATCTTGTAGCACTTGTAAATTCTAGTGAGAAGCTATACTATCATTCTATAATTAAGGAGGCATGTGCATATAATTCATGGTAGGATGCCATAGAGACAGGTCCAAAACCTATTGTGGAATTAGTGAATAATTCTAAGATTACAACCGATGCTAGTGTTATACACTATATGGCCAAGGTTGCTAAATTATATTAGATAAAGAGTGCTGACCATGATGTTAATCTTGCATAAATATTTTGTAAAAACTATGGAATTGACCTAGTTCATGTTTTTTACTTGCCATAGGTTTTGAGGTTCATGAGAGATATTATCATTTTCATATGATGTTCATCACATTATGTGGGTTGTTACCTATACCATGAGATTGGTATTTTAGGATGTATGTGGCTTGTGCATATTTGTATCTTTATGAATTTGATATATGTGATTCACTTGTCTTGGTCTTGTATGGAGATATGATTATCTTTTAGGATGTCTTAAAGAGATAATGATGTGAAGTTCATTTATTTTGGCCCACAATGTTGACTTGAGGGATGATGGATTTAGGTAGGTGTATTATGACCAAAATTTATGCTCCTTTAAATTCACAAGTGGTTATAACTCATTGAAGGTTTGAGATGATGTGATAAAATCCTAATCTTACAACAGATCACAACATGATCTTATTCCTCTTTCTTGATAGGGAATCTCCTGCGATCTGGCACAACAAATATTCTGTGATATGGATAGAACATGACCACCAGAGAAGACAATGAATGATTATTGACAGTAGTTTTTAGGGTCTATTGGTGGTAAAACAACAATATTCTCCCTCCCTTAAGATATGGTAGTTAGAATATGTGACAATTTGCAATAAATTCCTTGTGAATGGTGGCAACAATTTGACGCAACACCCCCTGCCTCAGCAGGTTCTTCACAACCTCCCAGTCTAAGGATCGTTCACGAATTCACTTTTGAGCAAAAGTGGCTCCTTTGGATCCCTATCAGAACCTCAACATTCGATCCACAGGTCCTTTAACTTCCCCATAGCCTCCAACATGATCGTGATCCATTCCCGAAAAATAGTTTCGGGTTTCGGGACTTTCTGAGTCCTGATGTCCCAATTCTTGACCCTTCGAATTTCCGGTATCCAAAATGCCAAAGTACTGAAGCCCAAAATTCCAGTCTTCTGCTCCTGGCTGGGATCAACGGCCCATAGCCTTCCCTAAGCCGATGGCTCAAGTTCTTTTAGGATCTTGCGGGTCAAGAATCCCAAATTCATACCCTTTGCATTCCCGATAACCAAAATGTCAAAATCCTCCTTTTCGGGATTTACTCAAACCTTGATCGATTGCCATGTGTCCTCCTGTTGGACGGTCACGATCCTTTCGGGACTTCAGAATTCGTGATTTCACGAATCCTGTTGCGACCAACTCTTGGTCCTTCAACCTCTCGGTGTCTGAAATCTTGATGGATCCTGATCTTGGCCACGCGTCCTCTGATATGGATGCTCCCGATTCTTTTGGGACTTTGACAAGTCCTCTCATCTACTTATGCAAGGTTAACCCACATGAATCTCCTCCCAGATCCGATGGTGGTCAACGATCTGTGCAAGATCTGATGGCTCATATCTTCTTCTCCTATGCGCTCTCCTGCTGGTGCTTTCTGGACGTGAAACTTCAATGGTCCAGATCTTGTCCTCGGCCTGATCCAACGACAACTATGCTCCCCCTTGTGATATTCTATTTCTACCCGATCTTTGGAAGAATTCAACTTATTAAAGGCCTTGGATTTTTTCCTTTCTACGAATCCTCTACTCATAGCTTCTGTCTGCATTCTTGAAGACGCTTCCCTCCTGAGCTTCCTCGAACTCAAACCCTCCAAGGGTTCTCCTTTCAGCCTCGGCGATAATCGTAGGATTCTGTGCACGAAAACACCTCTCCCTCCTGAGCTTTGTTATCTTTGAATCCTTAAATTATTCTTCAACCTCCGCACTCCTTGCAACTTTTGCTCTTGTGCTCAAAGGCACTCTTCCTCCCGAGCTTCTCTTCTCTGAAACCTTGAAAGGTTTCTCGACCACTGTGATTCCTATAGGGTCTCTACACACATGAAGGTGTTGTCTGTCCTGAGATTCTCTGTTGCTCATACCTTTAAGGGACTTAAACCTTTTCTCTCCATCAGATGAAGAATCTGATGCCCTCTTGGTAGTCTCTTTCTTGAGCAACTCCTTGCTGAGTTTGCAGGGCATTCAATAACCCTGTGAAGGTCTTCCTCCTGTGACACTTCTTCTCTTCTCTAAACTCAAGAATAGAGCTCTCCTTAATTCTCTCATAGTAGATTTCTCTAGAGTCCTCAGTGGCTCGGTCTTCTATCTGAACTCAAGAAAGAGTTCCCCTATGCACTTTATCCACATGCTAAATACCCTCCTGGCAGAGCTTCCACAGAACCCCTCAGTGATTCTGTCTTCCTTAATCGAACCAAAACAAAGTTCTCCTTCCTTAATGCAACTCGTGCATCTACTCAATGCCATCCTGGTAGAGATCTATAGAACTCCTTAGAGATTTTGTCTCCTCTCTATGCCTTCTATGCACCTGCTCAAATTCCCTCCTGGAAGAGCTCTCACAGAATTAGTCAGAATTTATGTCTATCCTGTGCCCTCTTCTACACAGTCCTACCTCCAAGGTGTTCAACAATCTTGATGATTCTCCCCTGAGTATAAGAATTCATCTGGTGTATCCTCCTGGCACATCCCTATATGAACCCGCAAAATTTAGAAGTGCATCTTTGCACTGGCCTTCAGAACCTGTAGTATTCTATCACACCCTCTTGGCATGAAGCCTCAAAGATCCCCAAACCTGAAATCAAAGAACCCAAATATAGCAGAACCTATCTGTCCCTGCAAATGCATACCTAACATACATGTACAACATATATAAAGAACACATGAAGACATTCATGTACACATAAAGACACATAGAAACTCATGCAGGAAAATATGCTCTTTATATTAATATGAAATGCTCCTTTACAAGGCATTCTTGAGCTCAGACTTTGACAGAGTCTCAGCTCCTTCTCTATCTTCTCTTCTCACACAGATTCTAACTTGTCTAAAACTCTCTCTCTACTACCACAAAACAAGATCAAAATATCTTTTACATGAGGGGGATCTTCGAGCTCTTCCCTCCAAGATACCCACTCTATTCAATTACATTGAATTTACAATTAATGGTTGTCTAGTCCAGATCGGATCTAGATTCAAACTTACAACCATTAAAGGCTATATTTTTATATACAAATTTCTCAAAGTCACAACTTTATGGCTCCACGGCCTTACAAACATTAAAGGCATTGAAATCAAATTCAAAATTTGAGTCGAGACGGCTGCGCCTCTCCTTCCCATTGAATGTGCACTAAGTTGGTTGGCTAGCTGGCGCATGGGTAGCTGGAGCGATGCTCCTACATCATACTCCTCTGCTGTGAAAAATTCATGAGATCCTACTCATGAGCTCTCCACCCTGGCTGTTGAAATCCACCTGAATCCCAAACAACTCTTTGGAGTTGTTTCTCTACTCCTCTGTGCTGCTGTTGCTGCTTCTGCTGCTCTGCTACTGTTGTTGTCTCCCTTCTTCTCAACTTCCCTTTGTTGGCAGTCTCTTGTGATGACTTCAACATCAGCCTTTTGATGTCCTCTATCATCTCGTCCAGCTGCTCTAGTGGCTGGATCTATTCATGTAGTCTCTTCTGCTGAAATTTCTTTATGCAAATGGGCAAATCATCATGATCTCCCATGTCATATTCTCCATCTCTTGTGGCATTGAGTTTCCATTCCGCTACAAACTCCAATTCTACAGTCTCATTACTGAGCTGTTGCTCAGCATTTTCCTGTGACAACTTGACTGTCATTTCTCCCTTTGTGGCACTAAGTGTCCACTCTGCTGCAGACTTCAACTATGCAGTCTTCTCTTGACTGACTTGTTGTTCAGCCTCTTCCTGTGGCAACTTTGCTTCTGCCATCTCTCCCTGTGTTGGCTCAAGTCCAACTCCTTCTAGTGACTCCTTGAGCTGGTACGTTTCTTCTGCATCTGCTTCCAACTTCACCTGTTGGATGTGCATGCCCTGCACTATCACCCTTCTCTCTAGGGATTGAATATGCTCAAACAAATCAAAAAAACTCATGCTATATGCTTCTTCTTCTTCTACTGCAAGATCCAATGCTGCAGTATTCTCAGCTTCCTAGCTGAAAATGTTGAGCCAATCCTAAGAATACTCATCTTCCTCCACTTGGGCAACCTCTAATATCTGCTCCAATTCTCCAATAGTCATAACTGGTTGTTCTTCTGTTGTTGCTACTTCGGCAACACAAACTATCGCCTCTATTGGGCTACTTGGTAGGAATATATGAATTCCTCCAATCATTAGAATACTATTCTGATACTCCTTTATCAGCTCCTCTTGCTGATGTGAACTTATCTCTGAGCTCATCTTCTCTTCCCTCACTCTCCTAGCAATATGGGATTTCTTTGTTGCCTTTTTGGCAGTCTATGAGATCCTTGGATCTCATCTCATTGCCCTCCTAGCAATGTGAAATTCCTTCGCTGTCCTCCTGATAGTCTATGAAATCCCGCAGCGACCTCATTTCATTTCCCTCTTGGCAATTGGGAATTTCTGTTCTACCCTCTTGGTAGTCTCTGCACACATGGCAGTCTTTGAGATCTTTGGATGATCTTAGTTCATCCTCATCATTGAGATTTCTCCCAGCTTCTGGTTCACATTCCTGAACCATGTCCTCCTCCAGTCCGTTGAGGTTTTCATCATGCCTCAACCATCCCTTTAACAACCTCTGTTGTCTTTTGGCCACCAATTCCCTGACTCACCATTTTTATTTTGTCTTCATGTTCCATTCATACACCCATCGTGACTTAGCATTATGCTATATCTGCAATGCCAGAATTTCCATCCTCGCTCTGATATCGGTGAGTTCTTTGTCTCTCGCAACGTCCGGTGGTTCTTATTTCCATTGTGTACATGGCCTTCAGTAGCCATCTCGCTGCCTTCTATCTGCCCTCCTGGCAAACCTGCTGCTGTCACTCTACAATCCTCAGTGCTTCCATCCTATTTTTCAGTGTTTTTGACTATTTTTCCTTGACTTCTACCTACCTACAAACAATCACCATAGAGTTTCCAACACTCTTTCCTCTGTTTCTCTTCTGCAAGCTGCCTCTGTCGCCTATAGAAGTCAAATCTCACTCTAATACCACTTGATGCGTATCATAGTACTCTTCTTCCTCCTGCTTCCTCCATCTGCAATATACAAACAAAGTCAAGCTCTGATACCACTTGATGCATATCAGAGTACTCTTCTTCCTCCTACTTCCTTCATCTGTAATATACAAACAGAGTCAAGCTCTGATACCACTTGACGCAGCACCCCCTGACTCAACAGGTTCTGCACGACCTCCCGGTCTAAGGATTGTTCACGAATTCACTTCTGAGCCAAAGTGGCTCCTTTGGATCCCTATCAGAACCTCAACATTTGATCCACAGGTCCTTTAACTTCCCCACAGCCTCCAACATGACCGTGATCCTTTCCCAAAAAGTAGTTTTGGGTTTCATGACTTCCTGAGTCTTGATGTCCCAATTTCTGACCCTTCGAACTTTTGGTATCTGAAATGTCAAAGTACCGAAGCCCAAAATGTCGGTCTTCTACTCCTAGCTGGGATCAATGGCTCATAGCCTCCCCTGATCTGACAACTCACGTTCTTTTGGGATCTCATGGGTCAGGAATCTTGAATTCTTACCCTTTGTATTCCCGGTAGTCGAAATGCTGAAATCCTCCTTTTGGGGATTTCCTGAAACATTGATTGATTTCCACGTGTCCTCCTATTGGACGGTCACAATCCTTTCGGGACTTTATAATTCATGATTTCATGAATCCTACTGTGACCAACTCTTGGTCCTTCAACCTCCCGGTGTCTAAAATCCCAATGGCTCCTGATCTCGACCATGTTTCCTCTGATATAGATGGTCCCAATTCTTTCGAGACTCTGATGATTCCTCTCCTCTGCTTATGCGAGGTTAGCCCATGTGCATCTCCTCCCAGATCAGATGGCGGTTGGTGATCTGTGCAAGATATGATGGCTCATATCTTCTTCTCCTATGCGCTCTCCTCCTGCTGCTTCCTGGACGTGAAACTTCAATGGTCCAGATCTTGTCCTTGGCCTGATCCGACGACAACTGTGCTCCCCCTTGTGAGATTATGTTTCTACTCGATCTTTGGAAGAATTCAACTTATCAAAGGCCTCGAATTTTTTCCCTACTATGAAGCCTCTACTCACAACTTCTGTCCGCGTTCTTGAAGACGCTTCCCTCTTGAGCTTCCTCGAACTCAAACCCTCCAAGGGGTCTCCTTTTAGCCTCGACGATACTTACATGACTCTATGCATGAAAACACTCTCCCTCCTGAGCTTTGTTATCTTTGAATCCTTAAAGGATTCTTCGACCTCTGCACTCCTTCTAGCTGTTGCTCTTGTGCTCAAAGGCACTTTTCCTCCTAAGCTTCTCTTCTTTGAAACCTTGAAAGGTTTCTCGACCACTGTGATTCCTACAAGGTCTCTACACACATGAACGTGTTTTCTATCCTGATCTTCTCTGTTGCTCAGACCTTTAAGGGACTTAACCCTTTTCTCTCCATTCGATGAAGAATCTGATGCCCTCTTGGCAGTCTCTTGCTTGAGCAACTCCTTGTTGAGTCTATAGGGTATTCAACAACCCTGTGAAGGTCTTCCTCCTGTGACACTTCTTCTCTTCTCCGAACTCAAGAATAGATCTCTCCTCAATGCCCTCCTGGTAGAGTTCTCCAGAGTCCTCAATGGCTTGGTCTTCTATCTGAACTCAAGAAAGAGTTCCCCCGTGCACTCTATGCACACGTTAAATGACCTTCTGGCAGAGCTTCCACAAAACCCCTCAGTGATTTTGTCTTTTTTAATCAAATCAAAATAGAGTTCTCCTTCCTCGATGCAACCCATGCATCTACTCAATTCCCTCCTGGAAGATCTCTACAGAACTCCTTAGAGATTATGTCTCCTCTTTGTTCCTTCTATGCACCTTCTCAAATGCCCTCCTGGAAGATCTCTCACAAAATTCCTTAGAATTTTTGTCTGTCCTGTACCCTCTTCTACACGGTCCTACCTCTAAGGTGTCCAACAACCTTGAGGATTCTCCCCTGAGTCCAAGACTTTATTTTGTGTACCCTCCTGGCACATCCCTGTCTGAACCCGTAGAATTTAGAAGTGCATCTCTGCACTGGCCTTTAGAACCTGCAATATTCTATCACACCCTCTTGGCATGAAGCCTCAAAGATCCCCAAACCTGAAATCAAAGAACCCATAGATAGAAGAACCTATCTGTCCCTGCAAATGCATACCTAACATACATCTACAACATATATAAAGAACACATGAAGACATTCATGTACACATAAAGACACACATAAACTCATGTAGGAAAATATGCTCTTTATATTAATATGAAATGCTCCTTTACAAGGTGTTCTTGAGCTTAGAATTTGATAGAGTCTTGTCTCCTTCTCTATTTTCTCTTCTCATGTAGATTCTAACTGCTCTAAAACTCTCTCTCTACTAACACAAAACAAGATTAAAATATCTTTTACATGAGGGGGTTCTTCGAGCTCTTCCCTCCAAGCTACCTACTCTATTCAATTACATTGAATTTACAATTAATGGTTGTCTAGTCCAGATTGGATCTAGATTCAACCTTACAACCATTAAAGGCTATCTTTTTATCTACAATCTGCTCAAAGGCATGACTTTATGGCTCCATAGCCTTACAAACATTAAAGGCATTGAAATCAAATTCAAAATTTGAGCCGAGAGGGATGCACCTCTCCTTCCCATTAAATGCATGCATGCTAAATTGGTTGGTTGGATGGCACATGGATGGCTAGAGCAATGCTTCTGCATCACAATTCAATAATCAAATCTCCAGAGGCGACTTTCTCTCTCATGCAATTTGGGCGAACATCAAATTCTTCAGCTACTTAACAGTAAAAACGATCCTTCAATGCAGTGCTCCCCATTAAAAAATCTTCAGCATATTGAAGATACGACCTCCTCCATGCACAATGAATCAGAGTTTGATGGATGGCTTCTTCACGCAACATATTGATGAACGACTCCTGGTGAGATAGACGGATGGATCCTCCATGCAACAAGTCAACAATCACCAACCTGCTCTGATTTTTATAAGAGCGTTTGGTCACTTTGCACACAAAACTATTACTAATAAGTGGTAAAAACATAAATTTGGGTCTTAATTGGGTTTAGTTTGTGATTGTTATCCTGTACGCCAAGATTAATGAAAGGTAGAGATATTTAAAAAATGAGACTCAATTTGATGAATAAAAATATTTATATATATTTTTTTCAAATACATAAATTGATTATTTTGGTAAATCAACTAAATTTGTATTGATATGCAACTTATATGAAAATACATTGATCAAATGTTTTTAACCCATAATTTTTTCAATCTTCCTTCTAGTTTGCACTAACCATTTTCATTGACCATCTCATACAAAAGGATGTCAATATCAACAAGATAAATGAAACCCCTGTTCAAATTTATCTCTAATAACAAGATAAACACCAAATTGTTGTATGCAACCCCCTTGTTTGTGGGACAAGGGATCCCCTCCACCCAGTGATTTGACTTGTAAAGTATATGGAAGTATACATACCTACCTCCCTCTAGATTTGGAATTGTGACCTCTTAGGAGAAAACACGTGTTCTTAACCATTAGACCCACTATATATATATAAATTAAAAAATAAATAAAAAACAAAACCTTAAACCCCTTTAACAAAAACGAAGCCCCCATTTGTGTATGCATATCCTGGGCACGCGATCCATACCCTTGCATACATGCAATCCATACCCTCACATCCCTGTGCACTCCATACCCCGGTCGCATCCCTGCACTTCATAACCCTGCATACCTACACGCCCACGACCATATGTCATATCCCTGTGCCCAATATTGATACATATCCCTGCAACATTAAAGAGGGTTGTGATATCCCTGTGACAACATACCGTCCATAGATGGAGAAAGAAGCTATAGAGAGAGGATAAATACTAGGGCATAGACAAACCAAGAGAGAGAGGTTGTGAACAGAGGAGAAAGAGGGTATAGAAAGAGGAGAAAGAGGTCGAGCACCTTAGCCCTAGCAATGATAGAAGGAAAACTAGATTTCCGTGACCAACAATCTTTTTGTATGTCAAAATGTCTTCAAAGAAAAAATAAATCTAAGGAAATGCCTCAGAATATAATCCATAAGACACTAAAAATTAGAGGGAGAATTAATGAGACCAACCAACATTTTTAGGAATTCATATATGATTTCATGATTTCTAAAGTTGTTTTTGGCATATCTTGTTTTTTAAGGCGAATCTGATTATATCCCGAGTGGATATCAAGATTTGTAATAAAACTACAATATGTAATTCATCTGGTCTTGTAGAGTAACGTGGAACAATTCCACCTCCATGTCAGTTGGCAACTAGACACACTACTTAAGCCCTCAAATGCATGTTTTCTAAGGTGGAAACTACTTTCAATGCAAAAGGTTGCAATTTTATTCAATTATGTAAACCTTAAGCTACCTTTTTGACTCAATAGTCCTGAGATATAAATTTGGCCAATAATTATTGAGTTGCCATACTGAAACATTGACATATATATATTCCATTATAATTAATTCCATTCTAGGAGAATATATGCTTAATTTCAGTTTTTTCAAACCAAAAGGTAAATTATCATTATAAGTAATCGTAGTTTTTATACAAAGAGAAACCTAGATAAATTTTATTCAGACATTGCAACTTGAAGTTGTATGAGGCTTTTTCCCTCATAGAAATTTTTTTTTCTAGCACAACATGAGGAAGAACCCCTCTAGTCCATTGCTAGTAAAGTTGCATCCAGGAAGTGAGGGCCATTGTCAAGCAAGATTGAGGTGGTAATGTGTAATTTTAACACTTTCTTGTCACAATGTCATTCTAACCAGATTCAATGCATCGTTTAATATCTATGATCTATAATTGCTTTGCAAATTGAGGAGTATATCTAAAACTTCATAGAATATTCCTTAAGAAGCACTAAATATGCAATTGTCATAGCCTTAATAGAATACTCCTTAAGAAGCACTAAATATGGGATTGCCACAGTGCATTTGCATAAGTCATCAAACTTAAAACAATTGGAGATGATGCGAGAGTAAGATAATAAGTGAAAACACTTCTAGTCAATTGATTTTCTCCCAAACACAAGTAGAGATTCTCAATCACCAACCATGGTTGGTTTTGGTCCAGACAAAAGAATTTTCTAATAACATCAACTGAGTTAGCTTCTGGGGATGAAAAACGTCTTCCGGTATATAATCATTAAGTTGATCATGGGACAAATACAAGGCATAGAGGTCTCACGTTGGTCATCCTGCCCTGGGTTTATAAGATTCCATGCATTGGCTCTGTAATTGCCACATGTAAGAACATGATTCTTAGATAGATGAGATGCTTATTGAACTTGAATTTTAGAAAAAATCACCCCAGTTGGCTTTGCCTTTGAGGGAAAATATTTTTTTTAGCAAGAATATTTAATTTGTTAAGAATGATCACAATTATAGATAGAAAAACATAAGTAAGAGCTGGTTTTGATGAGTTTCTCCACCTATGCAACCACTTATGACATGGTCAATATTTCGTTTGGGTCATGCATAATAGAAAGCTCTGAAACATCATCCATTCTTATCTTAGCAAAGGCTCTACATTTAATTGTAAATCCAAACTGGCATCTAGAATAACTATTGCCTGGCTAATCAGGGGCACTGCCCATTTGATAGTGTTGGGTGGATCAAAATCCATGTCATATTATTTTATTCCACTTATAATCTCTTTTAAAACCTCAACAAATCTGTATAAATCACTATTCTCTATAAAATTCCAATACCTATAGTAATCTTAATCAATATAGATAGTGTTAGGTCCTGAAATAAATTTTCCAATTTATTGTCATTAGGTGATAGGATGGTCATTAGATGAAAGTTTTTTATTTTATTTTCGAGTTAAGTGTCTTTAATATGATTTTTAGACTTGTCTTTTCAATAAATAAGTGTTCTGTACTTTGAATGTAAAAAACGCCAAAAATCAGCTTTCGACAGCTAAGGGTCAATTTTTTATGTGTTGTAAGCTGCCGAAAGTGCAAAATTTTTCCAGAATTCGTAAAAAGTCAAAATTCAACTTGTCTAGAGTGTATTTAGGAGAATATGATGACTATTAACCAAATATATTATAAAATATCATCCATGAGTGTAGGTGGAACTTCATTTCATCAATAGAAACATTCTAGGAATGAAATCCTAAAATGTAGGAATATGACTAGATTTGGAAATTTGGATTTTCCTATTTTAGTCACTTTATTTAGAGACAGATTTTGATACTATATAATGGTATTTTTGGAAATTTAGAGAGTTTTTTTACAAGCACAATCTCCTATTCAAAAACCTCTCTCATTTTTCCAAAATCTGTTTTTATTTGAGAGATATAGTTCAATCTTTAATCAGAATATTTCCAGAAATTTCTGTCTTTTCTAGCCACCTCACAAATTCAAATTTGAGATAGGAAAAAAGGTTATTAGATCCATATTTTGTGGATCTTTAAACTAATTTGTAAATCTTATTTAAGCTCATAGATGCAAGAGTGCTAAAGGTTTGTACTTTGGAGANTGGATTTTCCTATTTTAGTCACTTTATTTAGAGACAGATTTTGATACTATATAATGGTATTTTTGGAAATTTAGAGAGGTTTTTTACAAGCACAATCTCCTATTCAAAAACCTCTCTCAGTTTTCCAAAATCTGTTTTTATTTGAGAGATATAGGTCAATCTTTAATCAGAATATTTCCAGAAATTTCTGTCTTTTCTAGCCACCTCACAAATTCAAATTTGAGATAGGAAAAAAGGTTATTAGATACATATTTTGTGGATCTTTAAACTAATTTGTAAATCTTATTTAAGCTCATAGATGCAAGAGTGCTAAAGGTTTGTACTTTGGAGACTCTTTCATACATTGTACTCTCAAGCCTCTCATTTTCATATTAGTAATACAAGCTTCTTTTGCCATTACTTGTTCAGATTCTCATCTTCTTATCTATTTTTCACTTGCACTTGGATATTATGTTCATACTATTCTTGTTTTTATAATTCCTGATAACTGTCATCTTATCATTGCATTGATGAGTTAGAATTGCGGGTATTCTTTCCTCATCCTTTTTCTTGTAGATGAAAAGGGCAAAGTGCAAAGATATGAACTTCCCTTCACTACATTCTTAGCTCTGCATGCATAAAAATTTCTAAGGAAAAATAATAGGATTTTGGCCAAACTTGCAAAGGAGGTTTTTTTGAAGGCCTTAAACCCTGTAAAAATGTATCTTAGAGCACTAATATTGAACATAAAAAAAAAAAAACCATTAAAGAGAACCTTCTTTATTATTGGTCCATTTAGGATTGAACCACACATCCCCATTGGGAGTCTTTTGGTCTATAAGATTCATCCCCTTATATTTCTTCCACCTCTTCAAGCAATGGGATTTGGATGATGAATAATGTAGGAATGGATGGAGTTGCGTGAAAATGTGGGATGTATGTTGCATGGATGTTGTATCAACAAGGTGAAGCCCCCGTGATCCTTATCATTATTCAAGATGTGTATGGTGGTCTCTATAATCATAAAAGTTTAATATGTTATAAATGATGACATTTGATTCAATGTTGTATAGGTGTACTAAGTGAACTATGACATTTGCATGGTATTTTTAAAATTTGGGTCATTTTGCAGTACTTCACACATAGTAATCTATCAATAAATTTTTTCTTTGGTTAAAACCTATTGCTCCTTCCCATAGATAGTTTTCATCGAAGTTGAATTTATTTCATTTCATTTTCCTTTTGCATGGTTTAAAGAGTCGAGTCAAAATGCCATCAGTTTCATGACCACTCCTTTGAGTAACAACAACCTAAAATCAATAACTAATTAAAATTTATCTAGCAACTTTTCTAGGGCTCTTCAAACCCATGTTAGCTTAGCTATAGAGATTCGGAATAGGATTGTGAGAATAAATTTCCAAATCTTATAAACAACCATAAAGCCTTGATTTAGGATGTGAAATCCAGTTTCTATATCACTGACTTTGGGAAGCCCTTATAACACAAGGGTCAATCACAAGGTCGCATTGGGGCCCTCAGAGTAATAAAACCTACTTTCTTGGTCTTGGTGTCAATTGTCGATTGTCCCCCCTCTGCTTTGGTATAGTAGGTGGTACCATAGAGTCCATAATCTTTTAGACTTCCTACACAAGGTGAAAACACAGGGAAGGTGATGTTGTACCTGGGATCGACATTGGCTAGACTCACTCGGATTCCTTGGAGGGTTTCCCACTACTCAGTGAGGTAACTTGCGCTAGGGCGTTAGTTCGTTAAGTATGTTGTCAACATAACTTTCCCACCCACTGAAACTCAGCCCCTTCGTGCATCAATTCCACGATGTTGGAATCCATCACCAACTAGCGCTTCTTTGTGAGAAGGTTTGTTTGCATGCTTGACTCCTGGATTAATTAGCATGTGTTGTTTTTTCTCCTTAGTTGGCCTTAGGATTGAGTTTGTGTCTAATGACATCATTTTTGGGTTAATTCCCCATTTGATCAATACAAAATATGGATACAATTAAAATAAAAGGTAATAAAGTGGTAACAAATAGCTCATACATAACTTACGTCTTATAATTATCCAACATTGTTCTTTACACTTAGTGCAAAAAACACCAAATGGAATGGTTTACACAAGGTCAATGGAGAATGTTATTCTTATCTTATTCTTATCACCATAACTAAGTTATTCTTCAACTTGTATTAAACAAAACTAATATTTGTCTAGTTCTAATCTTGGCTTGAACAAAACTAATATTTGTATAGTTCTACTCTTGTATCGAACACACGTAACATTTGTATAGTTCCACTCTTGGCTTGCCTTAGAGATATTTATAACTAAAGAACCCAAGATTTACAACACACCAATTGATGGTTGGATTTCTTACTCCATAACATTGACCCTCATCTTCAATGGACATTTCTTATAATAATTCTAATTTGCACAAATCCAACAAACAACAACCTTAGTACTATTTTTTTCTTAGATCCATATGATAAATTTATCATGTCCTTAGTGTTATCACATTAAT
>JZKD02S2321804.1:0-11835 GCA_000966675.3 Picea glauca
GGAGAAGGATGAGAATCCACAATTCCTTGTTGTCAGGAAGCCGAGAATTGTCCTGACAAGCACAAGAGTGGATGACTTGCCAGAGGAGATTCAGAAACTGCTGGGGGAGTTTTCTGATATCATCGTGGACGAACTACCTCGTTCGTTACCACCGATGAGAAGTGTGAGTCACCACATTGACCTCATACCCGGAGCGAGCTTACCGAATAAGGCAGCATATAGGTTGACACCTCAGGAGAATGAGGAGGTCAAACGACAGGTACAGGATCTGCAGGACAAAGGACTGGTCAGAGAGAGTCTGAGTCCATGTGCCGTTCCAACGGTACTGAGTCCGAAGAAGGATGGAGGCTGGAGAATGTGTATAGACTCCAGGGCGATAAATAAGATCACCATCAGGTACAGGTTTCCACTGCCACGAATGGATGACCTGATGGATTGCCTAAGTGGGACGAATTATTTTTCCAAGATTGATCTCAAAAGAGGATACCATCAGATCCGGATGAGAGAGGGAGATGAATGGAACACGGCATTCAAAACAAACGAAGGTTTGTATGAATGGCTGGTTATGTCGTTTGGGTTGACAAACGCACCGAGCACTTTTATGAGGCTGATGAATGAAGTCCTGCGGGAATTCATTGGCAAATTTGTGGTCGTATACTTGGACGACATACTGATTTTCAGCAAGACAAGGGTTGAGCATTTAAGGCATTTATCCATTGTGATGAGAAGGCTACAGTAGGAGAAACTACTGATAAATTTGAAGAAGTGCTCATTCATGCAGACAGAACTCGTATATCTGGGTTTTGTAATATCGGCGAATGAATTGAATATGGATCCTGAGATGGTGGATGTGATCAGGAAGTGGCCATCGCCGAGGAATGTTTTTGAAGTGAGGAGCTTCCATGGATTGGCAAGCTTCTACAGGAAGTTCATTCGAAACTTTAGTGGAATTAGCGCAGCAATGATGGATACGGTCAGGAAGCGGCATAAAAATTTTCAGTGGACAGCGGAGGCTGAAAGGAGCTTCAATCTGTTGAAGCAGAAGATAACGGAGCATCCAATTCTAGTGCTACCTGATTTTCAGAAGACCTTCCAGGTGAAGTGTGATGCCAGTAGGTATGTTGTTGGAGGGGTTATGAGTCAAGATGACAGACTTGTGGCCTGTTACAGCGAGAAGATGGATGATGCGAAGTTGAAGTACTCCACGTAAGATAAAGAATTCTATGCCATCATTCAGGCATTGAAGAAGTGGAGGCATTATCTCATACCCAAGGAATTTGTGCTATACAGTGATAATCACGCATTGCAATTCATAAGTCAGCAGGAAAAGCTGAATCAGAAGCATGCAAAGTGGGTAGAGTATATGCAGAATTTCACATTCGTGATCAAGCATATTTCAGGGACTGCGAACAAGGTAGCTGATGCCTTGAGCAGGAAGTGCTTGTTGCTGTAGGAGTTCAGGGTCAAAACCTTGGGTTTTGAAAATTTAAAGGATATGTATGCCGACGATGTTGATTTCGGTGAAGCATACGAGGCAGCCGAGAACCCAGCTCTCAAGGATAGGAGTTCGTGGATTGACTACCTGATCTAGAATGAATTGTTGTTCAAAGGCAATCAATTGTGCATTCCAGATTGCTCTATGAGAGAGAATTTGGTGAAGGAGAAGCACACTGGAGGCTTAGCAGGTCATTTCGGGCATGAAAAAACATTCGCCAAGTTGAGAAAATCATATTATTGGCCAGGTATGCGGGTAGATGTTAAACGGTTTGTTGACATGTGCCGGATATGTCAACACGCGAAAGGCCGGAAGAAGAACACGGGGTTCTATCAATCGTTGCCTATAAAAGAAAGGCCATGGGAAGCCATTAGCATGGACTTTGTGTTGGGATTACCAAGAACACAACAAGGAATAGATTCCATCTTTGTGGTGGTGGACAGGTTCTCGAAGATGGCACATTTTATTCCGTGTCATAAGACGAGCGATGCGACCCACATCACGAATTTGTTTTTCAAAGAGATTGTGCGATTGAATGGGTTGCCGAGAAGCATAGTCTCGGATCGGGATACCAAGTTCATAGGTCATTTTTGGAGGACGCTGTGGAAGAAGCTGGGGACTGATTTGGCGTTCAACTCAGCATACCATCTGCAGACAGATGGACAGACCGAAGTAGTCAACAAAAGCTTGGGGAATCTATTGAGGAGCCTACTGACAGAGCATCACAGTAGTTGGGATCAGACCCTACCACAGGCCAAATTTGCGTACAACAATTCGGTGAATCGAAGTACAGGTAAGAGCCCGTTCCAAATTTTGTATGGGACACAGTCGAGGGGAGTTTCTGAGCTCAGGGAGTCAGAACAGGCTGAAACTAGCAGCACAAGAGCTGAAGAGTTCGCCAAGGCGATGCAAGAACTTCACGCACAGGTGAAGCAGCGACTACAAAGGATGAACCAAGAGTACAAGCGCAGAGCCAATCAGCGGAAGAGACAACTTCAGTTTGAATTTGGTGACATAGTTCTAGCGCACTTGAGGAAGGAAAGGTTCCCAAGGGGAACATACAACAAGCTCAAGATGAAGAAAATTGGGCTGTGCCGGATCCTGAGGAAATTTGGCGAAAATGCATATGAGCTTAAGTTGCCAGAGGGCATCGGGATATCTCCGATTTTCAACATTTCAGATTTATACCCCTACAGGGCTGAAGAAGCAGGCACTAGAACTGAGGAACCTATGGTCCAGTGGCAGAAACAATTACCAGTTGCACAGAAACCGCAGATGGAGTGCATACTAGAGAAACGATCAGGAAAGAAGACCAAGAGGAAGCAATATTTTGAGTACCTGGTGAAATGGAAGAACCACCCAGTGAAGGATGCCAGCTGGGAAACAGAGGCAGTTATAAAAAAGCATGGACACACCGTGTAGCATCTCATGGACAGGAGCCCATGAAATCTTTTGAGCCGAGGAGTATGATGCAGGAGAATCTACGACTTAATCAAGCGAGCCAACGTGGAGGGAAGAGAGGAACAACTGGATAGCACCAGCGTATACATTTTTTTGAATTACTTTGAAAATATCGTTGCGCCGTCGTTTGAAGAAAGGCATTCAAAGCCGGGCGCGTTTGTATTGTAATATAGATAAGAAGGCATTTAATAGTTTTAATGCTGGTGGATAGGAGTTAACTGTAGATTAGATAGGTTTTACTTTCGAGAGGGAAAACAGAGTATAGACACCCTCCCTTGTATCATTGTAGTGTTAGCATTAGATTATTCAGCATTAGCATTCTGAGAAGAGAGGAGCAGAGCAGAGAGCTTGTGTAGAAACTTCATGTACAGACATTGAATTAATAGAAAAGATTTGATTCAATTCCATGGATGTGTTCGATCTCTGCGTATTGTTGATATTATGCCTTTGCATGTTTGCTTCTTTTTATGCTTATCTGTTATATGTTGCATATGTGATTGCGTATCAGGTTCGTAACCGGAGCAAATGAGTTTCAATTGTTTCTCTGCTTAGGCCAGGAGATTCCTGCATCGAGTGCAATCGAATACCTCCACATAGAGTGCGTCTAGGAGGCTAAGTAGTTGAAATTTTGTTCTCTTTTGCCTTGAGTCGGCTTGGGTTGTTCGAACCGTGCAGTTGAGTGTAGGTTGGATGTGAAGTCTCAGTAGCAAGTCTGAGAAGAGAAGGGCCGAGGCGGTTGCGAGTGGGAGTGCACAGGAACCGGAAGACTTCTTCACTGTTGGAAATGGTTGAAGACTGAGCACAGGGAGCTTGTTCGAGAAATATCTGAAGAAGTCTGAGTTAGCAAAAGATCAGCAGGGATAACTCCTTGTTTCATTTTGGAAACAAAACCGAGTGGAGTTCATACAGGACAAAGATGGCGAAGGGGAGAACCTCTTCAAGAGGAAGAGAATCGACGACTTGAAGTTGTCAAAGTAAATCACAAAATTTCGCAGACAGTCAGATTTCGGAGGAGCTGCAAGGGAGTTAACTCGTAGGCACACGGAGGAGTCCGCCCACCATTTCATATTGGAAATTCGGGGTTGGCAAGTGCAAGAGTTACCTGCACGTAGAAATCGCAAGGTGCGATCCCCCGATTTAATCGGAGTCGTCGATCGTTGGAGGGACAGGTGGCACGAGATCCCCAGGATTCGGGACTCGGCATTTCGGCGGTTGCAAATTCGAAAGGAGCACGGAGGAATCGCGGGCGCGCGAGTTGCGACGGATCCCACAGAGATTGTGTGGAGAAAAACACGTGGCGTCGCGCATCGGAACTCGGAGGTCGAGTGAGTAAGTCTTAGACTTCGCGAGTGGTGATATCCCGAGGTTGACCATTGACCATCGGGGATCGGGATTTCGGTGTTTGATTGCACAAGAACAGGGTTGCAAGCTTCGCGATATCGTGAGACCCGATCTCCCGATACGCGAAGAGCAGTTCCGAGAAGGAGTATCCTGTGGGGACAAAGGCTCTTGAGGGGAGCTGGAAGAGTATTGACTCTTCGGGCCGTGTGGTTGAAGTTCCTGGTGGGAGCGACCGTCCGCTGAGGGGCAGGTTGCGTCATACTATCCACATTGTGACGACATTTCTATGTTATTCACATTGTGACGTTAGTTTATGTTCATCACCTTATGATGTTACTATTTTTAGTAGATTAAAACATTACTATGTTCATGATACAAATAACATTACGTTATTGTTATTTGAAATACCTTTTTATAGTGAATGAAATAATACACCGGGACAATGCGCTAAATACATAATTAATAACAGTGACATGAAAAAACAGTTTTTAAATAACATTACATGACAATGATATGAATAAAATTACATTACAGTGATAAAATAACATTATTACAGTGAATGACATGAAATGTTGGTAAATTTTGTTGCATACATAAGGCAAAGTGGAAGCATCAAGGGATACAAATTTTGGAAGTAAATGGGTTGAAAACACTTTTATTGGACACACGGTCGAGGCAGTGTATTAATTTTGTACGAGTGATAATGTTAATATGAGATATGTTTGAAGTTGTTAAAAAAACTCCCCAATATGAAGATTAAACAATCAGGATATGTGTGTAACACTGCAACACGAGGATATGTTCATCACATTGTGACGACAGGGCAATGTTCGTCACATTATTACATCCATTTTATGCTCATCACATTGCGACCTTTGTTTATGTTCGTGACATTGAGATGTCAGGATATGTGTGTCACATTGCAACGTGAGGATATGTTCGTCAAAAGATGTTGTTCGTTTATGTTCATCAAATTGTGACTACAGGGCTATGTTCATCACATTTTGACGTTCATATAGGTTCGACACATTGCGATGTTAGTATGTTTGTTAGATTGCAGCGTTACTATGTTCATCATATTATGATGTCACAATGTGACTACAGGGTTATGTTCATCACATTGTGATGTCTGCATATATTCATTACATTGTGGCATTCATATATGCTTGTCACATTGTGATGTTCGTATATGTTCATCACATTGCGATATTTGTATATGTTTGTCACATTGCGATGTTACTATGTTTCGTAGATTGCAACTTTACTATGTTCGTCACATTGCGATGTTTTTATATGTTCATCACACAACCACATTGAGAAAAAACATTGTGTTCATCCCATTGCAATGTTTGGAAATGTATGTCACAATGGGACGTCAGGATACGTGCATCACATTGTGACTATACGTGAATCACATTGTGACTACAGGCCAATGTGAGGATATATTCGTCACATTGCAATGCAAGGATATGTTCGTCACATTGTCAAGACATGACTATGTTCGTCACAAGGTGACGTTCATTTATGTTAGTCACATTGTTCGTACAAGGCTATGTTCATCACAATGCGATGTATGTATATGGTCTTCACATTGTGTCGTTACTATGTTTGCGAGATTGCAATGTTACTATGTTATTCATATTACGACGTCAAGGTTATGTGCTAAAATATTTTATGTGCTCGTTTTCATCGTAGACAATATCACAATATTGACACCCATCCATAGGCNCTTTGTTTATGTTCGTGACATTGAGATGTCAGGATATGTGTGTCACATTGCAACGTGAGGATATGTTCGTCAAAAGATGTTGTTCGTTTATGTTCATCAAATTGTGACTACAGGGATATGTTCATCACATTGTGACGTTCATATAGGTTCGGCACATTGCGATGTTAGTATGTTTGTTAGATTGCAACGTTACTATGTTCATCATATTATGATGTCACAATGTGACTACAGGGTTATGTTCATCACATTGTGATGTCTTCATATATTCATCACATTGTGGCATTCATATATGCTTGTCACATTGTGATGTTCGTATATGTTCCTCACATTGGGATGTTTGTATATGTTTGTCACATTGCGATGTTACTATGTTTGGTAGATTGCAACTTTACTATGTTCGTCACATTGCGATGTTTTTATATGTTCATCACACAACCACATTGAGAAAAAGCATTGTGTTCATCCCATTGCAATGTTTGGAAATGTATGTCACAATGGGATGTCAGGATACGTGCATCACATTGTGACTAGAGGGATATGTGACTATACGTGAATCACATTGTGACTACAGGGAAATGTGAGGATATGTTCGTCACATTGCAATGCAAGGATATGTTCGTCACATTGTCAAGACATGACTATGTTCGTCACAAGGTAACGTTCATTTATGTTAGTCACATTGTTCGTACAAGGCTATGTTCATCACAATGCGATGTATGTATATGGTCTTAACATTGTGTCGTTACTATGTTTGTTAGATTGCAATGTTACTATGTTATTCATATTACGACGTCAAGGTTATGTGCTAAAATATTTTATGTGCTCGTTTTCATCGTAGACAATATCACAATATTGACACCCATCCATAGGCACAAGGCCACCCTCGATCACATTAACCTTGACATATAGAATAATTCTGGAAACAAGCACTATAACCAATATACAACCAATATAGTGTACCTTTCTCCAAAGCTAGCGCACCAAGTAGAAAGTCCAAACCTTAAACCAAGAACTCGACACCACTACAACAACTACAACTCCTNAATGATATGAATAAAATTACATTACAGTGATAAAATAACATTATTACAGTGAATGACATGAAATGTTGGTAAATTTTGTTGCATACATAAGGCAAAGTGGAAGCATCAAGGGATAAAAATTTTGGAAGTAAATGGGTTGAAAACACTTTTATTGGACACACGGTCGAGGTAGTGTATTAATTTTGTACCAGTGATAATGTTAATATGAGATATGTTTGAAGTTGTTAAAAAAACTCCCCAATATGAAGATTAAACAATCAGGATATGTGTGTAACATTGCAACACGAGGATATGTTCATCACATTGTGACGACAGGGCAATGTTCGTCACATTATTACATCCATTTTATGCTCATCACATTGCGACCTTTGTTTATGTTCGTGACATTGAGATGTCAGGATATGTGTGTCACATTGCAACCTAAGGATATGTTCGTCAAAAGATGTTGTTCGTTTATGTTCATCAAATTGTGACTACAGGGCTATGTTCATCACATTGTGACGTTCATATAGGTTTGACACATTGCGATGTTAGTATGTTTGTTAGATTGCAACGTTACTATGTTCATCATATTATGATGTCACAATGTGACTACAGGGTTATGTTCATAACATTGTGATGTCTGCATATATTCATCACATTGTGGCATTCACATATGCTTGTCACATTGTGATGTTCGTATATGTTCATCACATTGCGATGTTTGTATATGTTTGTCACATTGCGATGTTACTATGTTTCGTAGATTGCAACTTTACTATGTTCGTCACATTGCGATGTTTTTACATGTTCATCACACAACCACATTGAGAAAAAACATTGTGTTCATCCCATTGCAATGTTTGGAAATGTATGTCACAATGGGACGTGAGGATACGTGTATCACATTGTGACTAGAGGGATATGTGACTATACGTGAATCACTTTGTGACTACAGGGAATTGTGAGGATATGTTCGTCACATTGCAACGCAAGGATATGTTCGTCACATTGTCAAGACATGACTATGTTCGTCACAAGGTGACGTTCATTTATGTTAGTCACTTGTTCGTACAAGGCTATGTTCATCACAATGCGATGTATGTATATGGTCTTCACATTGTGTCGTTACTATGTTTGTTAGATTGCAATGTTACTATGTTATTCATATTACGACGTCAAGGTTATGTGCTAAAATATTTTATGTGCTCGTTTTCATCGTAGACAATATCACAATATTGACACCCATCCATAGGCACAAGGCCACCCTCGATCACATTAACCTTGACATATAGACTAATTCTGGAAACAAACACTATAACCAATATACAACCAATATAGTGTACCTTTCTCTAAAGCTAGCGCACCAAGTAGAAAGTCCAAACCTTAAACCAAGAACTCGACACCACTACAACAACTACAACTCCTCTCCAAACTTGTGCACCACTTGACTTGTATGAGGTTGTGAGNTTTGAAGTTGTTAAAAAAACTCCCCAATATGAAGATTAAACAATCAGGATATGTGTGTAACACTGCAACACGAGGATATGTTCATCACATTGTGACGACAGGGCAATGTTCATCACATTATTACATCCATTTTATGTTCATCACATCGCGACCTTTGTTTATGTTCGTGACATTGAGATGTCAGGATATGTGTGTCACATTGAAACGTGAGGATATGTTCGTCAAAAGATGTTGTTCGTTTATGTTCATCAAATTTTGACTACAGGGCTATGTTCATCACATTGTGACGTTCAAATAGGTTCGGCACATTGCGATGTTACTATGTTTGTTAGATTGCAACGTTACTATGTTCATCATATTATGATGTCACAATGTGACTACAGGGTTATGTTCATCACATTGTGATGTCTTCATATATTCATCACATTGTGGCATTCATATATGCTTGTCACATTGTTATGTTCGTATATGTTCATCACATTGTGATGTTTGTATATTTTTGTCACATTGCGATGTTACTATGTTTGGTAGATTGCAACTTTACTATGTTCGTCACATTGCGATGTTTTTATATGTTCATCACACAACCACATTGAGAAAAAATGTTTTGTTCATCCCATTGGAATGTTTGGAAATGTATATCACAATGGGACGTCAGGATACGTGCATCACATTGTGACTAGAGGGATATGTGACTATACGTGAATCACATTGTGACTACAAGGCAATGTGAGGATATGTTCGTCACATTGCAATGCGAGGATATGTTCGTCACATTGTCAAGACATGACTATGTTCGTCACAAGGTGACGTTCATTTATGTTAGTCACATTGTGACTACAAGGCTATGTTCATCACAATGCGATGTATGTATATGGTCTTCACATTGTGACGTTACTATGTTTGTTAGATTGCAATGTTACTATGTTATTCATATTACGACATGAAGGTTATGTGCTAAAATATTTTATGTGCTCATTTTCATCGTAGACAATATCACAATATTGACACCCATCCATAGGCACAAGGCCACCCTCGAGCACATTAACCTTGACATATAGAATAATTCTGGAAACAAACACTATAACCAATATACAACCAATATAGTGTACCTTTCTCCAAAGCTAGCGCACCAAGTAGAAAGTCCAAACCTTAAACCAAGAACTCGACACCACTACAACAACTACAACTCCTCTCCAAACTTGTGCACCACTTGACTTGTATGAGGTTGTGAATGAGTGTGTCCAAATAAGCTCAAGCACTCTCTATTTATAGTGCTCCTTGTTAAATGAGCTCAAGCAGCCTTTATTTATAATATTCCTTGTTAAATGAGCTCAAGCCCCTCTATTTATAGTGCCCAAGTATAAAAAAATCAATATTTAATACATTTAATAATACATTTAAATATATTAATAGGAAATAAAGTATTAAATTAACATATATTAAATGCATCAAGAAGAATTTAATTAAGATTAGTTAATACATTATATCAATAAATTTATTAAGTATTTAATATATATTTATAAAGTATTAAAGGAAATTAAATTAACATTTATATCAAGCAATTAATCTAGGTATATTTTTACATTTACATAAATGTATAAATTAAATAAATTAATATAAATATTAAAGAAAATCAAATTTTAAATATTAATTAATATTTAATTAACAATTAATTTAATTAATTTAGAAAAATATTAAGTTTAACGTTGATTTACTGTATGCAAATGTACACTTTTACATAATAAATATTTTTTATGTACAAAATAATTAATACATTTTCATATTTACATAAATAAATAAATATNATATTTTAAATATTAATTAATATTTAATTAACAATTAATTTAATTAATTTAGAAAAATATTAAGTTTAACGTTGATTTACTGTATGCAAATGTACACTTTTACATAATAAATATTTATTATGTATAAAATAATTAATACATTTTCATATTTACATAAATAAATAAATATTGATTTATTTTAATAAATATTAATTAAATATACTTAACATTTATGTATTAATACTTTAATATATTTATTTCCTTTAATACATTTAAATATATTAATAAGAAATTAATTTAGAAAATCAAGTATTAAATTAATAAGTAATATTAAATATTAAATATTAAACTTATATTATATTAATTAGAAATGCATAATTAATATTAAAACGATTAAAAAATATGTAATAAGTATTAACCCTAACTCCTAACTCTAATGTTATCCTAACCCTAAATAATTTTTTATTTTGCTTTTCCCCTTTCCTAAATAATTTTTTACTTTACTTTTCCTCCTTCTTTGCCCTTAATTGACAATATCTCCTAATGGATGGCCCATTGACAAACTTTTCCTCCTTGCCACGACCTAATTTCCGTTGTCCGTACCTTTGCCTAAATAAGAAAAGACAAAGTAAACAATTATTTTCAATCTTTTTCAATGCTAAGTACCATATCTTATGGAGGCGTGAAAGGGCACACAAAGTAAGCAATTATTTTCAATCTTTTTCGATCTGCTAAGTACCATATCTTATTGAGGTGTGAAAGGGTTGGCATGTATATGGTTCATCGTAATATAAGTATATATTTACCTAATATTTAGGTTAAGAAATTAATATAAAGATAGGATGAGTAAAATGGCTTGCATGTAGGGTTCATGGTAATATAAAGTATATATTTACTTAATATTTACAAATATTTACAATAAGAAATTAATATATTTCAAGAAAATAAAATAAGTATATTATTATTTATTTTATTTTCTTGAAATATATTGAAAGAAATGTCGAGCAATTGCTGGTTATTGAACTAAGTTTTTAGTTGTTTTTCCTTGTTTTCGTGGCTGTATGAAAACTAGACACATGTAAATTATTATATTCTGTTGAATATATAGAGCAATTTTTTCTCGTGGAAAAAAAGAAAATAAAATAAGTAAAAAGTCACATATTTTATCACAATTTGTCTTCTATTACATTACTTGGAGTGTAAGGAGGGATGGAACATTGTATTTATACAATACATTTCGAAATTACTTGGAGAATATGATTTATCTCGGGCTGAATTGAGACAATCAGAGAGCATGCACCCTTCACAAGATCGAGCTTTAGACAAAGATAGACCAAACAGCTACAAAATCTGATTCAGAAAAGACAAAGGAGACAACGTTGTTACTCTCCAACTCAAAAATTGCATCATCTTATCACCATAAGTATCTACCTCTAATAATGGAATCCAGGCTGATTACTATTTAGGTAAAAGATATACAATTTCGAAAAAATTGACCTACATGGTGTTAGATTAATGAGTAAGAATATT
>JZKD02S2321804.1:19361-32631 GCA_000966675.3 Picea glauca
ATATGAAAATTTTATATATGAAAAAATTATTTATATATAGTAATAAGTTTAGCACCAAAAAATATAGTGGTACAGGTTAATTAGAAATGTATACATATGTAATGGAAGGAGACAACAATACTGATAATCATGGTATAAATGTAATAACCACAAATGAAAGAACGAGGTAAACTAAACTTCTACAATATATATATATCAACTATCAAAATGAAATACAAATGTGTGAAGGCCACTACATCATTCTCTTTTCATAATTTGGAAAATAGCCAAGTTAAGGCACCGACTTCTCTGATCATATTAAATAAATGTAGACTATTGTGAGTTGTTCAGTCCATAAAGTCATCCTCCTTTGGTAATATGTTCCCCTCATGTGAATATTGCTTTGTAACGTAGATATTATATGAAATTTCAATTTTGTAACTTAGATATTATATGAAATTGCATTGTTTTATTATGTGAGAAAATATTCAAAATAAAATTACAAAACCATCGTACGTTTTGCAAGCCATGATCGCCATCTTGCTTTTCTTCTCGACTTTGTGAACATTCAACATTGATTTTTCTCATGTACCTAGAATCGATGTACCCGGAAATCAAATTTTATTATAAATTGCATTTCCATTTACTAGTGTACAAATTTAGAGGCATGAGTAAATGGACATGATCTATAAGTTCTACTTGTGCCCAATTTCTCTCATGTTATTTATTCTACGTATTAATGCATCCCATCCCATCAGGGAATATACATTTTAGTGTGAATGTATATTTCTACTATTTCCACTACAACAATGTGCAACTAATCCCCATATTTATCTGTCCTAGTTAGTATTCACATTCTTTTACTTAGATACTCTTCTCGTGCAGTGTTCTTCCAGATGCTTACCATGTGAAAAGTCGGGAAGAAGCACACGTGGTATTTTCAAGTAGACACGTTTTCTCAGGGAATCGCATCATTCCGCCAAAGCTATCCCCAAGTAGACACGTTTTCTCTGGGAACAACATCATTCCAAAGCTATCCCCTCAAAGAAGGGTTGTAATCTTTATCCACCGTCTCTTTTCTTCATGGCTTGACAGAGGAGGGGACAAAATGATTTTATAATAGCCCTGGTAAGAATCCATATCTTAGTGAGTGTAGTATAAACCAAACATAGATTGCCTTCCTGAAATTTCTTGGTCCTACTTCGTTCCTTCTATAAGATGAGATTATGGTTCTACTCAGTTCCTTCTATAAGATGAGATTTACAGAGACGCATACGAATCCTTTTCTCCAAGCCAATGCAAATCCTAACCATGACGTGTTGTAAAAACATATCAATGTTGTATTTTTGTTTTTATTGGTATGTTAAGTATTATTGGTGAATAAGTCTAATTTAAACGCACTTACTATGATTCTGACTCCTTTCCTACAAGATATCGTGATATCACATCAACAATTCAGTTACTTCTGAAGAATCTCAGCATAATCCAACTCTTGAAAGGTTGTATCGAACAACCATATGGGTAAGTATTATCTATGATAGGCTAGTAGACTAGATTGTGAAATCCTGGCATAAACATAAATATACGCTTATACATGATGCTAAGAACTAAGAGAGTATCTAATCTTTTCTAATGCCGGGATCATGCAGTTCGTCGACTGATTTTCTCATATATTTGAGGGGAAAGGTGGCTAACTGCTCCTCCCAGCCATAGGACAAACACGAGTAGTAGCAGTAGAGAGAGGGTGTTGATTTCAGGTCACTTTCCTACCTTTAGCCGCCCAATCTTTTCCAACTACAATCAGGCTAAACAGAGTTGTTTGAATTCTCCAACTCTCTCTCGGGAAAGGTGGTATAACCTCCTCTCGGTAGAACATGCACTATAACCTTAAGGCACTCTGATAGGATAGAGATGAAGATCTTTAGGTAAGTACTCTAGAGGATTAAAAAGAAGAGGCAATAGCATTTTCCCTAGGTGGAGAAAGGGAAAGGAAGGAGGGATGTCGAGCAAAAGTTTGCATCACCATTGCAGAATCTACAGCCACATAAGGATCCCTGTGACCCAATTTCTTCACCGCAGGCCTGATAACTCTACACTCCCTCGTCGGGAAGGTGCGAGCCAGGTAGCCTATCGCTTTCATGGCAAGAATTTGCAAGTAAGGTTTATCATCCTCCTCATTGGCTACCCGCAACAGTTGATCTACCAATGCCTCTGCTACTGGGGAGCTAGTCTTAAATGTCTCTCTCCTCAAATCGGGATTGCGCTCTACGACAACTGTTATTTCCATTACCGCCATTAGGAAATTCTCTTGCAAATCTCCCTCTTCCTTCTCTATCAACTTTGCCAAACATAATAAACCCTTGCTATCGCTTATTTGCTTACTATTAGACATGCTATCCTCTGCTAGCCTCCACAGTGCCCTCGCCACGGATGTCTTCAACGTCCTCGCCACGGATGTCTTTAGCTCCAATTTAATCATCGGATCTTCCTCCTCTCGCTCCATCTGATGCAACTCCCTCGATGATAAAATGTCGTTGTCGCTACAAATTTAGCTCAAGGTATTATAAGCGATGGACCTAGAGCAGCGATGGACCTAGAGCCAAAGCCAACAACCTGACTTGTTCTCCAACTCGTTGGCGCCATCAACAGGCCTGTAAGGAGGTATATAAGGTAAGGTTTGCATGCTTTAAGAGTATATCACCATATTTTATTTGGAAGTAGGGTTTATTTGACAGTAGGGTTTATTTGAGAGTAGGGTTTGCATGGCCTAGTAGGTGGAAGCTCAACAACCTCGAGCTTAAGGAGTAAGTTGGTGTTGGACATGACATCCATATCATAAAGGGAGTGGAAACAACATCCATATCATAAACAAAGTTGACAATGAGCTAAATATTAAAACCATATGGAGAATGGAAAAACCAGAAGTAACATTTAATGCTATGAAGTAATGCTAGATTGATATTTAGCATTACTTGATATCCAACGAAACTACTAGTCAACCTAAGGTTTTGGTCACCTTGAATTAAAGCATTACTTGATATCCAACGAAACTACTAGTCAACCTAAAGTTTTGGTCGCCTTGAATTAAAGTTTTGGTCGAACATTTAATGCTATGAAGTAATGCTAGATTGATATCTAGCATTACTTGATATCCAACGAAACTACTAGTCAACCTAAGGTTTTGGTCGCCTTGAATTAAAGCATTACTTGATATCCAACGAAACTACTAGTCAACCTAAAGTTTTGGTCACCTTGAATTAAAGTTTTGGTCGAATATATAGGCTTCTTCCTAGGGAAGAGACCAAATAAGACCTCAAAGTTCAAAACATAGAATAAAAATGATATTTTCCAGAAAAAATCATACAGATTCTTAAAAACTTTAGGTAAAATGCTCTTTTTGCATAGGTATTCTTGCAAAGATAAGAAAACCAATTACTAATAGTCCCCCAGCCCGAAGGGCAGGGACTAATACGGTATTTGCAACTATGAAAACATCATATCGTATCTTCTTTTACTTATTGTACTATATTTTGGGTATACATAGAGAAAGACTCGCAAGTTTTCAAATGAGTGTATAGATATAGGTGTTGAGGAAAACTTGAAGTTGCATTGTTTTTAGAAAAAACGTGTATAATAGAAGCACATAATTGTTATGAATTATATTTATAAATAAAGTTAAATTAATATAGCTTTAGTGAATACTAATATTAAATTGTAGATTATTTAAATAACTTTTGATTAAATGAGGATGTATATTGTTTAAATAACTTTTGATTAAATGTGGATGGATATGTTTCACTACTATCCACCATTAGTAATAGTAATTATCCAAACAATGAAATTCGATATATAATTTAATATTGATTTTAGATTTGAGAACACATATATAATGTAACTTAGGATAATATTTAAGATAATAAAGTATTGGGTTGGTTGAGTATGTATTAAACTTAAATTGTATGCTATTGTGAAACCTTGTTTAAGTGGACAAAAATTAATATACAAGGTCTCGTACCATGATGGCATGTTTAGGTGATGACTTTTTTATTTTTTTAATAAAAAGATTTAATTCCTAAAAAAATTATTGTAAGTATTCATAACAAAGTCATACCTGGAGGGATGTCACTTATTCCGCTAGACAAGTGGAAATCTGAACAGATGGTAGTATGGTGACAGAATTGTCTGAACATGCAATAAGAATTCTGAACAGGAGTATGAAAAATTCACTGTTTGTTTTTGCAAAAGAAGTAAAGAGAGATGAAAGGATTATGCTGAGAAAGTATACCTATGAAGTTGTTTCGTCATATCCCTTCACATCTTGAAGATGAGTTCCAAATGTTCTGGCGCAATGAGGAAAGTGGATTGCAAGTCTTGAACCATAGCTGAGGAGGGCGGTGGAGGCTCTATTGGGTAGAAGACCAACGAAATCTCTTCCTGAATTATACAAGTCACTCCTTCCATGGAACAGGTTGTAGCAGGGGAAGAGTGACTAGTGTTAGGTGGGTCTTGTGAGTTTGGTACTGTGTAGAGAAGGGAATCCGGTGGAACCATAATTGGCTCTTCTAGAATTTCCTCCTCTACATAGGCCATTGGAGGTAAATTTTTCTCCTACCATGACAAATTAGAGAGGTCGAAGAAGCCTCAGAAAGCCTACAAATGTGAAGTTTCCTAGTTGCATAGATATACCAGGAAGGCCCCCTCTTAGGCTTACCACGCTCGCATGGCATGGCGGTGAGGGAAAAATAGCCGAGTGGGAGGAACCATAACATACCCAGAGGAAATGAAGAGGCACCAAGGGAGATGAAGTGGCCTTTCAAATGCCTCCCGTACCCATCGTCATCCATCCTCCATGGTACAGTGAGAGCTCCATTAAACCTGCACGAGGGAACTCTCAAGCCTGCCCAAAATCTCTTTGAATGTTATCCTCCATTCAAGAAATGAAGGTGAGGGAGGCGACAATATTATTAAATACATTGATCTACATGCTATAAATGTGGCACCCCATCTAGTGGAGGGCACTCACTTTGAGCTATATCCAAACATTGGCGTAGGAATGAGGGAGCATGGGAGATTCGAGCATCCATTTGAATCGTCTCCTCCTTTGAAACTGCTCCTTCATTAGCTGGGTGATATGCTACCTTGTTAGCCTCTCTTTTCACATTCGAAGGGATTAGAGTGAGGGTAGGCTATAAGAGGGATCTAAATTCCTCAAGTAGTCCCAGAAGCCTCCATCTTGGGGAGCCTTTTGAAGGGTAGGAGCCATGGATTATTTTTTAGATGAGCGAGATTATCACCTGAGAATCCCCTTCCAAAATGAGTTGATTGATGTTGTGATTGAATTCCAATTTGATTCCCTTGATGAGGATCCAAAATTTCGTTTCATTGTTTGTGTTGAGTCCCAGGTGACCTGTTGTGATGTGAATAATCTGACCGGTATTGTCTCAGATTACAACCCCAAAGCCTATTGGTCTTGGATTTCCCTTCGAGGATTTGTCAAAATTTATTTTTACAAAACCTTGAGGGGGAGGGGACCAAGAGGGTATGCAAGAATTCATGGCAGAGGGAGGGGGGGCTTGGTGAGGGCGGCCAGGGAGATTCAACTTCCATGATGAGATGATGATACTTTCTGAAGAATTGCATTGAAGATATTCCTGTGTCCAATGTCCATCTCTAATGGTTTCCCAAATGAGAGTAAGGATCTTTTCTCAAGTAGTGCAGGGGGAGAGGAAAGGGAATGGAAAATTATTTTGTTTCTCTCTTTCCAGATTTTCCAAACTATGAAGCCTGGTAGCAATTTCCATATGCGATCCAAAATTGGGCTTTGATAAGTGATCAAGTCCCAATTTTCAATAGTGCTGACAATATTGGCTCTCTTTCTGTTAGTTTAGGTGATGACTTAATATCATCTATTTATTTTTAAATCAGTCATTGTTATTTTATAATTAAATTCTTACTTTGTTTAGTTCAGGTAGTTGGGAGGAGTGATTTTTAGCCTCTCCATCCAAGTTCAATTCTTGTAAGTGGCATGTTGAGCTCATGATGAGTATATTGTTGTAATGATGTTCCTTGGGTACCATCTTTGAATTGTTGAGTTTTCCCTGGACAATATAACAAAAAAAAATGACAAATTAGAATTAACTTAGATGAGCGTCACATTTGGGGTTAACCTGATTGAGTTTTACATATATATCAGAGAATGATTACGACCACTAAGGCCTAATAAACCCACCCGATTGTTGATAACTATGTTATTGTATAAAAAATATTGCACTAGTAGTTGTGTTAGTAGTTGTGTTAGTATGATATGATCTATAGGAAAAAATAACTTTCCATATTTCTTTTACACCTTAATAGGTTAGAGTAATGAAGATCATATAGCTAGTTGCTAAAAACACTATATATACTACCCACGATATGTGTTATGAGAAGCGTAAGTTACGACCTTATTTGGGTAAGAATGTTTGAAGTAGTATTTCATTTTGAATACACACACTTTAATTATAGCGAGAGTAATATATGATCCAAGAAAAGGGACTTGAACACACACAACTTTAATTATAGGGAGAGTCACATATAATCTAAGCGAAGGGGACCAAGAGCATGTTTATTTTTTTATTTTTTTTCAACTAAGATAAATCCTTAGATCTTGGTAATGAATAAGCTTGACCTTAGAATTTTGAAGTGAAGGTGGAATCTCATGAGTTACTAAGGGTAGGATTTAGAAATTCTACAAGTAAAAAGACATATACGTGTCCTTAAGGGAAGTTGAAATCATTAGCACGGGTAAAAAGTCCTTAGGCTAGCAATAATATATTATCAAAATGCATAGTTTCTATATGAAGTATATAACATACATATGACAATATAGTCCACTCTAGGATGGACTTTATTAAATTAGTTTAATATTTGGAAGACTTATATTCTAATAGAGGTTGCTTACTGGTTATTAAATCTCATACCAATATCACCTACTAGTAAAGTGAATAATCGACCTTGTCTTTATACCTAACAATAAGTTGAGTAAAAATCATAATATCACCTATTAGTAAAGTGAATTATCGACCTTGTCTTTATACATAACAATAAGTTGAGTAAAAATGATAAGAAAGAATAGAAAAGAGATAAGGTAAAAAAAATATAAGAAATAATAAAAAAGAGATAAGGTAGAAATATGGAGGAAGTCTTAAATTTTAAGATAGCTCTTGTATTAAATATATTTATGGTATGAAGAATGTTATAGACATATCATTTGATTTATTTAAAAAAAAAATGAATATGAAGGAGGAAGTGTTAAATTTTAGGATAGTTCTTGTATTAAATATATTTATGGTATGAAGAATGTTATAGACATATCATTTGATTTATTTAAAAAAAAATGAATTTAACTTAGAAGTTACTAGTCCATTATGATAGGAATATGAAAGAATAGTTTAAGACCTATTATTATTAGAACAAAAATTGTAATATATAACTTATGAATATATTAAGAAGATTCTTGAATGACTAGTGAATATGGATGATGATTCATAAAATTTAAATAATTTTAAGGAGTGAATTGTGTTTTTATGCGAGATAACTAGTTGTGAAAACTTTATCTATAAAGGTTAGGAAGAGGTGTGTGTTTGTGTGTGTGTTTCACTCATGAACAATTTTGGAATTTTTTGTATGTAATTAAGTATTTGTAGTGGTATAGTGGTGACTTATCTCTGAGAGCATTAGGTAATAAGAAATAAAGGATCAACACAATTAAAGATTGAAATTAAAGAGACCTTTTAAAATATTTCACCATTTGATTTTGTTCGTAGTAGTTGAAAGCGCATGGCTTATTAATAAATTGATGAAATACATGGGAGGACCTATAAAATAAGTAATTATAATGATTAAGATGAGAATTCTTAGGGAACAAGAGATGAGAAAATATGTAAAAGAAAGAAATAAACTCCCTTATTTAATGAAATACAGAAAGTGTATGGAGCAATAAAGTCATGTTAAAGGATTTTATGGTAGGAATGACAATAGAGAAATAAGAGTATAGCTATTGCTGGGACAAAAATCTGAACATTAACACATATTCTTGAAAGGAGAGGATAATATTTTGAGGACATGAGCTTGGGAGCAAAAATTTAAAAACCTAACCGAAGTATGTATATAGGTTTATGAAGAATCAAATTTAGGGTAAAGAGATGAGGACTCATGTACAATGGTGTAGAATGAAGAGTTGTCTTTTAGTTGAAAGGGAAAAGAACTTAAATTTCAATATCAAACTATGTTGGAGAATCTATACATTGATCACAGTGAGAGTTATACATGATTAAGTGTCAAAAGGGGTATAGTTTCCATAATGGATTATTATCTATAAAGACACCATAATAGTTTGGACTAGTAGACGAGCTATGTATTTTGAGGTAAAAACATTAGATTTACAATCATGAACTTATGATTAAGGTATCAAAATACAAGGAGATAAGATGACATAGTACAAGGGACCCATGATTTTTGTAATGTGACGGTTACGAAGGATGAAGTGGAAGACCACTTATGGAAATTAGAACATGCTAAGACAGACGAGATTGATTTGGCATTCAAAATTGACAAAGAATATAGTTGATATGATATTTTGACATAATTGTTGAACTAAATTATGATGAGGAGCAAAAAACTAGTAGTATAAAGAGATAGTACAATTATTGTCATCTTGTTGACAATAGAAATTTTTTTTTTGGAAATATTTGAGGTGTTACTTAGTATAAAACATATAAAACATATGTGGGAGGAGGGAAATTGCTTAGTATGTTGGGGAAAATAATTGTTTTGTTGTTATGAGCACATTTGGTGTTAGGAAAAAAAATTTTGAACTGTTCAAGGTGACAACAGCTAAGGAGTGATACTTAGTTTTCCATTATGGAGTCATGGTCAAGCTAGGGGATGATCAAGACAAGTAAACATGGTTGTTATTTATCTACGATTGGGTGGAAGTTGGTTGTTCCATTTGTTTTCCCAACATCGATTGTTCAGATATGTATCTTAACTTGTAGTTTCATTTTCTGAAGTGTTATATGGTTGATGCTATATAGATATATAAATGATAATCTATATAAGTGTGCCTCATGGCCTTGATTGATTTGTGGATTTGTCCACTATTTAGTTTCCTGTTAGTATTGTTTTTTCCTGAAGTGTTATATGTGTAATGGATATATATATAGATAGGAATGTGTATGGGTGTGCCTCATGACCATAGTAAATTAATTGATTTTCCTACTACTCAAATTTCCGCACAAAAAATAAACTACTTCAGTAAAGAACAAAAGAGAAACCAACGCAACCAGATTGTATCAAAGCAAAATAAATAAACTCGGTAGTTTCACTTCTATATATAAAATTCAAACTGGTGGAATAAGGAAAGACTCATGCAATCTTAATGGAGTACTAATCAATTGAGTTAAAATTCCTATATATGTGTGTGTGTGTGTGTGTGTGTGTGTGTGTGTGTGTGTTTGTGTTTTAACGAAAATGGTTTTCTAATACAATAAATCTCAGAGATCGCTAAGACCAAGTTGTCCATGTATATTAACAGGTCACTATTGTAAACAGAACTATTGTAGTTTTATTTCAAGAAAAATGTGAATACAGAGAGGGTTATACATGCCAAATAAAACCTCTGTTAACTTCCAAATAGATTTTTAAAAGATCTACATTAACTGTCTTTGACAAATTAAGAAGGGCATAAATCTTTCATTGCTCTGAGGAAGGTTGTAGTGGAACCCAAATACCTTTTCCAAGAAGGGCGTTCTCCCTTCACGAATTAGTGACACCCGAAATTTAACTTGCAAAGGAAAACCAGTATAGAAATTACAATACCATCTTAATATAAGCAAAGGAATAAAACAAACAAGATGAGGAAAGGGCATGCGCTTATCTCAAGTGTAAGGTCTCTGTCCCCACAGAGCCTTATATAACACATGCTAAAATAACATATTATATCCTGTACAATTTAATCATAGCTTAAAATCATTTATTATTCAGCATAAATTAGATTTATTAACAACATGTAAATAAACTTACGTAACAACCACATAACACCACATATTCATGAAAATACATAAATAAAAATACCTCGGTCTGATGCTAAATTCCCAATCTCTGGTTGTCCTCTCTGCTGCTCTGACCAAAATCTGCCCAAAACAGAATCTTCCTCCCTGTCAGCTAGGAACAGAGCTTGTCTGGCTCCCTAGCTCCAGGATTCCTGGCCCCTGAGCCCAAAACTACCAGCAACCTGGTGCACCCCTGTAACAATCCACCCAAACTCCAAAACCAGAAAAATATCCTCAGCAGAAAATACAGTCCTCCTGAATAATGTTCCTTTCCCAAAATTTCATAATAATCTCCTGAAGGCCTCTGCCCAGTCATATCCTCCTCATTCACCACCTCCTCCTTCATTTAATGCCACCCACCTTATCCCTCCATTTACTACCTTGTCCCTCCATTCAATAGCCTATCCCGTGTTATACGTAAAGTTTTATAATAATTAAATTAAAGTTATTAAGCCTTTAATTCTTTACCCAAATCATTAAATGTGTTAAGTAATCAATTAATTAATTAATCAACATATATTAAACAATAATTAATTAATATTATTAATAGTTAATCATTGCTTAACTAATACACATTAAGACAATTAATTATTTAATTAACTATGCTTGATAAACCCTTATGCAACTATTTAACTAGGGTTGTTACATCACGACCGGTCGTCTGTAATATCCTTAGGACGAGCCCTAGTTGTATTATGAATTGTAAACATGTTTTGTAAGCTGGTGAGCCATGCAATTATAAGCTAGTAGGCTTATGTGTTAGTAGGCCGGAGAGCCTAGGTGTTAAAGGCCAGGAGCTTGTTTTGTACATGTAAATATTCATATTATTAATATAAAAACATTGTTGCATGTAGACCGACCGCGATAAAAGAGAATGGGGGACTATACTCCACTAGGCTAGGTAAGGGAGAGGGGATTGAGAGGTTGGAAAGAGGGGCTAATTATAGGGGCTTAAGTCCAAGAGAATAATAATTTATTATTATTCCAAAATTTGTTCAGAAGGATATGCTTTTATCCTAAGTTCCTTGGGGAGGACAGGTGACTTCCAAAGGGAAGGAACATGCTTCATGAGAGACAGGTATCGTCTCAGGAACATGCAGTCTTAAGGGGGGAATTATTGTTGGGTGGTCACTCATGTGCACACACTCACTCACGCACAAGGAGGAACTCACTCACGAAAAGGGGTTCACACATAGACAATTTTTTCTCTCACGCTCTCACCATCTTTTCTATGTTATACAAGTCTTCCCCATATATCCTCACGAGTTCACTCACACACTGAGAAAGAGCGCAGCCAACCATTTCCTCCATTGTTGAACATGTGGCCATTGTACACCTCTGTAAATTATTGAGTCATCCCTTGCCTTACCCAAATTATCTATTTTGGTTTGAATAAGCGGGTTGTCAAGCCCATGGTTGAAGAGACAGGTTGTCAAGCCTGTGAGAAAATCTCTCTTCAGGTGAGAGAGTTTTTTGTGGATTGAAAAAGAAGGTTGTCATGCTTGTGAGAAACTCTCTCTAGGTGAGAGAGTGTACTGAGGAAGTGAGTTCTCCTGGAGGGAGTACAGTAGCTGCTACAGAGCTCTGAGAATTCCGGTCCGACCTATTGTTGAAGCCCAAGGTAAGGGAGGTGGAGCAGTCAATGGATTGTGTGACAATGAAGGTGTATACTCCCAGAGTGGGACAAGCATGTGGGGAATGGGAGTTTGTGAGAAATGGGAGTAAGTGGCTCCTGGGAGAGAATCCTTCTTCTTAAACTGTGTGACTTTCCTATTGACCTTGCCTAGCCTAGGAATCCCTTGCCCGGTTGATCCGGATTATTTTCGGCATGAAATGAGAGCGGAGATATAACATAGAAATATTCAGAGATATTGCAAGAGAGACAACAATATAACAAAGATATAACGGAAATATAACAAGAGTCACAGATATACAGTAATACACGATTTCTATTAATGAAATAAATGTACAAAGACTGTAAAATACAGAGTGAAAGACTCGCTAGAATGGTGGTAGCTTATCTCTAAGAAGATATGTGAAGGCTACTCGCATCTATGAGAAGATGATTACAATGAGGCTATGAAGGCCTTTTTACAATAAGTGGGAATTCCAAAAACCCTGGACATCCAAAAAACCTAACACTAGGAGATGAAGCACCAAAAGTCATGTGGGCCCCGTTTGGGTAAGTTGGTGCATCAACTTCCCGAGGTTGTAACTTTTGCATACGATCTCCGTTTTAGGCGTATGATAGCTCGTTGGAAAGATCTATCTGAGAAATACAACTTTTGGGTGAGAAACATTGATATATGATCCATGTTGCTCGCCGTTTTCTCAAAAAACATCGTTTAGGGCCACAAAATAGCCCCAGAAGTTAAAAACTGTTAAAAATAGTAAATTACCAAAATTGCCAGAAACATGTTTTGGGCCAGTTGGAGAAGGTGGGTGACCACTGATATCCACCTAGATCAATCCTCCCTCCTTAGGAAGCAATGTTCTCCATTGCGTTGAGTTCCCGGGGGAGAGGGGAAAGTGATTACTGAATCTGAATCTTGGTGAGTTGCTTTCCTTGTTGGAACCGTCGCGTTGCTTGGTTTGTTGAAGGTCATCACGAACCTGTGGCTGGAAGGGTTGGACCTTTTTAACCAATCTAGATACATGAGATGACTGTGTGAAAAATGAATCTTTGTGCTTTGTTGCAACCTTGTCGACCTGCTTCTGGTGGATAGAAGGTGCTTGGGCCGAGGTTGTAGTGGTTGCAGTATCCTTTTGTTCCCCTTTTGAACAGATTGTGGAGAAGATGAATTTTGTAGTATGATATACTACCTTGCAACACTGTTTAGGTGGGGAAGTAGTTGGAACTACCTCTGGTATCCTATAGAGATGACCCCCCAGAGTAATAATGACACTATGGGGTCGAGACTCATAGATAGCATGGTGTTTCCACATATATGGCTGGCCCAAGAGAACATCATAGAAATCCAGTGGGGCAACATCACATAGTACCTCATCCTTGAAGGGTTGGATGCCATATGACAATCGACACTGCTGGTTGACACGAAGATCTCGTCCTTGGCGAAGCCACTCTATGTTGTATGGTTGCGGGTGTGGTGTTGTCGACAATCCCAACTGTTTGACGACCTCTGCTGAGATGAGGTTCTTTTGGCTTCCACTATCAACAATAAAATGCAGCGGGGTCCCCT
>JZKD02S2321815.1:74733-88924 GCA_000966675.3 Picea glauca
CATCACAGGAGGGCCTTAATGTATCCCACATCAATGACTCGAAACAAGTAACAAGATTTGATGTAGGCCAGAGTAACAAGTGATTCAGGACTGACTCAGGGATGGATGACACAATACAAGGCTTAAAGACTATAGAAAAGGCCGACGCAACAAAAGGATTTTCTGGTTGAACTTCATTTTAAACATATTGACGACACGATAATTGTCTTGGAAACACTGACTTAACAATAGGGATCACAGACCAATTTGTAATCTTATAAAGGAGTATGATCAGGAGACAAGTGGATTTTCCAACCTAGACACAAGGCGAGTGAAAGGGTGTCATGTTCAAAAGTGACTCTTCCATGGAATACATTTTTAGACACATTTCTTTCCCAATTTTTCCCCCACCATTTCTGGCAAGTACCTCTTTATTTTTATGCAAGCTTGAGGAGGATAACATATGCTTGTCAATTTAAGTTCATCCTTCGGAGGATTCCCTCGGAGTATGTTTAACAAACCCTAAGAAGGAGTGGTTCAGTCCCATATGGGCCTTTCGATGTTTGTTTAATGAGTCCAAAGAAAGAAAACTCAGGGTTTTTCATGTTTAGAGAGTATGAAAAAACACTTAAAGAGAACTCTCTCAGTTCATTTTTTGTAAAGTAGTCTGATGAGACTGAAAAAGATATAAATTATTGTTCAACATACATTTTCTTCAAATACTTTAACAAGCGTAAAGAGAAAAAGGTCGCTCGACAATCTTTTCATGTTTAGAGAGTCTGAAAAGAGCTTAAAGGGAACTCTAGTGGGTTCATTTTTCGTATAACCTTTACGAGTCCGAAAAGTGATAAAAGTATACTCGGTTGCATTCTCACGTATTTACGAGCACAAGAAAGAACAAAGAATAAGCTCGGTAAGTTATTCTCATGTATTTATGAGCATGAGAAAGAACAAAGACTAAGCTCGGGATTTTTTTCGTTTTTACGTAAGCTTTAAAACAAAACAAAACTATGCTTGAACCTGGTTTCATTTTTACACAAGATTGAACTAGAGGAAACTATGCTTGGACATGGTTTCATTTTTACACAAGCTTGAACTAGAGGAAACTATGTTTGAGGTAAGTGGTTTCATTTTTACACAAGATTGAACCATAGAAAACTATGCTTGGACTTCCCAATGCATAACACATGGATGGTTGGTACTTAGCCCCCAGNCATCACAGGAGGGCCTTAATGTATCCCACATCAATGACTCGAAACAAGTAACAAGATTTGATGTAGGCCAGAGTAACAAGTGATTCAGGACTGACTCAGGGATGGATGACACAATACAAGGCTTAAAGACTATAGAAAAGGCCGACGCAACAAAAGGATTTTCTGGTTGAACTTCATTTTAAACATATTGACGACACGATAATTGTCTTGGAAACACTGACTTAACAATAGGGATCACAGACCAATTTGTAATCTTATAAAGGAGTATGATCAGGAGACAAGTGGATTTTCCAACCTAGACACAAGGCGAGTGAAAGGGTGTCATGTTCAAAAGTGACTCTTCCATGGAATACATTTTTAGACACATTTCTTTCCCAATTTTCCCCCCACCATTTCTGGCAAGTACCTCTTTATTTTTATGCAAGCTTGAGGAGGATAACATATGCTTGTCAATTTAAGTTCATCCTTCGGAGGAGTCCCTCAGAGTATGTTTAACAAACCCTAAGAAGGAGTGGTTCAGTGCCATATGGGCCTTTCGATGTTTGTTTAATGAGTCCAAAGAAAGAAAACTCAGGGTTTTTCATGTTTAGAGAGTATGAAAAAACACTTAAAGAGAACTCTCTCAGTTCATTTTTCGTAAAGTAGTCTGATGATACTGAAAAAGATATAAATTATTTCTCAACAGACATTTTCTTCAAATACTTTAACAAGCGTAAAGAGAAAAAGGTCGCTCGACAATCTTTTCATGTTTAGAGAGTCTGAAAAGAGCTTAAAGGGAACTCTAGTGGGTTCATTTTTCGTATAACCTTTACGAGTCCGAAAAGTGATAAAAGTATACTCGGTTGCATTCTCACGTATTTACGAGCACAAGAAAGAACAAAGAATAAGCTCGGTAAGTTATTCTCATGTATTTATGAGCATGAGAAAGAACAAAGACTAAGCTCGGGATTTTTTTCATTTTTACGCAAGCTTTAAAACAAAACAAAACTATGCTTGAACCTGGTTTCATTTTTACACAAGCTTGAACTAGAGGAAACTATGCTTGGACATGGTTTCATTTTTACACAAGCTTGAACCAGAGGAAACTATGTTTGAGGTAAGTGGTTTCATTTTTACACAAGATTGAACCATAGAAAACTATGCTTGGACTTCCCAATGCATAACACATGGATGGTTGGTACTTAGCCCCCAGCTTAAGAAGCTAGTGGCTCTACTTCAGCATGAAGTCTAGAGGCTGAAAGTATTGCCCCCTGAGCTTCATTTCATCCAATGACAAAGGTGAAGGAAATGAAGCTTCAAATACTAGACGAAGGACTTGACTCAAACAGAGAGAGGGAAAACTATTTCATTTTTTAAAGAGCTTGACATAGAAACAAGAACTATGCTCATAACCTTTGTTTCATTTTTTAACAAGGTTGCCATAGAGATGGAAAAACTCTCCTCACAAGTGGTTTCATTTTTTAACAAGCTTGAAATAAGAAAACCATGCTCAAAGACCTATCTTTCATTTTTTAATGAGGTTGCCTCAGAGACGCAAAAACTGTCCTTGGAATCTCTCTTCTTGATCATGGATTCCAAGAGGACAATGCTCTGGAATGACACCATGTCGAGGGTCACGACAGGAGTAAAGAGATCATGCTCTAAAAACCCTATCAAAGAGATGACCATGTCAACTACTGGATCTAAGTCATCAAAATTTGAAACCATGGGTGACAACGCCACATAATTGACCTGTGGCGGGGGCAATACCCTCTGCATATAAGAACCATTTAGGGAGGCAATCTAGTTGGGGTCAATGAATGAAAGTTGATCAACAATCACAATTCTTCCATCGTGAGGGAAATATATCACATGAAAAAGAATGGACACAATATATTTCATGGCATAGACATAATCCCGCCCAAGAAGTAAAGAAAAATCCAATGTATCTTGGACTACCATGACATCAACGAAGACAGATTTCCCTCCCAAAGTTACAAGAAACTGAGGAAGGGTCCCTAAAGGTTGACTAGTTATTCTGTTAAAAGATAACAGATTTTGTGTAACCGATGCAAGCAGAGGACAACCCAAAGCTTGCCAAGAAAAAGAGGACAAAATACTAATGGATGCACCTTCATCTATCGGTGTTTGAGGAACGTCTTGACCACAAACCTGTATTGTAATCTAGAAAGGAATGTGAGAGGGAAGACGAGGTCCAGTTAGCACACCCCAATCAAAATGGATGGCCTCATAACTTGGAGGGGGTTCCATGGGAGANTGAAGAGGATAAGGTGAGGAGGTTAGGATGATCCCACTAAATCATGAAAGCGAGTAAGATCCAAACCATTCGGATGCCACCTCACCATGGAAGTTTTTCCTTCTAGAAGATTCGATAAAACACTCATGTTTCCCATGTGTAAGCATTCTCGCACCCTTCCTATAGAGAACACTATGAAATCCTCATGACCTAGCTATGATGTAGACTGCGAGATTCAGGCATTCTTGCACCCTAGCTATAATGTAGCCTGCAAAGTTCCTTTTTTATAGGGTTTTTACAAAGGAAAATGCAACTTCTTTTTCTCAAAAGAAGTTCTTCTCCCATCTTTCTTTAGGAACTCAGGCCACTGACCCCTCTGAAGACTACAGATAGGTTTACATCATTAACAGTCATAGGGATGACAAAAATAATGTGTAACAAATTGAAGAATGTATTTTTGAATTTTTGGGGCAAGAAGAAGTCTTTGGAGATACAACTTACAGAGTTCTATGCCTTGACAAGGTAGAGCAATGAAACTATTTCTATATTCAATAGAAGTTTTTCCAATATTTATAACAATTTTCCCAAAGAAATTTAGCGCACTGAAGCGGCTTCTATGCTCCATTATACAACAACTCTTCATCCGTATTTATCTTTCCTCCTGATGGAAAGAAAACCTAAATCGTTACAACAAATGTTTAATGATGCTCAAGAGATTCAATATACTATCCAAGCATGTAAGCATATTCGAAATGAGGATTTGGATGTCAAAAAATGTGACAGTGAATATGAAAAGAAAATGGTTGATTTAAATCTTGAGGAGAGAGTTAATGATATCATATACCCCCTTGAAGTTTTAAATGTCAATAATTTTGAAAAGGATTATATTCCTCTTATTGGAAGGGAAAGCATTAATTTAACTTCAGATTCATCCTATGATAAGCATGAGGATTTGGAATATACCAGATATAAAAAGTATGCAGAACATAAATAAAATGATAGAAATGGAAAAATAACAGTAATATAACCAACATAATCTCCATAATAACACATAAATGATATAAGAACAACAACAAAAATAACACTTTGATTCAGAAAGCAATGTTCACAAGTCTCTTCGAGGGGGAAACCTCTAGTTGAGCAGTGCTCCATTACAATAATCTTTCATCTAGGGTTTTCATACCCTTGACCCTTATTTATATTAAATATGTCTATAAAGAGAAGCATCTAGAGAAAGATTCTTCTAGAAGCGGAAGCTTCTATTAGGTCTTCTTACATCCACCTTATTCTATTTTATTGAAAGGCCTTATTAATATTGACCTTTATTACATCCAAATATATTGCTCTACCTATGTGAAGGTTAGGACCCTAACATGTCTGCCCCCTTAAAAACAACCTTCTCCTCAAGGCTTGAGATGTGGAAACTGTTGTAGAATGGTAGCTGGTTCCCAAGTGGCATCTACTGGAGTTGTATCTTTCCACTGGACGAGCACTTCTTTGATGGTTCTCTGACGCAGGCGATGCTCACGCTGGTCCAAAACTACTTCAGGCTGGAGCCAAATGGATCCTTCTTCAGCTAACTCAGGATAGTTGGTTTGAATTTGGCACTGAGTTACAATCACCTTCTTTAAGCATGAAACATGAAAAACAGGATATAACTTCGAATGACTGGGCAGAGCTAACTGATAGGTGACTTGTCCCACATGCTTGAGAACTGTATAAGGACCATAAAATTTGGGCGCTAGATTATGACAATGCCTGGCCTTGAGGGAAGTTTGCTTGTATGGTTACAGTCGCAGAAACACCTAATCCCCTTCTAAAAATTGACATTCAGAGTGACCTTGATCTGCTTATTGCCGCATGCGATTTTGTGCCATGACCAAGTTTTCTTTGAGGGTACAAAGAATATCCTCTCGAACTGTAAGCATTTGGTCAACCGCCTGGACCTTTGAGGTACCCAGTAAGTATGAGAGAACTGAAGGTGGCTTCTGTCCATATACCGCTTCAAAAGGAGTCATGTGTGTAGACATATGGTAGGAAGTGTTGCACCACCATTCAGCTAGGGGTAACCATTAAACCTACTGTTTTTTCTTTTCAGTGGAAAAACACCTCATATATGTTTCCAAACACTTGTTGACAACTTCCATTTGACCATCAGTCTGGGGATGATAAGCTATGTTGAGATGTAATTGGTTGCCCTGAAGCTTGAACAGTTCTTGCCAAAAATTGCTTGTGAAAGTTGGTTCATGATCATAAACAATAGAGTGCGGCATGCCATGAAGCTTGAAGACCTGGTCCATGAAAATTTGAGTTGTCGTGGATACAGTAAATGGATGTTGAAGAGTGCAGAAATGAGCAGACTTGGAAAGGTGATTGACAACCACCATTATGATTGATTTATTTCCCAATTTGGGTAAGCCAATAGTAAATTCCATAGAGATATCCTTCCAAATATCATGTGGGATCGGAAGTGGTTGTAGTGTTCTTGGAGATTTGACTGTTTCTCCCTTGTTGCATTGAAACACATCACATTTAGTGACAAAATTATGGATGTCCTCTTTCATACCATCCCAAAAAAAAGAGTGTTTAACCCTGTCATAGGTTTTGGTGAACTCGGAGTGCCCCACTATGGGTGTAGCATGAAGCTTAGAAAGTACCGTGGATTTAATCTTTGATTGTTTACTTAAATACAAACGGCCTTTGTATCGAAGCTCATCCTGGAGCCAAGAGTATCTTGGGGGAGCTAGAGCACTGGTCTGCAATTGTTGGATTAGATGAAAACTTTTGGGATCTTGTAGCCATTCCTGGTGAATATCTTGGAGCCAATCTGGTACAATGAAGGAAAGGGAAAAAAGGTATCCTTCATATTCATATTTTCGAGACAGTGCATCCGCCACCACATTGTCTTTTCCTTTCTTGTAAATGATCTCATAATCATATCCAAAGAGTTTAGTCACCAATTTTTGTTGCTCCGGGGAGGAAATGTGTTGTTCCAGAAAGCACTTGAGGCTTTGATGGTGTATATTAATTTGGAAACGTTTCCCTAAGAGATAAGGGCGCCATACATCAATGACATGCAGAATAGCCAACATTTCCTTTTCATAGATGGGTTTGCCCAGATTCCTTTTAGATAGTTGCTTACTGGTGAAGGCCAAAGGTTGACTCTCTTGCATAAGGACAACACCGATTCCTTTCCCTGAGGCATCACATTCCAACACAAAGGTCTTTGTGAAATTAGGAAGGGCCAGAACTGGAGTGGTGCACATGGCCATATTTAAGGTTTGGAAAGATTGAGAAGCAGCTGGAGTCCAAGTGAAGGAGTTCTTTTTTAGGAGAGTAGGGAGAGGTGCTGCAATCTTTCCATAATTCTTAACAAACTTGCGATAATACCCTGTTAAGCCCAAAAATCCACGCAAGATTTTGAGAGTCTTTGGGTGCGGCCAGTCTTGCATAGCTTCAATCGTTTTTGGATCCACCTTGATGCCATCCTTTCCAACCAAATGACCCAAGTATTCTACTTCTGATGCACCAAAGGAACATCTGGACTATTTCAGGAAAAGTTGGTGCTGAGAGAGTAGATGGAGAACTCGATCCACATGGGTAAGATGGCCTATCCAATTTTTCTATAGATGAGGATATCATCAAAGAAAATTAAGGCAAAATGACGAAGAAAAGGATGGAAGACATGATTCATAAGGCTTTGGAAGGTGGAGGGGTGGACTAGGTCCACTATATTATTAAATATGGCCCACTATGGTAGATAGATATAATAGATGGGTAATTAGATATAATAAATGTAAGAGGACTTCTTAGAAGGTTCTACTTTTANCCCCCTCAAAGAGGCAAGTGAACAAGAGAGGATCCCTTCCATAATAGGATCCATTGTATGGTGTTTCCCTACCTGAAGGGTTTCTATAATAAAGTTGTGGTTTTCTATATGGTTTCATAGATCTTGTGTGGTGATTGTATTCAGATATCTTTGGATCTATTGTGATATTTTTTATTCAAGTATTTGGTTCTTAACACAATCTCTCATAGGCTTCCCAACTTCCATAACAATCCAAAGTACCCAACTCTCTTCTACCTAGCCTGTACCTCCCAAGAGAATGGACCTCCACCTGTCTCTTCCATGTACTCCCTTAGGAAGTCCTTCTCCTTAATGTTTTGGGCCTCCGACATAGATGGTCCAAAAACTCAATGCTCGAACTCTCAGGACTCACATTTATGAGAAAAACAGGGCACAGGCCAATGCATCTCAAACATGCAAGCCTCAGGTCACAGTTGGATTGCACCAGCGACCAGTACAACCAACTATCATGTGGCTAATTCTTCAGTAATTCGGTTCCCTTTCCCAAGACGAGATGTGGATGATGATGGATCAATGAATGTGTAAGAGAATGCATGTAAAGGCATGAGGGAAGTGAATGTATGCATAGGAAATCAACGAATGAACCATCAGTCGAACCCCCCCATCAAACACGAGGCAAGTTTAAGTAACTGTGTGGGGAATCAAGAACCTCCTAGCCTTCTCTAAGAAGCTCACATAACTATTTCCCCACCCTTAGAAAAAATGGTAATTGTAATAGGAATAAACACTTAGCCCCTCATCCCCCTCTCTTGTATAATCATAGCCCCCTATAACTCTAGTCCTTGTCCATCTAGCAACCAACGATGTGTTTATTATTAATAATGGTCAAAATATTACATTTCTTGGGCATACTATCCGGTTAATAATTGTTTGGGCACTCAGGCCTCTTAGCATTGTAACAATACAATAAAAAAATGGGGGTTCAAAACCTGGGGTGTTACATCCCCTCCCCCTTATTTTGGCACTATCCTCAATGCATATGAAAAATAGAGATCAAAATCTCAATTTTATTCAAAAAGTTGTTGGTACTCTGCTTGCATGGCATATTCATGGTGCCAGGTAGCACCTTCAGGACCGTAGCAGGTCCACTAAACTTTTACCATCTCTATAACTCGATTTCAAAGCATTTTGATTTTTTTCTCCAATACCCACACTGGCTGAACCTGGAATTTTCTCTCCATCTCTTCCTGAATCAGACGCCAATCAATAACATGGTTAGGATCATGTACATATTTCTTTAGTAAAGAGATACAAAATACATTATGCACATTCATGGAAGCAGGCAATGAAAGCATGTAGGCATCTGGACCTATTCTGTCCAATATTTCAAATAGACCATAGAATTTGGTTGTCAGCTTTGTACAACTACCCAATTTCAAAGATATTTTCTTGGGCTTCACTTTCAAAAGTACATTCTCAAATACTTTAAATTCTCTAGTTGTCCTATTCTTGTCTGCATAGACTTTCTATCTATCTTGAGCTACCTTTAAATTCTACTTGATCTTGACTACCTGGTCTTCCATGTCCTTGAGTAAGTCTGACCCAAGTATCACTCTATCTACTGGGTTGTCCCATCTTACTGGAGTATTGCATTTCCTCCTATACAAGGCTTCAAATGGGCTCATTCTCAATGAATCTCGATATACATTATTATATGCAAATTCAACCAAGTGTAAGTAATCTTCCCACTTAGATAGCTCATCCATCACATACATTCTCAGCATGTCTTCAATTATTCGATTGACTCTCTCTATTTCCCCATCTTTCTAGGTATGATGTGTTGTGCTAAATTTTATATTTTTTCCAAATCCTTGAAATAATCCCCTTCAAAAATTGGAGGTAAACTTTGTATCTCTGTCTGAGATGATTGTCCTAGGTATCCCATGCAACCTAGCAATTTCCTTTATGAAAATTTCCGCAATATTAGTTGCTACATGTGTTGTCTTCACATGAACAAAATGAATATCCTTTGTTAATTTGTCAACCACGACCATGAGTGAATCATGTTTCTTATTCGTTTTGGGTAATCCCGTGATGAAATCCATGGTGATCACTTCCCATTTCTTCTCTGGAATTGGCAATGGCTGCAACAAACCCACTATGTGCCTATGTTCATCCTTCACTTTCAGACATTCCATACATCGAGCGATGTAATCAACAACATCCTTCTTTATTCCTGGCCAAAAGAACTGGCTTCTTACTCTTGTAATTGTTTTCTGGTAGCCAGAATGTCTAGCATAAGGAACATCATGCATTTCCTTCAGTAACACATTCCTCAGTTCTTCAGAACTAGGAACATAGTTTCTGTTTTTATGCATGAGTAATCCATCTTCCTTTATCTCATACTCCTTTTTTTCTTGTTGTACATCTCCTTGCTGCAAATTTTCCTTTACCTATAGTTAATGATGGTACGTAACAAGACCATCTAAAATTATTATATTTAAGTCTTACTGATGCATACTGACAACAGTATCATGCATGAAATTCACTCTTCTACTAAGTGCATCGACAACTTTATTCTCCTTTCCTTTGATATGATTGATATCAAAAGTCATATTCACTTAAAAATTCCATCCATCTTGTTTGCCTAGAATTCAAGGTTGGTTGTTCGAAAAGATACTTCAGGCCAATGTGGTCTATCCTTAATTCAAATTTCTTCCCCATGAGATAATGCCTTCACATCCTCAAGGAGTGAACAATGACAACAAGTTCCAAGTTGTGGGTGGCATAGTTCCTCTCATGTTCCTTAAGATGTTTGGACTCATATCCAATGACGTGTCCATTTTGCGTGAGGACTCCCCCAAGTCCTTCCTTACATGCATTTGTACATACCACAAAAATTTCATTTGGGTTAGCAATCATTAACACAGGTACACTAGTATGTAATTCCTTCAACAGATTAAAATTATTTTCACACTTGAGTGTCCATTCAAATTTAGTTCCCTTCTTTTGCAAAGAAGTGATGGGATGAGAAATCTTAGAGAACCCTAATATGAANCACAATCTCTCATAGGCTTCCCAACTTCCATAACAATCCAAAGTACCCAACTCTCTTCTACCCAGCCTGTACCTCCCAAGAGAATGGACCTCCACATGTCTCTTCCATGTACTCCCTTAGGAATTCCTTCTCCTTAATGTTTTGGGCCTCCGACATAGATGGTCCAAAAACTCAATGCTCGAACTCTCAGGACTCACATTTATGAGAAAAAAAGGGCACAGGCCAATGCATCTCAAACATGCAAGCCTCAGGTCACGGTTGGATTGCACCAGCGACCAGTACAACCAACTATTATGTGGCTAATTCTTCAGTAATTTGGTTCCCTTTCCCAAGACGAGATGTGGATGATGATGGATCAATGAATGTGTAAGAGAATTCATGTAAAGGCATGAGGGAAGTGAATGTATGCATAGGAAATCAACGAATGAACCATCAGTCGAACCCCCCCATCAGACACGAGGCAAGTTTAAGTAACTGTGTGGGGAATCAAGAACCTCCTAGCCTTCTCTAAGAAGCTCACATAACTATTTCCCCACCCTTAGAAAAAATGGTAATTGTAATAGGAATAAACACTTAGCCCCTCATCCCCCTCTCTTGTATAATCATAGCCCCCTATAACTCTAGTCCTTGTCCATCTAGCAACCAACGATGTGTTTATTATTAATAATGGTCAAAATATTACATTTCTTGGGCATACTATCCGGTTAATAATTGTTTGGGCACTCAGGCCTCTTAGCATTGTAACAATACAATAAAAAAATGGGGGTTCAAAACCTGGGGTGTTACATCCCCTCCCCCTTATTTTGGCACTATCCTCAATGCATATGAAAAATAGAGATCAAAATCTCAATTTTATTCAAAAAGTTGTTGGTACTCTGCTTGCATGGCATATTCATGGTGCCAGGTAGCACCTTCAGGACCGTAGCAGGTCCACTAAACTTTTACCATCTCTATAACTCGATTTCAAAGCATTTTGATTTTTTTCTCCAATACCCACACTGGCTGAACCTGGAATTTTCTCTCCATCTCTTCCTGAATCAGACGCCAATCAATAACATGGTTAGGATCATGTACATATTTCTTTAGTAAAGAGATACAAAATACATTATGCACATTCATGGAAGCAGGCAATGAAAGCATGTAGGCATCTGGACCTATTCTGTCCAATATTTCAAATAGACCATAGAATTTGGTTGTCAGCTTTGTACAACTACCCAATTTCAAAGATATTTTCTTGGGCTTCACTTTCAAAAGTACATTCTCAAATACTTTAAATTCTCTAGTTGTCCTATTCTTGTCTGCATAGACTTTCTATCTATCTTGAGCTACCTTTAAATTCTACTTGATCTTGACTACCTGGTCTTCCATGTCCTTGAGTAAGTCTGACCCAAGTATCACTCTATCTACTGGGTTGTCCCATCTTACTGGAGTATTGCATTTCCTCCTATACAAGGCTTCAAATGGGCTCATTCTCAATGAATCTCGATATACATTATTATATGCAAATTCAACCAAGTGTAAGTAATCTTCCCACTTAGATAGCTCATCCATCACATACATTCTCAGCATGTCTTCAATTATTCGATTGACTCTCTCTATTTCCCCATCTTTCTAGGTATGATGTGTTGTGCTAAATTTTATATTTTTTCCAAATCCTTGAAATAATCCCCTTCAAAAATTGGAGGTAAACTTTGTATCTCTGTCTGAGATGATTGTCCTAGGTATCCCATGCAACCTAGCAATTTCCTTTATGAAAATTTCCGCAATATTAGTTGCTACATGTGTTGTCTTCACATGAACAAAATGAATATCCTTTGTTAATTTGTCAACCACGACCATGAGTGAATCATGTTTCTTATTCGTTTTGGGTAATCCCGTGATGAAATCCATGGTGATCACTTCCCATTTCTTCTCTGGAATTGGCAATGGCTGCAACAAACCCACTATGTGCCTATGTTCATCCTTCACTTTCAGACATTCCATACATCGAGCGATGTAATCAACAACATCCTTCTTTATTCCTGGCCAAAAGAACTGGCTTCTTACTCTTGTAATTGTTTTCTGGTAGCCAGAATGTCTAGCATAAGGAACATCATGCATTTCCTTCAGTAACACATTCCTCAGTTCTTCAGAACTAGGAACATAGTTTCTGTTTTTATGCATGAGTAATCCATCTTCCTTTATCTCATACTCCTTTTTTTCTTGTTGTACATCTCCTTGCTGCAAATTTTCCTTTACCTATAGTTAATGATGGTACGTAACAAGACCATCTAAAATTATTATATTTAAGTCTTACTGATGCATACTGACAACAGTATCATGCATGAAATTCACTCTTCTACTAAGTGCATCGACAACTTTATTCTCCTTTCCTTTGATATGATTGATATCAAAAGTCATATTCACTTAAAAATTCCATCCATCTTGTTTGCCTAGAATTCAAGGTTGGTTGTTCGAAAAGATACTTCAGGCCAATGTGGTCTATCCTTAATTCAAATTTCTTCCCCATGAGATAATGCCTTCACATCCTCAAGGAGTGAACAATGACAACAAGTTCCAAGTTGTGGGTGGCATAGTTCCTCTCATGTTCCTTAAGATGTTTGGACTCATATCCAATGACGTGTCCATTTTGCGTGAGGACTCCCCCAAGTCCTTCCTTACATGCATTTGTACATACCACAAAAATTTCATTTGGGTTAGCAATCATTAACACAGGTACACTAGTATGTAATTCCTTCAACAGATTAAAATTATTTTCACACTTGAGTGTCCATTCAAATTTAGTTCCCTTCTTTTGCAAAGAAGTGATGGGATGAGAAATCTTAGAGAACCCTAATATGAAACTACTGTAGTACCCAGCTAATCCCATAAAATATCTCATGTATGACACATTTCTGGGTGTTGGCCATCCTCTAATAGATTCAGTCTTCTCTGGATCTATTTCTATGCCCTGCTCTGAAATAATGTGTCTCAAGTAATGGATCTGCTTTTGATAAAAGGAAGACTTACTCAACTTGGCATACAACTGATTTTCTCTCAGTACCTGTAATTCCACTCTTAACTGATGCTCATGCTCCTCTTCAGACTTACAATAGATAAGTATGTCATCCATGATTACTATGACAAACTTATCCAAATAATTTTTGAATATGCCATTCATTAAGCACCTGAAGATAGTTGGTGCATTGGTCAGTCCAAAAGGAACCACTACAAATTCATAATGCCCATACCTAGTCCTAAAGGTTGTCTTATGAATGTCTTCTTCCTTGATTCTTACCTTACTCTATCCTACCCTCAGGTCATTTTTTGAGAATATACTTTCTCCTCTTAGCTGATTGAAGAGGTCATCAATTCGGGGTAGAGGATACTTGTTATTTATAGTGTACTTGTTTGGTTATTAGAATTAAATACATAGCCTCAAGGTTCCATCCTTCTTTTTGAAAAAAAGTACTGGTGCTCCCCAAGGTAAAACATTTGGACATATGTACCCTTTATTCAACAATTCCTCCAATGGAATTTGTAATTCTTTTAACTCTGGTGTGCTCATTCTATAAGGTGATTTTAACACCTGGGAAACTCCTGGCACTAAATCAATTGAGAAATCTATCTCTCTTCTTGGTGGCAATCCAGGTATTTCTTGGAATACATCTTCAAATTTTTGTAATACTGAGAAATTTTCGAGGCTTGGCCCCTTTGTATTATCTGGCTCTTCCACATGAGTTGTGTACAATTGACATGCCTTCCTAAAACATCTTTTCAGCTGTGAGGCTGAAATATCCCATATAGAGATGGGTCTTGGAACTCCTTTCATAGTGCTTTGTCTTCCATTTCCATCAAGACATGTAAATGTCTTGTTATGACAATCTAGGACAACATGGTGCTTTTCCAACCAATCC
>JZKD02S2321815.1:133044-157480 GCA_000966675.3 Picea glauca
GGGAACTGCATGTGTTCCCTCCGTACGCCCTTCTCCCACCACTTGGGAAATCACGGGCTCTTCCAAAGAACTTAGGTTAAAATAATGTGCACAGGATTTTTAGGAATAATAATAAGAAAATATTATTCCAGGCCTAAGCCCCCTAGGCTTAGCCCCTAGGCTCCACACTCGGCCCCTTTCCCACCTTTCAGCTTCTAGTTCCTTGCCCACTCTGTGGACGCTCAGTCCCCCATCACTCTTTCATCGTGGTCGGTCTGCACTGGCGGTATGTACACTTTATTAATTGACCTGCATACATACAAGTATATCACAGGCTCCTGGCCTTCAACACTTAGGCTCCCCTGGCCTAACAAAACTCATAAGCCTACAGCTTATTCAAAACTTGTCTCACCAGCCTATAAAACATATTTACAATTCTTTTGCATATGACATGATCTGTAACGGGGCTCGGCCTTGGGAACACTACATCAATGCCTTTCAAACAAATATTACCCAACCCCGGATGGGGTGCCACCTAGCACAGAGTGGCCACATGGTACAACGTTGGGCTAGGCCTTAAATATAGGCCACTGACCCCCATCCCCTCACCATTAAGGATGAGTGCAAGCTAGTTCATCTAGGCTGATGAGCCAAGACTTCCTGTGCGTGTGATGGGAATGAAACCACAGAGCACTCAGGGAACTTCCTTAATGGTGGGTCTTGTCACTTTACTCTTCATGAATTTACTCGATTTCGACGAGGGAGAGGCTCATTTGGAGCTAAAGCTATAGCCTTGGTGCATCCTTGAGCTCCAGTGTGACTGGAATGGTCTAACTATCGCCAGAGCCACTACTTGGCAGCTCCAAATGCCAAGGGAATGAGGCAAGCCACACAGAGGGGGCTTCCTAGTATGCTTGAGCCATGCACAGGAAGAGACAACAAAACTTCGAGCGAGAATTGTCCATGGCAAGGACGCAGCTTGTCTGAAATTATAGAAGACCCGAGTCGCCTCCCATGGCCTATATTGAAGATATTATCCCAGACAAACCCACACAAGTCCCCCCAACACACCTGCTCTTTACAGTCCCAAACAATTGGAACCCACCGACATGCCTTCCCATGGAAGATATCTAGCGAGCCATCAAGGAACATCACATCTCCAACACAGGAGAAGTCTAATTGGACGATTCCCCCCCCTGCTATATCGTAGAAGAAATTCCGACAGAAATGGATGCAGAACCGACTGCAGGAGTAGTCAAGATCCCTCCAACAGAAGCCTTGGAACGAAAAGATGCAGTCAAGGCACCACTCCTATGCCACGTCCTATGTCTATCATGCAGGAGGAAGGGCATGGCCACCTGCCATTCCTCCACCCGGACCACCTGAAGTTAATCTTTGAACTAGGGAGCTTGGTGGAGGACCTAATCCACCGAGCCAGTCTAGTAAGCCAACGATTAGACCTGCTCTACGAGGCCTACTCCAATACAACGCCAGGAAAATGTTTCCCGATGTGTGCAAAAACCTTCGTGCTGACAGCCATCGAGGATTACGAGGGCAACGTGGATGAAGGCGAGGCCACCGGGTAAAATGTCACAATTAATAGTTTCAGTCTTTTTCTCTGTTTTCCTCAGATTAGGCAGGGCTAAACACCATTATTTTGTAACTCAAAGACTCAAATCTTGTTCTCAGACTAATGGATGCCAGTCATCTTGGTTTCCTTCAGGAAAGACAAATGGCAACCAATCTATCTCCCTCATGGACTACATAGATAGCCAACTATCTTTTTTTTCGCTTACACGACGAGACAACTGGTAGACATGGTGTTTATGGTTTATCCTTTTTTGGAAAGTTAATACAACATGCTCTGCTCTTTTTTACTTAAAAAAAAACAATATTAATCTATAAAAATGTATTAATAATAATACAGTAATAATGTATAGTACTAATCTATACAAATGCATTAATAAGAATACATTAATATCATATTAATCTATAAATTAACATATTAAATTATTAATACATTAATAATGTAAAAATACATTAAATATAAATTGATACATTAATAATGTGATGTATGAATTAATTTATACATTAATACATTATAAATGAATAGATTGCTAAAGTATTAATACACTAATAAAGTAATACATTAATAATATATTAAATACATCAATAAATACATCAAATCAATAAAGTAATACATTAATAATATATTAAATACATCAATAAATACATTAAATCAATAAAGTAATATATTAATAATATATTAAATCCATGAAAGAATATACTATTAAATTTTAATACATTAATAAATTATTAATATACTAATAAAATAATACATTAATGTTAGTTATTTAGTAAGATATTATTAAAATATCAATGCATTAACAATACATTAATACATGATTCTAATCAATAAATTAAAATATTAATACATTAATAATTTAATGTATTAGTTAATTGCTACATTAATACATTATTAGTGTATTAATAGCACATTGATCTTAATGAACTTAGTAAAATATTAATAAAATATCAATACATTAACATTACATTATTGTAATATAATGTATAAATTAAAGTATTAATACAATAATAATGTAATATATTAGTTAATTACTACATAATATCAATACGCTAATAAAGTACTACATTAATACTATATTATTAAAGTAATAATACATTATTAAATACATGGTTGGTTATGATCATTGTTTTTTATAGTCATATCTATAAACGATATTAATAAAATAATTTATAATATAAAGTATTAATTTAATTAATTAATGCATTCATACATTTTTAATAAATACATTACTAAAACATTAATACATATTTTTGTTGTAAATAAGCTAGATAAGAATCATTCTATTCAAACAAGAAAAAAATACAAAGTGATATAGAGACTTGTTGATAGCCTTTTTCGTAAGGAACAAGATGATTAGCAAAAGACACCCACAAAGAGAACAAGGGAACACTAAAGACTAACCTATGATAAAAAAGATCGAGAAGGAGTACATGGGCATAACAAGATGAAACATTATAAAGACGAGAAAGGGCTGGGTCATTGTGTTGATCGAAGAGGATCCCTTCTATGTTTTTTCTTACAAAAATCAATCCAACTAGAGGAACAAATAGGTTCAACATCCTTCACCACCAAAGTCACATGCTTTGAGGAAATGTCAGAGTCTTGAGCTATGGGTGCTTCCTTATCATTGTATGAATTATCTAATTCATTAGGACGTTTATGAGCCCTTGAGAGTGGGCTTGTGGTTATGATCATGTCATTCAATTCATCCTTTTCAGGGGGAGTTTGCGAAGTCTAAACTATGGGTTTCAAAGTCAAAATTTCAAAATCTTCAGGATGTTGTACTAATTTCGAAGGGTGGTACTTTGAGTCTGCGGTTGGTTGTTGTGCATTTGTTGGAGACTACGAAGGTGTTGTAGAAGGTGGAGGAGTTGGGGTGTCTTTGTGATGCTTCCTATTTTTAGATGAAGGGTTCACGCAACTTTTGTGATTTTTAGGGGTTTTCCAACCATTATCCCTTTTCCGTGCTTTAGGGGATAAGAATGAGGTTGGGGATAAAGGAAAATATTCCTAAAGGTGTCGTGTTTGCTAACAGTAGCAACACCTGAAGGAAGTGCTCTCATAATTGACCAACTTCGTGTAAGTTTTATCCTCAGTCCAATCTATAGGAATCCTATCTGATAGCCCTTGACCAAGGCTGATTTCAATACATATGAAAGCGAAGGTGATGAAGCCTTTCGATATCCATTATATGCAAATCTTGATAAACCTACCCAACACATTGTCGAGGGTAGGTAAAAAATATGGAGTATAAAAATGAAAAGGTAAATTGGGGAGCCTTACCCATATTGGTGTAGTCATAGCAGTCATGGCCAGTGGGTTGAAATTAGGAAACCATCTATGTATGGAAAGGCCAAATCCACCCCAGAACAATGGACCATTCTCCAACATGTGTTGGCATTCCACCTCTGTGGAAAAGTTAACAATGAAGAACCCTTTGGAGAAAAAGAACATCTCATGATCTGACGACTGGGTCTTATTTACCCATTCCCTTAGTGTAGAAGTGTAGGGCCATAGTCCATTGAAACAATAGATGAGAGATTTTTTCTGGTAGATAAATGCAGAGCCATAGATATGGGGATCTTCACCCTCTCTTGTTGGAGGTTCTGCATACTGCTCCACAATGAAGGAATAAGGAAAAATTCTTTTCTCTGGAAGTTTCGACCTTGGAACCCAAAGGAGAAAAAATCATTTTTTTCATGGCGTGCTTGTAAGATCTTGGTTGAGTGGAGGATAGTGCTCCTCCACGTAGATGAGAAACAAGAGAAATTATTACATTCTTTATATTCCCATAGCCCCGCAACAGGAAGTCATCCACAAGCTTTCAACCTTCAAATATGAGTCTTTGAAAGCAAGGCAGAATACCTATTGCCTGGTAGATCTGAGCTTTGAGCTAAAAAACGAAGTCTGAATCACGAGCTCGCAAACGGAGAGAAGAAACAATGATGGTCTTTAAAAAAATGGGAAAGCCTGCAACATCCTTAGAGAAAGACGCGATGTGATGAGGGAAGGCCCTTCCTTCCCAAATATTGAAATTCCAGTGGATGGAGGGAGTTTGGTGAGGTCTGGGTGCCAAAAAAAATCCTTCCTAGATGAATAATCAAGGCATACTGAGGCTGAAGGTATGCCCCGAGCTGAGGAAAAGTGGGAGGGCTCCCACATAGATTCATTGTAGGCATCGATGATGGTAAGAGAGCATTTTCTTAGGGTTTCCATTGTGATCTTGAGAGTCGAACTCTAGGTGGTCCTTGCTACATCCATTTGTGGCCTGAGACATTTATAGCAATGATGTCATTGTAGGTAGGTTTTCCATACACTAGTTTGTCTTCTCCTTTGATTGCAATGGCCGATCACTTAGTCGATGGCTGCTTGAACTCCATGGGGTTTTCATGGTCGATTGAGCATTTTCTCTTATGTTACTCTCCTCCTAGGTCTTCGTCTAAGCTTCTGAAGTCTCATGTGTCCGCCATGGATCTTGAACCCTTACTAAAACATTAATACATTAATAATACAATAATAAAGTATTAATACATTAATGTATAATGTAACACATTAAATTATTAATACATTAATAACAAATTATTAAAGTACTAATACATTAATAAATACATTATTAATGTAGTAATACCTTAATAAATACATTATTAAAGTAGTAATATATTAATAGTACATTATTAAAGTATTCATACATGCATACATTAATTGACAATGACCATGATTTCTTATGGTTGACCATGACCATGGTTAACTTTGGTAGACCTTGGTTGAGTTTGGGAACAAAAGGATGACTATGGTTGATCATGGTTGTCCCTCACTATGGTTGGTTGTGGCTGACCATGACCATGGTTATCTATGTTTGATTGGGGTTTATTATGGTCGACCATGCCCATGGATGACCTTCCTTGACAATGTTGATCTGATTATGGTGGTCAAGTTGATTATGTTTAACCATAGTTTAGTATGGCACTACTGCATTGCAATGTTTATCATCGTTTGTTCATCACATTGAGACATCAAGTTTTGTTTGTCACATTGTGACATAAGATTTTTTCATCACATCACATTGCAAGGTTTTGGTCATAAAATTACCATGAATGGTTTTTATTTGTCACATTAAGTCATTGGAAAAGGTTTCTCATAGTCTAACAACGGATTATGTTTGTGACATTCCGACGTGAGGAAATTTTTGTCTCATCACAATGTTGGTGTATGTTTCTCACATTGCCACATTGGATTTTGTACATCACATTGCGACAATGGGTTTTGTTTGTTCCATTGCAATGTTTGGAAATTTCTGTCGAAATGTGATTTAGGATATGTGCATCACATGGTAACGTGAGGACATGCTCATCGCATTTCTATGATAGGGATATGTTTGACATATTACAACGTTTGTTTATTTTTTTCAGATTATGATGAGAGGGATATGTTCATTAGATTGTGGTGTTTGTATATTTTTGTCACTTTGTGGAGACACAACTATGTTCGTCACATTGTGATGTCAATTTAAGTTCATCACATCATGACGACAGGGCTTTGTTCATCGCATTGTAACATTTGTGTATGTTAGTCACTTTGCGATAGCAAGGATATGTTCTTTACATTGTGATGTCAATTTAAGTTTGGCACATTGTGATGAGAGGGATATTTTCATCATATTGTGACATTTGTATATGTTCATCACTTTGCGACATTAGTGTGTTTGCGAAAACAAGGCTATGTTTGACACATTGTGATAATAGTGTTATGTTCATCACATTGCAAAGTCAATCTGTATTCATCACATTGCGACTTACGTTTATATTCATCACATTTTGATGATAGGGCTATGTTCATCACATTGTGATGTTACTATGTTTAGTAGATTGCAACATTACTGTGTTTGACACATTCCAACGTTTGGAAGTGTTTGTCATATTGCGACATCGGGATATGTGTGTCACATTGCAACATGAGGAAATTTTCATCACATTACGATGATAGGGTGATATATGACACATTGTGACGTCTCTTTATGTTCGACACATTGTGATATTGCTATCCATATTGTGACCACATGGATATTATCATCACATTGCGATGTTACTATGTTCAACAGTCTATTGTAATGTTAGTATGTTTGTCACATTGTAATGTTTGGTTTTGTTCGTCATATTGCAATGACAGGGCTATGTTCATATATGACATCCCAAAAAATAAAAATATTTTTAGAATTTAAATTTGCTCGAAATTTATTCTGTTTTTAGTAAATTCGAAATTTGATTTTTTTTGCCATTTATGGAAATTCTGAATTTCGAATTTTATAATTGTAATAAATGATTATGACTATTGGGTAGAGATCTAATTTGTCCCAACTAACTATTTGACTATGACACTTGTATGATAACATAATATTTTATATTGATTGCAGGGGACAAATGGGACAACCATGTTAAATTTAGCTGACCATGACTCCATGAGAGTGGAACATGTTGGAACTACCTCTAGGATGATTTTTACAAGTGGAAAATCTGTGATTTGGCCGTTGGCAGCCCCTGAAAATCAGGGATTTAGAAAGCTGCGAAAATTCCCAAAGGATGCTGCCAAGTATGCTGGGAAAGAGACTAATGATTTTTTTTACTTGCTGTTATGAACACTGAATGAGTGTGAGGCAAGAGGGATCTACATAATTGAAGGACATTGTTGAAGAGGAACTTCCAAGTTTTCCCTCATGGACTCATTGTCAGGCTAGGGAGTGAATCGTGCAAGTGATCTTGGCTGTTCAGTTCTACAGTTGGGAGGAACGTGGCTGTTTCCTTGTATTCTCACGAGTCTAGTTCATATATGCTACTCTAACTCTTATCTGTCTGAATGATTTTATATCTGATGCACTGTACATGTTAAATCTGAATTGAAATGGTTCCCATTATCTGTTTTAATGATCATATAGTTGATGTAAAATATTCACTGTATCTAAATTCAAGTATTTCTATATCTGTGAAATGAAATAGTTATAGAAGTAATGAAATCATTAACGCTTGTATGAATAACTGTATATTGGCTGAAATATATCTTGTTGTATCAAATTCAAATTATTTATATTTCTGTAGAATGAATTAACTACAGAAGTAGCGAAATCAGTGACACCTGTATTATGTCCTATAACCTGAATGGGAATAAAACTATTTGATCATACAAATGTGTGTAGTAAAACTTCAGACAAAATAGGTATAATAAATTCCTGAATAAAGTATTTTCAACTAAAAGTTGTATGAGAGTTAGGAATAATTTGATTCGATTGAAGTCTATACCCTTTTCGTTTCCATCACATTATACAAGTTGTTGTAGGAAGAACCTAGTTTACTACCGAATGTATGGGTATGGATTATGTAGGATCTCTATTGTAATAATAGGACCAATAGATTATTTTACTAATTTATCTATAGTGGAGTAGAGCCAAATATGAATAGTAAATGATATTACAAACCTACAGTGTTTTATTCATACCAAGACCAGATTTAATCTGAGCGAAGTAATAAATTCTTCATGCTTTCTGAAATTTCAAATCCCAGAACCTCCTATCATCATGAGTCATACAAATTTGACTGTTTAAACTCTGGTAGCGAAAAGTCAACTGGTGTAAACAAAATAGAAAATTAGAAAGAATTTCAGGATTATTACTTTCTTCTAAATTGTACAGTTTTAAAAGAAGCCAACTCGGGAAGGACTACTAATCTAATAAAGAGTTTGTGGAATATCAACAATTGATTTTCGACAGTGATGAATTTATAATTTCATTTGTTCATTCAGAAATTCATTAGTATGGATGGCTCAGAATTCGTAGTATACAGTATCATTATACAAGTGAAAACATCAGATGTGTACAGTTTGGGTGAATTTGAAACCGAGTAGATCTGGAACCTGATTAATAAATAATGATTGTAGCTAACATACCTACTTCTCTAAGAAGATATAATGAATCATACTATCGGGCCATTCTTATAGAGATCACATGGAAATTCAAAGTGACTCTTACTTAGTCTTAATGGTAAATATCGTACTTGAACTTTAATAATAACCAAAGTAATTTTTTATATGGTCGAACATTTCACAAAACCAAAGTAATATTAATATTGGTATTATACAAGTAAGAGAAATCCCCATGGAATCATATATGCTTATCTGTCTAAAGTTCCAAAATCAAAATGATAGTAAAATCTTTGCCCAGCCATGATAGGTAGCATCTGGAATAGGGTTGGAAAAACATATGGAAGTTCTTTTCCTTTATTTCGGACAAACTAGTTACAAAGATTAAATCATTCGCCTGACTTTAAAGATTAAGAAGATGAAACCCTAAGACAGACTCTGCTATTGCCTGACCTCAACGAAGCCTTATCTTGCAAACCGAATACCTTTTATGGGATCCAAAGGCTCAAAAAACTGGAAATATCGGAGAGGAAGGGACCCTGCAAGAAAAATGTAGGGATTAAAGTTACTATTCGCATAAAATTTATAATCAAGAATATCCTTGGGAAAACGTACAACAGAGTCCATAATAGAGGAAAGAGAAATAAAATTTTCCACAGATATATTCAAGAGTCTGTACATAACTTGAAGGTTGGAGTCGCCTTTCCTTTCATGACATAGTTGAAGCACTGCCTGGTGGCTCGAAAAGGGAACTACATGCAAAATACATGCAAATCTTACTGTTACAGAGAAGATTACTATTCGAATGACTTTTGGCAAAAGAAAACACTAAAACAAAACTATTTCTTTCTGGAAAATTATGGTCACAGAAAAAATCAAATTAGTGGAAGGAAAAACGTATACTGTCAATTTTAAAGATTAGATTTTTTTTTCATCACACACAGAGCCCCAAAGAAAAATAACAGATATAGAATTCATAATAGAGTGAAGGGGTTCTCGAAGGAAAAATTGTGTTCCACAAATGGGCTTTCCTAAGTAAGACCTGGGCATGGAGATGGATACGTATGGAGTTTTTACCCTTCCAAATGACAAAAACCCCGAATGAAACTTTTACCATTGACGGATGTAAGAAGAATGGGTCAATACTTCATCGTCTATAATACCTCCAACCTATTACAAGCTAATAAATAGACTTGGTGACTAGCAAGTGATTAGTGGAAGTTGGAGAACAATAGCATGAACTTTCATAGGGAAGCGTATCCAATCTAGTCCAAACGAGTAACAAAGGGAAAAATTTACCAAGATTGAAACATCTTAGGTGGGAATCTCCCAAAACAACAAAGACCATCAAAGGAAAAAACTCCATTAAATCCTTTAACCAATACTATTTAATCGTTCATACTTTACAAGAATATAACCGGATTTCAAAGAAAAAATTACCAGGTGAAGAGCGGGGCATATAGATGACTCCCTCCCTCGAAGAGAAAGTATTTCCATCGGTGACTGAGTCTAACACCAGAGGCGGCAACAATAAACCTTGGCAATAGGGGTTTACCACCATTCTTACAACCCAAGACACGTTGAATGACTAGCCATGCGAGTAATTGTCCCGGTTAAATGAGAGGAATAGGGAAGAGTACCATAACCATGTGATTAGGCCAAGGTGGAAAGGAATAGATGGGAACGCAAGTCGAAAAGGAGGTCGAGGGAAGGCGTTGCAGAGAGATTTTAATGTAACATTCAGAACTCCATTTAATAGACAACTCTTCCCTTGTAATTTCCCATCACAAATTAATGAATGAGGACGATAGTTGGTTGAGACGTTATGGGACAGACTAGAAAGTTACATTGAAAAACTAGTCACTTCAACTTCACCCCATTTTGAGAAGAACAATGCTTCACTTAACAAAAACCCTAACTACCTAATGTCAGTTCTATGCGTATATCACCACAATTACGCATGTGTAAAGATACCCTGAACTAACACCAAATCATTAAAATTTACACCACAGGAAGAAAAGAGATAGTTATTAACCATTCGTAAGAAGAATCAGACCTGAAGAGATCACGAGGTAGCCACTAAAGTTTTGTGTAAGTAAACAAACTTGTATAAATCCCATAATCATGCTAAACAAAGGTTCAATGATACTCTTCGGAATGTGATTATGGTACGCAACCATAATATTATTTTATGCGGGTATGTGAACTATTTTCTGACAACATTAAGTCTAATCCCCTTTCGAAGATAAGTGTGAGATAATAAACAACTAGACCTTTATAAATGCATTACGCAATGGTAAATAATAACACTTAAAAAAAATTTGAAGTTGAGATTTATGGGAAACATTACATATGGTATCAGAGAAAAAGTTACAACACTAGGCTTGAACATGGACACTTTAGTTTCTTAGTATATATTATGTTTTATATATAACTAATAAATCTTTTGGTTACAAACAAAAATATCTTTCTGTTTTGAGTTAATTATGGTAGCTCTGAACGATGCATAAAACAGGATGGGAGAAAATCCACAGCAAAGACTTCCTGGAGATACAAGGGAGAATAGTGACGGAAGCTCACCCACATAAGTGTTGTAAACAATGAAGAATCTTGTTGTTTAAATACAGATTTGTAAAGCCAACAATGAAAAATTGAAAAAGGCATGACATCAACAACAAGAGATAAACGAAGTCTTGTTGCGTAGTATAGTGACCAAGAAAATCCCAAAGGACAGTAATAACGACGAAGAAGTCAGCAAGAGAGCCTCCAAAAACTCAGGAACAGAAACATAAAAAGGAGACAGTTTGTTTGAAGGAACACCTCTAGTTGAAGATAGAACTAAAACAGATAGAAAAAGAAAACAAGTAGACCACCTTGAAGGAGAATTTAAAAATAGTAAACCAGCCACCTTTGATGGAGAATCCAAGACAGGATAAGAAGGAAAGGCATGGTTGTTGGACATCAAAAAATACTTTCAGATATACAACTACTCCAGAAACATGAAAGTTAGGATGGCCATCTACAATCTGAAAGGGAAGGCCAGTATTTGGTGGCAAGACCTGAAACTGGCCAAGGGCCTAAAGGAGAAACAATTGGAATGGTCTGACTTTAAGAAGTATTTCAAGAAACAATACCTTTCTGAAAATTATTATGAAAGGAAGACGAAAGAATTTTATGAGTTATGACTCAGGAAGATGATGATGGAGGACCTTATAAATAAATTTATGGAACTATTAAGGTTCGTACCATACATCTAGGAGGATAAGGTAAAAATACAACGATTCTTAAGCTGCTTACTATAGTCCTACATGGATAGGATTGAGTTTGACAACCCCAAATCCTTGAGTGAGGTATTCAGGAAAGCACGAATGTGCTATGATCAGTATAAAGAACAGGTAGAGTTTCCCAAAGCCTGGAAGGATAAGAAGCAAGATCGAAGGAACCAGTGGAAGAAGGGATACTAGCCAGCTCCTTATCAGAATGCAATAAAAAGTTTTTCGAGAAAATATTCTCACTTCAATCATTCGAATACATAGAGTGGCGATAAACCAGTAAACCCGGGAACGAAGAAGTTTGGGGACAACTCCTGCGAGCCACTAAAGTGTTGGGAATGTGGAGAACCTCATATAAGGAGGAACTATCCACATTTGATTTTAGCAAACAGAATTGTTGTTCATAATCTGCAAGAAGCCTCGACAGTGGGAGACATGGGCAGGAGCCTACATCGGATAAATGTAGCCATTGATGGTCGACAAGCTGACCACTAGTCCTCGGTGGTAGAAATCGAAGGTAAAATCCATGGCACTCAAATTTCTATTTTAATTGACCCTAGAGCAACATTAAGTTATATTACTCTGAATGTAGTATAGTCAAATAAACTTAAGAGACTGAAGCACGCAAAATCATGGCTTGTGCAACTTGCGACAGGTACTAAAAGGAAAGTAGTTGACTTTATTTCTGATTTTGAGTTCAGCTTAGATGGTCAAATTATAAGGACCAATCTAAACATCTGACCACTAGGATCTTATGATATGATTATTGGGATGGATTGGTTGGAACAACACAAAGCAATATTAGATTTTTATACAAAGATACTTAGCTATAAAGATGATTCAGGCACTACTAGAACTGCCCAAGGTGTACCAAAACCGGTATCAGTCAGAAAAGTTTCAACGATGCAACTAAAGAAATGTATGAGGAAAGGATGTCAAGTTTATGCCATCCAAGTGAAGAATCTATTAGAAAAACAAGATAAGCCAAAGCTAGAAGACTTTACTGTCCTAAGTGAATTCAGGGACATGTTTGTAGATGAAATACCAAAATTACCTCTTAGAAGGGAAATAGACTTCTCCATAGACCTACTACCCGGTTCAACCCCTATCTCAAAAGTGCCTTACCGAATGAGTCTACCAGAAACGACAGAATTAAAAATACAATTAGAGGAATTGTTGGACAAATAGTATATCAGACCAAGTGTCTCACCTTAGGGGGCACCAGTCCTCTTTGTGAAAAAGAAAGATGGTACTTTAAGACTATGTATCGATTATAGACAACTGAAAAAAATGACTATTAAGAATAAATACCCCCTACCAAGGATAAATGATCTATTCAATCAAGTAGGCGGGGCCAAGATCTTTTCAAAGTTGGATTTACGATCGGGTTATCATCAAGTTCAGATAAAATACAAGGACATAAACAAAACAAATTTTCAGACAAGATATGGAAACTACAAGTTCGTATTCATACCTTTCGGACTCACTAACGCACCAACCACGTTTATGTGCCTGATGAACAATATTTTCAGTCAGTACTTGGACAAGTCTGTAGTAGTATTTATCAACGATATTCTGGTCTATTCTAAAACAGAGGAAGAACATGAGGAACACTTAAGAACAGTTCTACAAATGTTAAGGAAACACAAGATGTACGCCAAATTTGACAAGTGTGACTTTTATCAAAAGGACATACAATCTCTAGGACACGTAATTTCAGCAGAAGGCATTGTCGTAGAGCCGACGAAGATAAAATCCATTATGTAATGGCTAGTAACTAAGGATGTAGTGGATATTTGGTCATTCATGGGAATCACTGGATATTACCGCAACTTCATATGAAGGTTTTTCCAAGATATCCTACCCTATCACGTCTTTACAAAAGAAAGGGACCAAGTTCAACTGGTCAGAGAAGTGTCAAGACAGTTTTAACAAACTGAAGGAATTATGGACAACTGAACCCATATTAAAAGTAGTAGACCCAAATAAAGATTTCACCGTATGTGTTGATTCAAGTAAAGAGGGACTAGGTGGTGTCCAAACTCGGGAAGGACATGTTATTTGTTATGAGTCCTGAAAATTAAAAGAACACGAGCAAAATTATGTCACTCATGACTTGGAATTGGCAGTGGTAATACACGCCTTAAAAATGTGGCGACACTACATAATGGGAAAAAAATTCCTACTATTAATAAATAATAATGTGGTGGAATATCTGTTTAACCAATCGGATCTTAATGAAAAACAAGCAAGGTGGCTAGCCTTCTTGAGCGAATTCGACTTTGAGGTCAGACACATCAAGGGTAAGGAAAATAAAGTAGCAGATGCATTAAGCAGAAGAGTCCATGGGTTATTTGAAATAAATATCAACAGGGCAGAAAGTGACCCGGAACAAAGGATAAGGACGAAAAGTATTAACGACGAAAATGACACTAAAATGATGGAAGAATTACAGGACAGTACCAAATCTTAGATAAATCAGATCTAAGTATCAACAAGAAAGGACTATTATGATTTAAAAACAGACTTTACATACCAAATTCAACAGAGTTAAAATTAACAGTTCTAGATGAAGTGCATAAGAAACCGTATTCTGGCCATCTAGGTTACTAGAAAACAATAACAACACTTAGAAAACTATTTTAATGGCCTAATATGAAGGGGGAAATAGCAGAGTACTTGGATAGTTGCCAAGATTGTCAACAGGTTAAGGTCGAGCATCAGCATCGAACTGGCCTATTACAGCCATTACCAGTACCAGAATGGAAATGGGATACCATATCGCTGGACTTTATAACAGGTTTGCCTAAAACTCAGAGACAAAATGAGTCTATCATGGTTGTAATTGATAAAATCAGTAAGTCTGCACACTTTATTCCTTTAAAGTCTACTTTTAAAGCTATAAACATTGCTGAAATATTCATGAAAGAAATTTTTAGACTACATGGTATTCCTAAAATGGTGATTTCAGATAGAGACTTAAAATTCACATCCGCTTTTTGGAAGGAATTATTTGAAGGGCTAAATACTAACTTGAATTTCAGTACAAGTTATCATCCACAAACAGATGGATAGACCGAAAGGACAAACCAGATCATAGAGGATATGCTCCACATGTACGTAAGAACAAAACCGAATAAGTGGGAAGACTATCTGCACTTGGTAGAATTTACATATAACAATGGGTACCAAACTTCAGCTAAGTTGAGCCCTTTCGAAATACTGTACGACAGAAAGTGTATGACTCTAATTAGATGGGATAAGATGACTGATAGACTCATGGTTGGACCAGAAATTCTCCAAGAAATGGAGAACATGGTAAGAAAGGTACAACAGAACTTGAAAGAAGCACAGGACAAACAGAAGAGTTATGTAGATCAGAAAAGAAGGCACTTGGAATTTCAAGCAGAAGACCATGTTTAATTGAAAGTCAAAGCCCAAAAAAGCGCGTTGAATTTAGGGAACTGTGCCACACTGGCACCTGGGTTTTATGGGCTGTTTGAGATACTAGCTCGAATTGGACCCATAGCATACCAACTTGCACTTCCAACTGAAATAAGAATTCATAATGTATTTCATGTTTCCTTGCTGAAAAAGTATATTCATGACCCTACTCATATGATTGATTGGAACATGGTGCAGGTGGAACCCAAAGGCAAGTTCCAAGTGGAACCCTTGCACATTCTAGACCGGAGAGAAATAACACTTCAGAACAGAGTCGTCGCTCAGGTAAAGGTGCAATGGAAGCACTTTAGTCTTGAGGAGGCCACTTGGGAGTTGGAAGGAGATTTGCAGAAATCTCATCCAATCCTATTCCAGGAAAGGAACGAACACTGAGGACAGTGTTTTACTGAAGGGGGAAAGGATGTGATATCCCCAAAACTAAAAATATTTTTAGAATTTAAATTTGCTGGAAATTTATTTCATTTTTAGTAAATTCGAAATTGGAAAATTTTATCCATTTGTGGCAATTCTGAATTTCAAATTTTATAATTGTAATAAATTATTATGATTGTTGGGCAGAGATTTGATTTGTCCTAACTAATTATTTGACTATGAAACTTGTATGAAAACATAATATTTTATATTGATTGTAGGGGATAAAGGGGACAACCATGTTAAATTTAGCTGACCATGACTCCATGAGAGGGGAACATGTTGGAAATACCTCTAGGCTGATTTTTACAAGTGGAAAATCAGTGATTTGGCCATTGGCAACCCCTAAAAATCAGGGATTTAGAAAGCTACAAAAATTCCCAAAGGAGGGAAAAAGACCTAGGCAAATTGATGAGTAAGCATATGTGAGGAGGCAGGACGTTGCCAAGTATGCTCGGAAAGAGACTATTGATTTTTTTTCCTTGCGATTAGGAACAATGAATGAGTGTGAGGCAAGAGGGATCTACAGAATTGAAGGACATTGCTGAAGAGGAACTTCCAAGTTCGCCCTCATGGACTCATTGTCAGGCTAGGGGGTGAACTGTGCAAGTGATATTGGCTTCTTGGCTCAACGGTTGGGAGGAACGTGGTTGTTCCCTTGTCTTCCCGCAAGTCTAGTTCAGATATGCCAATCTAACCCTTATCTGTCTGAATGATTTTATATCTGATGCACTGTACATGTTAAATCTGAATTGAAATGGTTCCCAATATCTGTTTTAATGATCGTATAGTTGATGTAAAGTATTCACTATATCTAAATTCAAGTATTTTTGTATCTGTGAAACAAATTAGTTACAGAAGTAATGAAATCATTAATGCTTGTATGAATACCTATATATTGTCTTAAATGTATCTTATTGTATCAAATTTAAATTATTTATATTTCTGTAGAATGAATTAACTATAGAAGTAGCGAAATCAGTGACACGTGTATTATGTCCTATAACATGAATGGGAATAAAACTATTTGATCATGCGAATGTGTGTAGTCAAACTTCTGATAGAATAGTTATAATAAATTCCTGAATAATTTCTTTTTGAGTAAAATTTGTATGAGAGTTAGGAATAATTTGATTTGATTGAAGTCTATACCCTTTTTGTTTCCATCACAATATACAAGCTCTTGTAGGAACAACCTAGTTTACTACTGAATGTATGGGTATGGATTTTCTAGGATCTCTATTGTAATAATAGGACCAATAGACTATTTTATGAATTTATCTACAGTGGAGTAGAGTCAAATCTGAACAAAAAACGATATTACAAACCTACAGTGTTTTATTCATACCAGGAACAGATCTAATCTGAGCGAAGTAATGAATTCTTCATGCTATCTGAAATTTTAAATCCCAGAACCTCCTATCATCACGAGTCATACGAATTTGACTATTTAAACTCCTGTAGAGAAAAGTAAAGCAGTGTAAACAAAATAGAAAATTAGAAAGAATTTTAGGATTATTACTTTCTTCTAAACGATACAGTTTTAAAAAAAAACAACTCGAGAAGGACAACTAATCTAATAAAGAGTTTATGGAATATCAACAGTTGATTGTCAGTAGTGATGAATTTATAATTGCATTTTTTCATTCAAAAATTCATTAGGATGGATGGCTCAGAATTCGTAGTATACAGTATCATTATACAAGTGAAAACATCAAATGCGTACAGTTTGGGCGAATTTGAAACCTAGTAGATCTGGATGTCGATTAATAAATAATGATTGTAGCTAACATATATACTTCTCTAAGAATATATAATGACTCATACTATCGGTCCATTCTTATAGATATCACATGGAAATTCAAAGTGACTCTTACTTAGTCTAAATGGTAAATATCAGACTCGAACTTTAATAATAACCAAAGTAATTTTTTATATGGTCGAACATTTCACCAAACCAAAGTAATATTAATATTGTTGCTATACAATTAAGAGAAATTCCCATGGAATCATATATGCCTATCTATCTAAAGTTCCAAAATCAAAATTATAGTAAAATCTATACCCAACCATGATAGGTAACATCCAAAACAGAGTTGCAAAAACATATGGAAGTTCTTTTCCTTTATTTCGGAAAAATCAGTTACAAAGATTAAATCATTGGCCTGAATTTAAAGATTCATGAGATGAAACCCTAATACATACTTTGTTGTTACCTGACCTCAATGAAGCCTTAGCTTGGAAACCGGATACCTTTTATGGGATCCAAAATCTTGAAAAACTAGAAATCTCAGAGAGGAAGGGACCCTGCAAGAAAAACGTAGGGATTAAAGTTAATATCCACATAAAAGTTATAATCAATAAGATCCTTTAGAAAACGTACAACATAGTCCATAACAGAGCAAAGAGAAATAAAATTTTCCACAGATATATTCAAGAGTCTGTACTTAACTCAAGGGTTGGAGTCACCTTTCCTTTCATGACATAGTTGAATCTCCACCTGGTGGCTCGAAAAGTGAAGTTGGAATGATAGAATCCTGATGGGTACCCTTGCATACAACAAGGCCCCACCATTAGATAGTAATCCAAATCTTACTCCTGAAGAAACGCCATTCATAAATTAATTCAGAGACTTACACAACCAGGTCCTAACAATAGTATGGAACTACATGCAAATCTTACTTCTACAGAGAATATTATTGTTCGAAGGTCTTTTGATGAAAGAAAACACTAAAACAAAACTATTTCTTTCTGGAAAATTGTGTGCACACACAGAATCAAATTACTGGAAGGAAAAATGTATACTGTCAATTTTAAATCTTAGATTTTCTTTTCATCACACACAGAGCCCTGAAGCAGAATAAAAGACATAGAATTCATAACAGAGTGAAGGGATTTTCGAAGGAAAAACTATGTTCCACAAATGGGATTTCCTAAGTAAGATATGGGCATGGAGATGGATATGACTGGAGTTTTAACCCTTCCAAATGACAAAAACCCCGAATGAAACTTTTACCACTGACGGATGTAAGAAAAACGGGCCGAGACTTCATCGTCTGTAATACCTCCAACCTATTACAAGCTAATAAATAGACCTGGTGACTAGCAAGTGATTAGTGGAAGTTGGAGAATAGTAGCATAAATTTCCACAGGGGAGCATATCCAATCTAGTCCAAACGAGTAACAGAGGAAAAACTTTACCAAGCTTGAAACATCTTAGGTGGGAATCTCCCAAAACAACAAAGACCATCAAAGGAAAAAACTCCATTAAATCCTTTAACCAATAGTATTTCATCATTCATAATTTACAAGCATATAACCAGATTTCAATGAAAAACTTACCAGGTGAAGAGCGAGGCATATAGACGACTCTCTCCCTCGAAGAGAAAGTATTTCCATCGGTGACTAAGTCTAACACCAGAGGTGGCAACAATAAACCTTGGCAATAGGGGTTTACCTCCATTCTTACAACCCAAGACATGTTGAATGACTAGCCAAGCGAGTAATTGTCCTGGTTAAATGAGAGGAACATAGAAGAGTACCATAACCATGTGCTTAGGGAAAGGTGGCAATGAATGGATGGGCACGAAAGTCGAACAAGAGGTCAAGTGAAGGCGTTGCAGAGAGATTTTAATGCAACAATCAGAACTCCATTTAATAGACAACTCTGCCCGTGTAATTTCCCATCACAAATTAATGAATGAGGATGACAGTCGGTTGAGACGTTATGGGATGAACTAGAAAGTTATATCTGAAAACTAGTCACTTCAACTTCACCCCAGTTTGAGAAGAACAATGCTTCACTTAACAAAAACCATAACTACCTAATGCCAGTTCTATGTGTATATCACCATGATTACACATGTGTAAAGATACCCCGAACTAACACCAAATCATTGGACTTAACACCACAGGAAGAAAAGGGATAGTTATTAACCATTCGTAATAAGAATCGGACCTGAAGAGATCACAAGGTAGCCACTAAAGTTCTCTGTAAGTAAACAGACTTGTATAAATCCCATAATCATGCTAAACAAAGGTTCAATGATACTCTTCGGAATGCGATTATGGTACGCAACCATAATATTATTTTATGCAGGTATGTGAACTATTTTTCGACAACATTAAGTCCAAGCCCCTTCCAAAGAAAAGGGTGAGATAATAAACAACTAGACCTTTATAAAAGCATTACACAATGGTAAATAATAACACTTAATTTTTTTTTTTAAGTTGAGATTTATGGGAAACATTACATCATCACATTAGGACATCTATATATCTTCATGCCATTGTTACATTACTATGTTTTCCATGACAGGGCTATGTTGATCACATTGCGACGTTTTTTTATTTTCGTCACATTGTGATGATAAGGCTATGTTCATCACATTCCAGCATTACTATGTTTAATAGATTGCAATGTTACTATGTTCAACACATTATGATGTTTGGATGTGTTTGTGATATGTCAGGATATGTATGTCACATTGAAATGTGAGGAAATGTTTGTCACATTGTGGCATCTATTTATGTTTGATACATTGCAACGTTATATCCATATTGTGACAACATGACTATTATCATCAGATTGTGACGTTACTATGTTCAACAGATTGCAACGTTAATATGCTCATTAGATTGAAACATTAAACTATGCTCGTCACTATGGGATGTTACTATGTTCAAGGCATTGAAACATTACTATATTCGTCACATTGTAACATCTAGTTTTGTTCGCCAGATTGCAACATCGGGCATGTTTGTTGCATGCCAAGGTTGGTTTGTGTTTGACACATTAAGAAAAGAAATTTTGGCGAAGTTTTTTTTTAAATCAGGCTAAGTGTTTCCTTTGTGAAAAAGATACGAATGTTGAACTGATGTGATATACTACATAGAAGGAAAGTATTATTAAGTATTATTGCATAAAATTTGTAATTATTAAATACATTAACAAATACATTACGAATGTATTAATACGTTAAAACGTTAATAATGTATTAATACACTAATAAAATAATACATTAATAATACAATAAAACCTTAATAAAGTATTAATACACTAATAAAGTAATACATTGAACTTAAATAATGTATTTCATAATACATTATTTTTATAATGTATACATTAAAATATTAATATAGTAATAAAATAATACATTATTAAAATATTAATACAATAATAAAATATTAATACATTGATAAATAATTATTATATAAATATAATAATAATACATTATTAAAACATCAATACATTATTATACAAATCTAATAATACATTAGATAATAATCTATTATTATTATTATCAAACATTACTACCATATTTATTAAACATGATTAATATATCAATATCCTATTAATTAATAAATTAAAGCAAATTATTATAAATTAATAAATTAATAAATTTATATTAAATATTAATAATGATAAATATTTATCATAAATTAATAAAAAAATATAAATATTCAAAGGAAAGAATATTACTAACTTAGTATAGTAATTGATATAATAGTTCACTTCCCATATGCATAGTTGCATGAGATTTTACCAATTTTTATTTTTTTCTTACCCTAAATTTATCACAATTACTTTTTCTTCTTCTAATTAAATTAATAGGAGACACATGTAAAAGGATTAGTCATTGGAATTATGAATTATTATTGGCTATAAACACTTAAAACATTTTTCCTTAGAAATTATTAATGGGTACAAACATGGTAAAGCATTTTTCTCAAATGGCAAGAAATTGTGATTTTTTTTTTATTAGTCCCTGCCCTTGAGGTGGTTGGGACTAATAGTAATCGGTTTTACGTTTTCTTATTAACTTGACACGAAAATTAATAGCATATTGATTGTTTTAAGAGAAGTTTTTGGAAAATCATAAGAATTAGACTGTACTTTAACCTAAGTTTTCACTTCCCCTTCTTATTTGGCCTCTTCCCGAGGCCAGGGATGAAGAAAATGGTATTAAACTTAGAGAACATAGATATTATTTAGTGTATGGCTTGCAAGCTCAATTAATACTAACTTTCAATTTAACATTAGTTCTAAACATTAAATGTTTAGAAATGAATGTATAGTCTATTTCTGAATGCATATTCTCTAACTCGCTCATGATCTTCCACCTACACCACATGCAAACATGTTCACTAACTCGCTCATGATCTTCCACCTACACCACATGCAAACATGTTCACTGTCATTTATGAGTCTTTGTTGTCACTTCCAAGTGCCCGTTGTCATTTCTGATTCATTCTAAACATTAATAATAACTCACTCGCTCAATGTGGACTTGTTAGACAGAAACTGCACCGCAGGTGCACATACTGCTCGTGACATTCCTGCACCCCAGGGAACTACAAATGCTGCTAGTGACATTCCCGCACCCCGGGGAACTGCACATGCTCCTGATGAATGTGAACTGCACATGCTACTAGTGCTGGTGAATGTTAGGGAACTGTACATGTTGTTGGTGAATGTGAACTGCACATGCTGCTGGTGAATTTTATTTGAGGTGTGAATTCCTTGATTTCATACGCATACCCATTCTATTAGATATATTGAAATCGGGTTTCTTATTGAGTAGCAGCTTGGAATTCGTTGAATAGATCAAATTTTTCCATCTTTACGAAAATTTGTGTTTTGTTTTAATCTCAGAGACAACTAACAAAAATAAACAAATTTCTTACAAGTTGGGTTTCTCCAAGTCCATGCTTCACGACTTGACCGATTGCCTTATTGACCAAAGAAAATGAAAGACAACTAGCCTTGTCCTTCACTTTGCTGCCGTACATCTCATCCATTACCCATTGCTACATGAGGTAAATAAAAATCAGCGAACTCAGAAAATCAGAGCACCACAAATCCCATATAAAACATATAGATTTCCAAAAAATTAATAACAAAAATACCTGTTGCTTGTCGTTCGCATTTGCATGGACCAAACAAATAGACCCATTACGGATTATGAGTGAAAAGTAGAGATTAGCATTGGTAAAGGCTCTCATGACCTGCCCCCACGGCAGAACGGGCTCGCCTCTAGGTCACGGGAATGAACCCCCTGGAACCCTGTAGCCAGGATGCTTGAACGAATCCTTAGAAGACCCACTGCTTGGTCGCGAGAACTAATTGGAGGGAGTCTCACATTCTGGTCTCTGAAACCTTAGTCTTGAGTGAGTTTGAGTCGCTTCGCCCTTTTCCTTCCACCAGGGTTTTTAACACCTTCTCTATGCCTTTATTCAGATTATTTTTTTCATATGGGTCTAAACTATAAGTGAGATTCCCAGGGAGGCTCACGGTTCCTGAGCCCTTATCCCTAACCAAGGAAAATATATGAGCAGTTCTAGCAAACCCCAACATTCGCTCCTTCATATCTAAATAAGAAATCCATGGCATCAGAACAGAAAACAAGCCAGGATGTAGTGAAGGCTTTGCTTGCTTGTGGGTCGGGATAGATAGCTTGGTTTTAGAGATAATGATTCTAATGAATAAGCTTCAAGATTCCTACTGGCTGAACATCCAGAAATGTGTACGAGTTCCATGAATATAATTTACACGTGGATTATTGCATGTATGCATATTCATTATCATTATTACATAGCCTATAAAATTTTATTGTTATGTATATAATATTTATTAATGATTAATATGTATCTCAACCATGATTCCCCCGGCTCACTAAGGGTTTGAGATTGCACTTGCCTAACGCAGGCTGCTTGTTGACGGACCCACTCCATGGCATTGAAACAATCGTCATAAGCCACAAGAAGGAGATTCTTTGGAGCGAGCCAATACCCTACTGAAATTATCATCGATTTTATCTCAAAAGCCAATCTGCGAATGAATGCATGCTAAATAGACCATGTCGGTGAACCCATCATGAATCCTTGCCCGTGGAAGTATATGACAAGCAACAAATTTCCACGTATGTGCTCATCTGTCGAAGCTGATCTCGGGATATAGAAGCGTTCCCATACATGAGTTCCTGCATCTATAACGAGATCTCTTGAAGCCACGACTTCATCCGTCTTGTCATATGGAGGGACATTGGATACACACTCGGAGAACCTTTCCATAGAGTCGTCTCTATACACTCGTATGAATCCTTCTAGTTCCTCCTCCACTTTGCGTGCCTCGTGCACGAGGTGGGGAATTGTCTTTTCCATAGGCCTAATTGTCTTTGGATCTACCAAAACGGTATCCATATAAACCTAATTGTTTGCACTTCCAAAAACTTTTCTTGGAGAAGATGATGTTATGTAAGTAATGGGGATCGGATTTGCATGCTGGACTGGTGCAGGGACGTACTGTTAAGTTTATTTCTTAATATGTCATCATTAATCTTTATTATAAAAACAACATAATAAGGATCTTATTGAAAGAAACACAATCACAGAGTACACAAGCATTTATCTTGGGAAACCCTAAAGGGGAATAAAACCCAACAAAACTTCTTTAATATAGATTCAATAACCAAGTACAGTGTCTCTCACAAGAAAGATCTCACCAAACATAAGATCCACTAGAAACCTTAACTAGAACACAGTAACGCACCACTTAGACCAAGATAGTCTTTCACCAAGATAACCTTCACCTTTACTGAGATACTCTTCCTTGTAGCTGCATCACTTCTCCTTGTAGCTGTGCCACTCTCAATAGAGAGAGATTGATGAGTGTGTGCACAAAAGAGGTGCCAGGCCTCTTATAAATACAAGTTGTGCCCCCCCCCCAAGTTATTAGGTCAGGGTTGACCTTTCCATTTTATCTTTCTAATTTACTTTTGATTTTTCTACGTACAATAGGGCCGATTTGTCAATA
>JZKD02S2321815.1:157497-186287 GCA_000966675.3 Picea glauca
CTTTTACTTTATCCACAAAAGGGATAAGAATATTCTTTGCAGTTACACAATATTTTAACACTGAAGGATATTCTTTATCTTTTGACAGGTCAATGGATGTCATCATCAACTGAACAATATGATCCGGGCAATATCATCAACTGGGTAATCATCATCAATTGGACAACAACATCAATTGGACAACAACATCAATTGGATAACATCGTCAACTGGGTAACATCATCAACTGGGTAACAACATTCACTGGATAACACCATCAACTGGGTAACAACAGGCATCAATATAATTCACTTGGTCATCTCGCATCACGATCACTGAATCGTTCTCCATGAATCCATATCAAATAAGTTTTGTTCTCTTTATCTTCGCACATAAGATACTCTTTCTTTCTTTTATCTTCACGCAGAAGATACTCTTTCTTATCTTCAAACAAAAGATATCTTATCTTCAGACAGAAGATATTCTATGAGTTTTGCCATTCCTTTTGATGTTCTCCCTTCTCTTGTAGTCATCTATCTCACCCATCCACCGGGGAGAAATTTGTGGCATCTATGGAATTTGAAGGGAATGCCCTCATAATCAAGAGTCTGTCTGAATAATAATCCTTCTTGAGTAAGTTCCAAAGTATTTGAAATGCCTTTCCTGAGGTTTATGGGTACTAAATCTGAGCCACTGACATTTTTCCTGTGGAGGTGAAGGACATATCCACATTCATGAAAGTACCTTGAGTGTTTCCAATTTTCTCGAATGTTTCCAATTTTCTCGAAGCATTTCCAACTTCAGCATTGTGGAAACTGTGGCAGCCACACCCAAATCGGGAGATCATCATTCCTCTCACGGTTGGCATCGAAGAAGGGACTCTACCTTAAAAACACAGTTGATTCTAGGCACCATGGGTCTCTCAAACTCCTGCTTGCATTGTCTGATTTTTGGAACTTGAACAAAAACCACGTTTTTGCAAGAGTATGGATGGTCGATAAGGATATCCCCAAATCCCCCTAAGAAGACGATACCTAATCCTTTAAGTGGTCTAGACCAATATGACGACCATTTTCTCCGCCTACCACTGCCTTCTTAGCAAGATCATGGATCTCTGGAAGCATGACATCGATGTTGTAGGGACGAAAGTTACTCCCGCACGAGCTTTCTTACATTTTCAAGCTGAGGATTCTCCTTCAAATACCCCAGGGGCAAGTCAACTTAGGTTTACCTTTAGGATCTCGGAAGGAGGAGAGAAGTTAACAGGTGCTTTTGATCCAGCGACACAAGGGGAGGAAGGTATGGCCGATAACTCATTTGTATCCCTGCTATGTAATCGAGAGCACCCTACGTTTTTTAATCCATTCGTCTTCCTTGGCTTAAAAAATATCTCATTTTATTTTCCAAAAATAAGAGGGCCTCTTTTTCTTTTGGAGTGAAAAAGCCTCCTTATTAGAGTCATAACAGGATTAAAGAGTTGCTTTTGTATTGATTATGTCTTGTTCTAACTGTTTCTTTTTCCTTTTAGCCCAATCTTGTACCGATTTTCCGAGATTTTAAGTTCCTTGCAAATTGTATTGTTTCTTGATCCTCTTGTCCAATTGCATTYYAAACTTCCTTTACTAGATTTATAAATCTGTCATCTTTTAACCASGTAGAGTTAAATTTKAAAGGACTTATAGGTATGAGGAGGCCCTGTTATTTCCATAAATATTTGATCYRGATTTATGTAGGAACACAATGAAATACAGAAATACACATAAACTCAGAGAYGYAGCGGAAATAAGACTTCATTTCATTAATAAAAAATGACTGAAATATGCTTACACACAGAATGGAAATAAACTAGCTAAGGCGCTGGTAGCTTATCTCTGAGAAGAGATGTGGCTGCTACTCCCATCCGTGAGAAGATGATTACAATGACGCTCTAGAGGCCTTTTTACAATAGACGAGAATGTCAAAAGTCATAGACATCCAAAAACCTAACCCTAGGAGATGAAGTGCCAAAAGTCATGTGGGCCCCATTTGGGTAAGTTACGATCTCCGTTTTAGGTGTGTGATAGATCGTTGGAAAGGTATCATCGAGGAGATTCATTTTGGGGGCTCAATCATGAAATTTGTCTATCATTGAGAACCTCGATCTCAAAAAAAACTTCATTTAGGCTCTCAAAATGGCCCCGGAAGTTAAAACCTACTAAAAATAGTAAGTTGCCGAAATTGCCAGAAAACTATTTTGAGTCAGTTGGAAAAGGTGGGTGGCCACCGATATCCACTTGGATCAATATTGGATAGTGGTTTGATTCCCTTCCTAACCCTACCCATTGTCTAAAGAGAAAATGCTCTTCCACCAAAGAGTTTGAGATCAAAAAATGGTCTAATCTCTTTGATGTATCATTACTTTATTAATGTAACATTACCTTACTAATATATTACTTTATTATTGCATAAATACTTTATTAATGTATTAATATTTTAATACATTTCTAATACTTTAATACTTTTTATAATTATGAATACTTTATTAATGTATTAATATATTATTGTAATACATTATTAATGTATTGTTACTCTAATAATGTATTAATATTTAATCAAAACATTAAATGTGATGGCAATAGTTATTAACTTATTTTTGGTAATTTATGGAAGAGCCTTTTCCCTTTAGACAATGGGTAGGCTGGTACTATTAAGTCCAAATTTCAAAAGCTTCAGAATCGCTGGTACTTTGATTCTGTGGTTGGTTGCTGCGCATTTGTTGGAAACTGTGAAGGTGTTGTAGAAGGCAAAGGAGTTTGGGTGTCTTTGTTATGTTTAATGTTGTTAAATGAAGAGTTCGCGAGACTTTAGTGAATTTTAAGGTTTTTACAATCATTATCCATTTTCCGTGCTCCAACGAATGAGAATGAGGTTGGATAAAAGAAAATATTCCTAAGAATGAAAATGAGGTTGGGGATAAAAGAAAATATTCCTGAAAGTGTTCTCATAATCGATCCTCAATCCAATCTATAAGAATACCATCTGATAGACCTTAATAGTACCCATTTTTCGCGTTAACTTCCACGGGTTGTAAGAAAGCTAAAGGAATCCACGTGTCCCAAAATACATTCCATTCTGACTCTTTTCAATCATCCTGCTGTTCTCATTATTTAACTTAAGCTTGTAAAAGCTCAGCTCATGAACACCTTCTCCTTCAAAATTACTGATATAATACAAAACAAAATTAGACTTGTTTATTCGTTGTCCACTACGCCTGTCATCCTCACCATCTTCGAACTGCAACAATAAAAACTCAGGCTGCTCCACAACGTTGCGGTCATCTGTACGATATTCGTTGTTCTCACACATCTCGTAAAGACATTTAAGAGCCTGTCCTCCAAATTCGGACGGTATGGTAATCTCAAGATATTTTGGGGGCTCCTCTGAATGAAAGCCAATTACTCTATCGATTACATCAGCACTGCAACCCAATTCAGGTTGTCATTCACTTATATCGTTTCTTCCGTTGAGCGTCCACACAGAAAAACTCTCTCCCTCGTGGGCGTCGATAAGAATATGATAAGTAGTACAACACCTGCGTCGTCAAAGGAAGAACAACTGAACACAACTTGCTCCCCCTCCAAGACAGGCAACGGCCGGAGTTTCTTCCACCGAAGGTTTCCTTCTCTTAAATCAATCACGCTCTCGTCGTATGTGTTTTGGCCGTTTTCATGGACGGGAGTGAAGGAATATACACGTTCGTCATTGTCATCAACCACAAATTTTACATCATTTATCAATTCTTCAGGGACAGCAGGAACTGTAAGATTCACTAGACTTCCTTTCGTTGTGGCTGTAAACCCTGATACATAAGCTGTTATACTCAAGGTATTTCGGGTCTGGAGTGTGGAATAAAACGAGGGACTTGGAAAGAATACGAGGATTTTGTGGACGAGCGTAATATGGGAAAAAGTTTGTCATGGCATAAGACCACCATCGACTCAGCAACGTAAAGACCGAACGGTTATACCATAGAGTTTGAGTGATCACCTCGCCCAGTACAATGTCATCGCAGAGGCCAAGTACTGAGGAAAAACAAAAGAAATAATGTAAAACAAACGAGAACTCTAACATAACAAAATCAAACAATTAAAATAATGCGTTGGAGTTGCGTGATGTAACACGTACTACTGTTATCAGCTACTCTTGAAGGCCCATTGTTACTAATTTCCTCAGCTTTCCGTTTTACACTTTTACTGTCCATTTTCAGCTAATCTCTTCTGCTCTGTATTTTTCAGAAGGAGACAGAGATAGTGTATAGCCTAACCTGCAGAAGCTTTTATTCAAGATATATTTTTGGCCTCTACACATTCCATAGATTTATACTTCCCTAAATGCACTTGAATAAACGCGCCTCTTCGTTATCTAAATTCGTCAATCCAATCTTACTCTCTGAAGTAAGAGCCGGACCGTTAACTAATGGGTGTCTAATATTTAGTGTCTTGTCCCTTCTTTAAACTTTTTTTAACAGGAAATGGAACTAAAAACCAGGATGTGACAATCAATAATTTATGAACAAGCGCGCAATATTCAAGTCGTGTAATTTCTCAAAGTTGAAGCGTGACACATTTTCGCTGATCAATAAAATTAATTTTATTATATAGTTTAAAACAAATATATACTTAAAAAAATCACGGTAATGAAATATTTTCTTCCATTGCATTGTTCAATAATTACCTATATGCATACAACTATTGAATACAGATTATGGTCCTGATTTAATATCTTTGGAATATTTGAATATTTTTAGTGGAATAAATAAAAAACCATAATATTTTTAGTGGAATATTTTTAGTGATCACAATATTTACATTAATTTACAATATAGTCTATTAATTAATTAAAATATTAATACATTAATTTACAATATAGTCTATTAATTAATTAAAATATTAATAATGTAATGTATTAATTAATTAATATATATTATTAATTAATACATTACTAAAGTACTAATACATTAATCAAGTAAAACATTAATAATACATTAAATACAATAATATATACATTAAATATATTAACAAATTCAATACATTACTAAATTATTAATACATTAAAAAATTAATATNTTACTAAATTATTAATACATTAAAAAATCAATATACTAATAAATAATACATTAATAAAGTAGTAATATATTGACTTTAATGTATTTAATAATGTATTATTGTAGTAAGATATTAAATTGTTAATAATGTAATAATACATTAAAGTATAAATTGTTTGATTTATACATTAATATTGTAATGTATTAATTAATTTATACATTAATACATTATAAATGAATATATTGTTAAAGTATTAATACACTAATAAAACAATACATTAATAATATATTAAATACATCATTAAATACATTAAATCCATTAAAAAATATATTATTAAAGTTGAATACATTAATAAAGTATCAATATACTAATAAAGTAATTAATAAGAATACATTAATCTATAACTTAACATATTAAATTATTAATATATTAAAAATGTAATAATATATTAAAGTATAAATTGATACATTAATAATGTAATGTATTAATTAATTTATACATTAATACATTACGAATGAATACATTGCTAAAGTATTAATACACTAATAAAATAATACAATAATAATATATTAAATACGTTAAATCCATGAAAGAATATATTATTAAATTTTAAAACAATCATAAAGTATTCATTACAATATTAATGAACACATTGCTAAAGTATTAATACACTAATAAAGTAATATATTAATAATCTATTAAATAAATCCATAAATACATTAAATCAATGAAATAATATATTATTAAATTTTAATACATTAATAAAGCATTAATATACTAACAAAGTAATATATTGATGTTAATTATTTAGTAAGATATTATTAAAATATTAATGCATTAACAATACATTATTACATGACTTTAATCTATAAATTAAAATATTAATACATTAATACTTTAATGTATTAGTTAATTGCTACATTAATACATTATTAGTGTTATTTTAATAACACATTGATGTTGAACAAGTGAGACGGTCGGAACCCTAGCGAAGAACCCTAGCGATTCAAAGAACCAGGCCCCATGTCTGTATGCGGCCTGCGCGAACGTCAGAATACTGCCATCTGCTTTGTTGCTCTGAAGGTCAGCACCTCACGGGGATCTTGCTCTCCACATAATGAGCACGGAAGAGGGGGGGAAACCCCCCTCGTACAACGACATAGCTGCCAGCGACAGATCCGGTACACGCGCCAAGAGACCCGCCTTCGAACCTCTGGCCCATCTGAGGGATCAGCTCTTTACCCAGGAACAAAGTCATGGCAAAGAAATGGAGCACGAGCCCAGCACATCCCATCTGCAAGCTTCCAAAAACTGGCTACCAGGTAAGTGCATCCCACAAATGGAAAAACCACCGCTTTATCAGATTAAATCTACAAGGGTGGGGGAACACACACAATTTTTGATGGACCACGCACTGATAGGAAAATTCCTAGGCCTCTGGCCAACTGAGAGAGATCTCACTCGCTGGATAAAGGACTGGTGGAACCCCAAAGGAGATTATGAGGTACATCTCAGCTCTAAGGGATTCTTTACAATTATTCTGTACAACCTTGAAGACAAGGACAAAATATTCGATAACGGCCCATATTTCTACAACTCAGCGGGCCTTTTCTTAAGATTCTAGACCGACAGATTCAGTCCAGAGCAAGAGGACTTCTCAAGAGCCCCGGTCTAGATATGGCTTTACTCCCTGCCCCAGGAATTTTGGCTGGAAGAAATCCTCATGGGTATAGGAAACATGGTGGGACAATATGTCAAAACTTCGAAAGCCACAAAAATAAGGAAATACACTTCATATGCCCGAATCTGTATTTACATGGACATCTCGAAAGCTCTACCAGGTTCTATCACACTGGAATACCAGGATGAGGACTGGAACCAGACAATCGACTATGAGCACATACCCTTTCGCTGCAGAAAATTCCATGAGCATGGCCACTTGTTCAGAGACTGCCCCTTGAACGCCTCAGCCCCCAAACCCACCGAAACCAAGCAGAAGGACGACTTTACCAGCGTCACAGGTAGGCGAAAGAATCCTACAAAAAAACAGAACCAGAGCTCAGCTGCAAGGACCCCCTCCAAGAACTCCTTTGAAGCTCTCAATCAGCTCTAAAAAGAGGCGGAACCACAGATCCCCCCCCAAGCCTCAATGAAAGGGAAAGGTAAAATCCCTGAATATCACACACAACTCATACAAAGGCAACCACTCAGTCAACACATTCAGGAAGGGATGAATACACCAGCATGCTTATTGACGAAACGGATCTGGCAGAGATAGATTTAGAAAAACTGAAGGAAGCCCTTAATCAAAAGGATCTGCAACATATTCCAGTAGAACAGCTCAGGAAAGTGCATAAAGTTTTGATTGACTCCATGGAAGGCTCCACGGCTAGACTGGGCATATCGCCAGAACCCTACCACGAGCCCAAAAAATCCACAAAGGAGAACAAGAGGCGAGGACGCAAACCAGCCCAAGAGCTCATAAAGGAGGCAGGCCACTTAACGATCAACTCGGTCCAGATACAGAGGTTATCGGAGGGATATCTCCACCCCCCCCCCACCATCCTCATGATGAAAATCATATCTTGGAACATTAGAGGTCTTAATGGAAGATCTAAGCAGCGGATCCTCCAAGATTGCATTAAGATGGAAAATCCAGATATATTACTATTGCAGGAAACCAAATGTGCACGACGGGAAGCGGAAAATATTCTTCGGAGTAGCTGGAAAGGCGGGGAATTCTTCTTTTAGGACTCTATAGGTGCGGCAGGAGGACTGGCCTTCCTTTGGAACCCGCAAAAGGTCACTATGACTCATCCCTTCTCCACAAAAGGGACCCTAACAGCTCACTTCAAAGCTTTAGACTCCTCCAAGGAAGGAGCCATCACAAATGTTTATGGCCCGCAATCCCTCCAAGACAAGGAGGGCTTCTTACAAACCCTGATTTCTATTCAAACCCTCATACTCTCGCCGCACTGGATTATTGGGGGTGACTTCAATATGATCCTAACTCTGGAGGAGAAAACTGGAGGTTTAAAAAGGCTGGAGCCGGATAGTGCCAGATTCAAAACCCTAATAGAGCAACTAAACATGGTTGACATGGAAACTTGAAATGGGATCTTCACATGGTCTAACAAAAGGATAGGGCCCCAACATGTGGCCTGCAGGTTGGATCGCTTTCTAGTATCAGAAGCACTCCTCGAAAGCGATCAAGCTTTGGAGGCCAATATTCTACGAAAATAAGGGTCAGACCACTGGCCCATAGTCTTCTGTCTCGACCTGGGATTCCTTGCTAGGCCCAAGCCCTTCCTCTTTGAAAAGTTCTGGCTTACTCACCCAAACTTTGACTAGCTAGCTCGCACCTGGTGGGCCCAGGAAGAAATTGATCATGGAACTCATATGTACAGGTTCCAACAGCGCCTCAAGAACTTTAAACTACTCATAAAAAGGTGGAACAAGACCACCTTTGGCGACATTCTCCTCAGGAAAAGGGGAATTGAGAGCCAACTCGAAGAACTTCAACGAATATTCATAACAGGGAACCAAACTCAAAACCTGACAAGAGAAGAAGAAGAACTAATGGAGAACCTGGAAGCCTGTAGAGAGCAGGAAGAGATCCTTTGGAGGAAAAAATCCAGAGTCCAATGGCTCAAAGAAGGAGAGCGCAACACAAAATTCTTCCACAGGGTGATGATGCATCGCAGATACATCAATCGCATCACTCAGCTGGAGGATGATCAAGGCACCCCGATAAGAGACCATGACCAAATAGCGGAAGAACTCAACTCCTTCTATCAAGATCTCCTCACAGAGACCAACACAAATAGGGAAGAGGCCATCCAAAAGGTCACCTGACACATACCCAGGTTGATTAATTTGGAACAGAATACAACACTAATGAGGCCTATCACTTAGTCTGAAGTGGACTCAGTTGTAAAGGACATGCCCCCTGGTAAGGCGCCAGGCCCCAACGGTTTCACAACGGACTTCTTCCACTACTGTTGGGACATGATCAAGGAAGAGGTCTGGCTGGTCGTAGAAGAATCCCGAACATCCGGTCAGGTTCTTTCCGCTTTAAACGTAACCTTTATTACCCTCATCCCCAAGGAGGAGCGTGCCACTCACCCGAAGCAGTTCAGACCAATTTCCCTGTGCAATGTCATTTATAAAATAATCACAAAGGTCATTGCCAATCGCCTCAAGCCGCTCCTGCCGACCATCATTTCCAACGAACAATCTGGCTATGTGCAGGGCAGACAAATCATGGACAATGTCATACTGGCCAATGAGGTTATCCACTCCCTAAAAATGAGTAAAATACTAGGTATGCTTATCAAACTTGATCTCTCAAAATCTTTTGACAGACTAAGCTGGCAATATATGAGGTCGGTTTTGGAATCCTTCAGATTCTCGAGCCTCTGGGTCGATTGGATTCTTAAGCTTACCTCCTCTCCCTTCTTTTCAATCCTTGTCAATGGCACACCCTCCCGACCCTTTTTCTCTACCAGAGGTATAAGACAAGGATACCCCCTTTACCCCTTCCTCTTTTTCATCATGGCAGAGGGTTTAGGCCGCTATATTAAAGCGGCGGTCCTTAATGGCTCTCTCAATGGGCTGCTGCTCTACAACCTTCATCCGACGCCTTCACATAGCCAGTTTGTAGATGACACCCTCCTCATGAACACACCCACGGTTAGAGAAGCCACCAAGCTCAACTTAATCCTCTCTGACTTCTCGGAAGCCTCAGGCATTCTGCTTAACTTGGACAACTCAAAGCTATACTTCTTCAACACGCCAGCCTCGGTTCAGGCTCACCTCTCAAGATTTCTTGGCATTTCCAGAAACTCTCTCCCTTCCACATATCTTGGCATTCCCTTAACGGGAGAGTCAGCGAAATCTATCTCTTGGGACAGCTTGTTATTATCGATATCCAATAGACTGAACAACTGGACCTTTAGAGCACTGAATATTGCTGCCAGACTGGTACTCCTCAAATCAGTCCTTCAAGCTCTGCCCACTTATTTGTTTACAGCACTGGCCGCGCCCAGCTCAGTCATCAAGGCTATTAGAAGCCTCCAACGTAATTTCCTGTGGAAAGGAAACCAGAACAACAAGAAATGGGCTCTAGTAGGATGGGAGAAACTCTGCAAACCTAAAAAGCTTGGAGGGCTGGGTATCCGAGACCCGGGGAAGATGAACCAAGTCATGGGAGCCAAGATGTGGTGGAGATGGTTGCATCACCCGCAAGAACTCTAGGCGCAGCTCTGGAAGAAAAAGTACACCCCAAATGCACAATCCAACCAATTAATAAGATTCAATGAACTGATGCAAGGATCCAATATTTGGAACACAACCTAGCGAAATCGACCCCTGATACAGAGGCACACATTTTGGGAGGTAAGAAATGGTGAAAGCACACTCTTTTGGCAACATTCTTGGCAACATATGCCCCCCCTTGATGATATGAAAAGCCTCCACACAATCAAGCTTCAACTACAACAAAACAACCTCAAAACCGTCAAGGATTTTTGGATCCCAACTCAAGAAAGGCAACCATGGAGAAAATGGAAAACCAACAGAACTGATCTTCAGATCAGGGAGGAAATTGACCTTCTACCATGGCAAGATTGCATGAAATATCGGAAAATTCCAAGTAAAGAGGGACCGGATGTTCTTAGATGGGGCCACTCCACCTCTGGCATTTTCTTGGTCAAAGAGGCTTACCATCTACAGGGTTATCCTCCAAACCAGATCCCCAATCCCATTTGGAGCAAAGCCTGACAGCCTTTTCTCTGGCTGAAGGTCTCCTTTTTTCTCTGGCTCACAGTCCAAAACCGTATCCTCACTTGGGAAAACCTCCGAAAGAGAGGCTTCATAGGCCCCTCTAGGTGTGCCCTCTGTCAGCACAATGAGGAGACCATGGAACACCTCCTCAACAATTGCCACTATAGCCATCAGATTTGGGACTAGGGAGCCCAAGCCATGCGACGGTCCGAGCAGAATCAAGATAGCATTCGGGACACTTTAGTAAATTGGGAAACAATTTCCTTCCACAACCCAATTCTCCAGCACATCTGGCAACTGCTCCCGGGTTTTACACTTTGGTCAATTTGGAAGGAAAGAAATAAGAGGATCTTCAAATCCAAACAGTCCCCCTCCTTCACTACCTGGGAAAGAGTTAAGCGGCTCATCCGTGAAACCATTCAATGCAAGTCGTGGCTCCATGAAGACACGCAGTGCAAGCCCGAGGAAAAAATCATTCTGGAAGGTTGGAACTTGCAATTGCGCATACAGACACAAGGGAAGACCAAGTTTGGGAGGGTCAACAGTCCCACGAATTGGACCCCACCCCCCCCTGAGTTCATCAAGCTCAACTTTGATGGGGCCTCCATGGGTAACCCTGGACTAGCCAGTTTTGGGGTCATCCTTCGGAACCACTCGGGAAAGGTTATCCATATAATCGTTGGTTTTCTGGGTGAAAATATGAACAACGTGGTGGAGCTCACAAGTCTAGTAAGAGGCCTCCAAATCTTTGTTCAACATCAGTATCATCGACTGATTATTGAAGGAGACTCCCTAGTAATAATTAATCTCTTCTCCAAAATCCTCCACGGCTTGCCCCCCTGGCAGATCTCCCCCAGCTGGAGACTCTCAGGACTTCTGGAGGACCTCGGAGATCTTACCAATTCCACTCTCACTCTTATCCCTTCTCATGTTAAACGAGAGGCCAATAAGGTCGCGGATCACCTATCAAATATAGGAATTGATGAAAAAGAAGATCTTCTACATTGGCAGGCCCAAGCCTCCGAAGAAACAGACCTATCAAGGGGTTCCAGAGACCTTGCTTGCAGAGATTTCCCAGCCCCGGATGGGGTGCCACGCGGCCATGTGGTGACAGATGGGGGCGCACTCGGCCTGGGCTTAAATGCTGAGGGCCACCACCCACAAGACAACATTAACGATGGGGGACGGCCTTTGCAGAAAACACAGGATGAATGTACTCCTCCCTCGCGCACTCATTAACATTCACAACGCACTCGGGATGGGAGAGGTTATATGTGGGCAATTGGTCTCGTCTCCTGGCTATATGAATTTATTCATGTCCGGACAGAGCAGGGCTGCACCTACCTCGGCTCTAATTCTCGCTGGTTTGCTCTGGTGCAACCCAGCTCTTTTCGCGCTCAAACTCTCAGCATTTTCGGTGTTTCTTTCTCTGTTTGAAACGAGATAGGTTAAGCCTGCTCGCACCCTGCAACTAAATTCACTTTCATTCTGGCTCACCTGCCTCTTACTGTATTCGCTCTACTCTCTCCCCATGGCTAGGAAAAGAGGAAGACCTCATCGTGGCGCGGCCTGGGATACTCGCAAAGCATAGAGGCATCGGAGAGAGCAGCTGGAGCGAGCCTTGGCTATGGCGTCCTCCATCATAAGGAAAAAAGCAAGGGCAGAGAAGCGGGCGCTCCTCGCCACCATAGCCGAGCCAGGAGCCGGTTGTAGTCGTGACGCTAAGAATAATTTCCAGGAATATGGGCAGGATGCTGGTGCGAAGGAGGAGTTTCCACCCTGCATTGTGGTGGAAGACCCATTCATGGGGGACTTGACGATAGTGGAAAAGAACCGCGCCACTGAGGCGACTGTTCAGGAGAGTCTCACTCCCGTTCCGGCACAGGACAATTACATCCCTGGCTGCATTGTGGAATAAATTCCCTGGCCTGGTGATGACACTGTCTGCAGCTGTGACACTCAAGCGAAGGAAGAAGGAACGACGTGTGCAAAGGTGGCTGTGGAGCAGCGAGAGTTCGACGTTGGCTTGGGAGGAGCGACAGGCTCGGTGGATGTGGGTGGCAGCTTTCATGGGTCTCTCCTCTGGGACGAGCACTTGGCTCTTGTGTTTGACCTTCGTGGCCACTTGTCTAACCTAGAGCATCGGGCCCGCACCATGGGACAGAGTATGGACATGCTCTTTGATGCTTTCTCCAACGCACCAGCTAAGCAGAAATGCCCCCTCTGTGCGCAAGATTTTGCCATCCCAGCTGGGTTCACGTGGCAGCAGGACGAGGTCGACAGGCCACCTAGAACCTAGGTTTTTATGCTCTTGGTTCCTAGTTTACTTTGTTACTTTTTTATGTATATTTGGACTGTAGACATCTGTCCTGGTTTCCTTCGGGCAGGACAGATGCTACATTATTTAAGTTCTATCATGCTACTTGGTTCTAGGTTTTATCATGCTACTCTATTTTACCTATGCTTGTTTCCGATTATCGACATCGGTTTTGGTAACTCCAGGCATACTTCTCTGTACATTTTGTAAAAGTTTTTTGCCTCTTTAATATAGCAGGGTTTACCCTTTTTTATTTAAAAAAAAAAAAATAACACATTGATGTTAATGAATTTAGTAAAATATTAATAAAATATCAATACATTAACAATGCATTATAACATTATTGTAATCTAATGTATAAATTAAAGTATTAATACAGTAATAATGTAAGGTATTAGTTAATTACTATATAATATCAATACACTAATAAAGTAATACATTAATAATATATTATTAAAGTAATAATACATTATTAGATACATGGTTGGCTATGATCATTGTTTGTTATGGTCATGTCTATGAAAGATATTAATAAAATAATTTATAATGTAATGTATTAATTTAATTAATTAATGCACTCATACATTTTTAATACATACATTATTAAAACATTAATACATTTTTTTGTTGTAAATAAGATAGATGAGAATCCTTCTATTCAACCAAGAAGAAAATACAAAGTGTTACAAAGACTTGTTGATAGCCTTTCCCATAAGGAACAATATGATTAGAAAAAGACCCCACAGAAATAGAACATGGGAACACTAAAGACTAACCTATCCTAAAGAGATCCACAAGGAGTACATGGGCATAAAAGGATAAAACATTATAATGACAAGGAGAAAGGGTCGGGTCATTGTGTTGACCAGAGAGGATCCCTTCTATGTTTTTTCTTACAAACAACAATCCAACTAGAGGAACATATAGGCTGAGCATCCTTAATCACCAAAGTCAACTCGTCTAAGGAAATGTAAGAGTCTGGAGCTGTGGAAGCTAAAGTGCTTCCTTATCAATGTTTGCATTTTTTGATTCATGAGGACGTTTTGGAGCCCCTGAGAGTGGGGTTGTGTCTATGATTATGTCACTCAATTCATCCTTTTCAAGGAGAGTTTTCAAAGGCTAAATTGTGGGTTTCAAAGTCAAAATTTCAAAATCTTTAGGATGTTGTACTAATGTCGAAGGCTGGTACTTTGAGTCCGGATTTGGTTGTTGCACATTTGTTGGAGACTACGAAGGTGTTGTAGAAGGAGGAGGAGTTGGGGTGTATTTTTTATGCTTCATGTTGTTAGATCAAGAGTTTGCAGGACTTTTGTGATTTTTAGGGTTTTCCAACCATTATCCTTTTTTCATGCTCAAGGCAACGAGAATGACGTTGAGGATAAAGGACAAGCTTCCTGAAGGTGTCATTTTTTCTGATAGTAGAAACACCTGAAGGAAGTGTTCTCATAATCAATCGACTGCGTTTAAGGTTCATCCTTAGTCCAAACTATAAGAATCCTATCTGATAGCCCTTGACCGAGGTCGATTTCAACACATATGAAATCAAAGGTGATGAAACCTTTTGATATATGTTCTATGTCAATCTTGATAAACCTACGCAACATATTACCGAGGGTAGGTAGAAAATAAGGAGTATAAAAATGCAAATTTTAATTGGGGAGTCTTACCCAAACCGGTGTAGTCATAAAAGTCATGGCTAGTGGGTTGAAATTAGTGAACCATCTATGTATGCAAAGACCAGATCTACCCCAGAACAATGGACCTTGCTCCAACACATGTTGGAATTCCACCTATGTGAAAAAGTTAACAATGAAGAACCCTTTGGAGAAAAAGAAAAGCTCATGATCTGACGATCATGCCTTATTTACCCATTCCCTTAGCACAAAAGTCAAGGCCCATCGTATGTTGAAACGACAGATTAGAGATTTTTTCTGGTAGATAAATTCAGAGCCATGGACATGGGGATCTTCGACCTATATTGTTGTAGGTTCTCTATACTTCTCCACAATGAACGTAGAGATGAAAAGTTCCTTTTCTTTGGAAGTTTCAGCCTTGGACCCCAAAGGAGCAAAAATACTTTTTTTCATGATGTGCTTGTAGAGCTTGGTTGAGTGGAGGATGGCGCTACTCTATGTAGATGAGAAAAAAGATAAATGGTTACATTCTTTAAATTCCCATAACCCCGCAGCAAAGAGTCATCCACAAGCTATCAACATTCAAAGATAAGTCTTTGAAAGAAAGGAAAAATACCTGTTGCCTGGTGGATCTAGGCTTTGAGCTAAAAAAATAGAGTCTAAATCATGAGCATGTAAATAGAGAGAAGAAATGATGATGGTCTTCACAAAAATGGGAAAGACAACAACATCCTTGGAGAAAGTCGCGACGCGATGAGGGAAGGCCCTTCCTTCCCAAATATTAAAATTCCAATGGATGGAGAGAGCTTGGTGAGGACTGGGCGCCAGAAAAAATCCTTCGTAGATGAATAAACAAGGAATATTGAGGCCGAAGGTCTGCCTTGAGCTGAGACAAAGTGGGAAGGCTCCCAGCCAGATTCGTTGCAAGCATCGGTGATGGAAAGAGAACACTATCATAGGGTTTCCATTATGATCTTTAGAGCCGAAGTGCAGGTGGTGTTTGCATGTTCCCATTTGTAGCCTGAGACGTTTCTAGCTATGATAATGTCGTAGGTGGGTTTTCCATACACTAGCTTGTCTTCACCTTTGATTGCAATGGTCAATTTCTTGGTCGATGGATTCTCAACCTCGATGGGGTTTTCATGGTCAACTGATCATTTTCTCTTATGTCGCTCGCCTCCTAGGCCTTCGTCTAATTTTCTGAAGTTCCATGTGCACGCCATGGATCGTGACCCCTTACTAAAACATTAATACATTAATAATACACTAATAAAGTATTAATACATTAATGTATAATATAACATATTAAATTATTAATACATTAATAACACATCTTTAAAGTACTAATACATTAATAAATACATTAATAGTGTAGTAATACCTTAATAAATACATTATTAAAGTAGTAATATATTAATAATACATTATTAAAGTATTGATGCATTCATACATTAATTGAAAGTGACCATGGTTTCTTATGGTTTACCATGACCATGGTTAACTTTGGTAGACCTTGGTTGAGTTTGGGAATGAAAGGTTGAATATGGTTGATCGTGGTTGTTCCTCACTATGGTTGATTGGGGTTTATTATTGTCGACCATGCGCATGGATGACCTTCCTTGACCATGTTGATCTGATTATGGTCGGTCAAGTTGATTATGTTTAACCATAGTTTACTATGGCACTACTACATTGCAATGTTGATGATTGTTTGTTCATCACATTGCAACATCAAGTTTTGTTTGTCACATTGTGACATAAGATCTTTTTCAACACATCACATTGTAAGGTTTTGGTCATAAAATTATGATGAAGGGTTTTTATTTGTCACACTATGTCATTGGAAAAGGTTTCTCGTAGTCTAACAATGGATTATGTTTGTCACATTGCGACATTAGGAAATGTCCATCTCATCATAGTGTTGGTCTATGTTTCTCACATTGCCACATTGGGTTTTGTACATCAGATTGCGACAATGGGTTGTGTTTGTTGCATTGCGATGTTTCAAATTTTTTGTTGAAATGCGATGTTAGGATATGTGTGTCACATTGTAATGTGAGGACATGCTCATCACATTTGTATGACAAATATACGTTTCACACATTGCGACGCCTATTTTTTTTCCCTAGATTACAATGAGAGGGATATGTTCATCATATTGCAGTGTTTGTATATTTTTCTCACTTTGTGAAGACACAACTATGTTCATCACATTGTGACGACAGGACTCTGTTCATCACAATGTGACGTTTTTATATGTTAGTCACTTTGTGATGGAAAGGATATGTTTGTCACATTGTGATTTAAATTTAAGTTTGGCACATTGTGATAAGAGGGCTATGTTCATCACATTGTGACATTTGTATATGTTCGTCACTTTGCGACATTAGTGTGTTTGCGACAACAAGGCTATGTTCGACACATTGTGATAATAGTGTTATGTTTGACACATTGTGATAATAGTGTTATGTTCGACACATTGTGATAATAATGATATGTTCATTACATTGCAAAGTCATTTTATATTCATCACATTGTGATGACATGGCTATGTTCATCACATTGTGAGGTTACTATTTTTAGTAGATTGGAACATTACTATGCTTGACACATTCCAACATTTGGAAGTGTTTGTCACATTGCGACATCGGGATATGTGTGTCACATTGCAACGTGATGAAATGTTCATCACATTACGATGATAGGGTGATGTATGACACATTGCAACATCTCCTTATGTTCGACACATTGTGATATTACTATCCATATTGTGACCACATGGATATTATTGTCACATTGCGATGTTACTATGTTCAACAAATTGCAACATTAGTATGTTTTTCACATTCCAACCTCCAATTTTTTTCATCATATTGCAATGACAGGGCTATGTTCATCACATTAGGACATCTGTATATGTTCATCCCATTGTGACATTACTATGTTTTTCACGACACGGCTATGTTGATCACATTGTAATTTTTTTTTATGTTCATCACATTGCGACGATAAGGCTATGTTCATCACATTGAAACATTACTATGTTTAGTAGATTGCAATGTTACTATGTTCAACACATTCTGATGTTTGGAGGCGTTTGTGATATGTCAGGATATGTATGTCAGATTGAAATGTGAGGAAATGTTTGTCACATTGTGACGACAAGGAAATGGGTGACATATTGTGGCATTTGTTTATATTCGACACATTGCGAAGTTACTATCCATATTGTGACAACATGGCTATTATCATAAGATTGTGACATTACTATGTTCAACAGATTGCAACACTACTATGTTTGTTAGATTGCAACATTAAACTATGCTCGTCACTATGCGATGTTACTATGTTCAAGGCATTACACCATTACTATATTTGTCATGTTGTAACGTCTAGTTTTGTTCGTCATATTGCAACGTCAGGCATGTTTGTTGCATGACAAGGTTGGTTTGTTTTTGACACATTAAGAAAAGGAATTATTGGTGAAGTTTAAAAAAAAATCTAACTAAGTGTTTCTTTTATGAAAAAGATAGGAGCGTTGAACTGATGCAATATACTACATAGAAGGAAAGTATTATTAAGTATTATTGCATAAAATGTGTATTCATTAAATGCATTAAAAAATACATTACAAATGTATTAATACCTTAAAACGTTAATACAGTATTAATACAGTAATAAAATAATACATTAATAAAGGAGTAATAAATTGAACTTAAGTAATGTATTTCATAATACATTATTAAATTAATAATACATTATTTTTGTAATGTATACATTAAAGTATTAATATAGTAATAAAATAATACATTATTAAAATATTAATACATTAATAAAATAAGCTATCAACTTCTCTTGAAGTCCCATTGTTACTAATTTCCTCAGCTTCGGACTCGCTACTAATTTCCTCAGCTTTCTGTTTTAGGATTTTCCTCTTTGAAATACTTTCCATTTGCCTCTATTGTTTTTCTCTGTACTTTGACAAAGATAGTCTATATATATCCTAACCTACACAAGCTTTCATTTAAAATATATATATATATATATATATATATATATATATATATATATATATTGGCCTCTACAAATTCCATAGATTTATACTTCCATAAACACATTTGAATAAATGCGCCTCGTCGTTGTGTAAATTCGTCAATCCAATCTTACTCTCTGAAGTAAGAGCGAGACAACTAACTAATGTGTGTCTAATATTTAGTTTGTTGTCCCTTCGTTAAACCTTTTTTTAGGTTTTTTTTCCCTCAAAAAATTCACACTAATTATATTAAAATATAATTTTTCAGACATCATCGGTATTTGAATATGTCTATTACAATATCCGACCCACTCCCAATATTTCTTCAAAAAAATAGATTTAGAACTTCCATACAAAACAACCAAGTTCTATGACACTTAAATACTCCACAATATAGCAAGACCAACTATTAACTTAGAACCCAATGAAAAAATACCAAGAGAGACACCGATATTAAAAAATGTCAGAGTGTTGGACAGTTCTAGCTATCTCTACATCCCAGGGATAATAGAAGATACTTCCACTCAATGCCAAAATAGCTTGTTTTGACAGCCTATCTGCCACTAGATTAGTCTCTCTATAGATATGCTGAAAAGTAATATCCCTGAAAGTAGAAGGTTTCCTTTTTTTTAAGCCAATCAATTATTAATTTTGAGTTGCTTAGTAACTGAATATCCTGAATATCCAAATGCTTTGCAATAAAAAGAGAAGCCCACTATCAAATATCTATCTTTTACAACACCGTCTACTCCACAACTTGAACCCCCTGCCACCGAAGCTCCATAAAAAAAATGCCACTGCAAAACCAACAATCATGTTTATCGTATTCACTCTTAAATTATGATTTTTTTTTACAATGGACATATTCCTGAAAGCTCCAATATCCCAGTGAACAAGTGCCCTTAAAGAGGGATTCTTTCCTTCAAAGAGCAATCTATTATGCTCCAACCATACGTTCTAGCAAATCAAAAATGGAAGATTTTGACAGTTCCTTCTTCCTTCTCCACTCGTCCATACATTCACTTAAAGAGGATCTTGTCCACAACAATCTCAAATTTAGTAGCTGCGCACAATATGACCAAGCCTCCTTTGTAAAGAAACAATGAATACAAAGATGAGGTATGTCTTCCGCGTGTTTCTTTCATAGTAAGCAATAGCCTGGGCCAATCAACCCTTTTGCTTGGAGATTATCCCAATTAAGTAACCTGTTCTCCAATACCAGCTAGAAAAATAGAATGATTTTCAGTTGAACATTGGGTTTCCACGGATTTTCTTTCCAGCGAGGCCGTATCGGGAGTTTCTGGGTAGATAGAATAGCATTATAACAATTTTTTACTGTAATGACCCGTGAGAGATCGCAAGATCGCCCAGTCCATAATAGAGAATCGGTACCATCCCCCAACATGGTGACGCCTAATTTAACATGAGATGGAACTCAAAACCAGGATGTGACAATCAATAATTTACTAACAAGCACGTGAGGTTAAGAAAAGCAGTATTCAACTCGTCTAATTTCTCAAAGATGAAGCGTGACCCATTTTCTTTGATGAGTAAAATTATTTTTATTCTATAGTTTAAAGCTAATATATACTATAAAAAAATCATGGTAATGAAATATTTTCTTGTATTGCATTGTTCAATAATTACCTATAGGGGTACATCTATTGAAAACATATTATGGGTTTTAATCACAGATGTGGTTTGGTTTATAGATGTGATTTATATGACCTTGATTTAATATTTTTGGAATATTTTTAGTGGTCACAATATTTACATAAATTTATAATATAACTTATTAATTGATTGAAACATTAATAATATAATGTATTAATTAATGAATACATTGTTAAAGTATTAGTATACTAATAAATTAAAACATTAATAATACATTAAAGTATAAATTGATTCATAGATACATTAATATTGTAATGATATTAATCTATTAATTAATTTATTCATTAATACATTATAAATGAACACGGTGTTAAAGTATTAATACACTAATAAAGTAATACATTAATAATATATTAAATACATTATAAATACATTAAATGAGTGAAATAATATATTATTAAATTTTAATACATTAATAAAGTATTAATATACTAATAAAATAATACATTGATGTTAATTATTTAGTAAGATATTATTAAAATATTAATGCATTAACAATACATTATTACATAACTCTAATCTATAAATTAAATTATTAATACATTAATAATTTAATGTATTTATTAATTGCTACATTAATACATTATTAGTGTATTAATAACACACCTTAATGAATTTAGTAAAATATTAATAAAATATCAATACATTGACAATACATTAGTACATTATTGTAAACTAATGTATAATTTCAAATATTAATACAATAATAATGTAATATATTAGTTAATTACTACACAATATCAATATACTAATAAAATAATACATTAATAATATATTATTAAATTAATAATACATTATTAAATACATGGTTGGCTATGATCATTGTTTTTTATAGTCATGTCTATGAACGACATTAATAAAATAATTTATAATGTAAAGTATTAATTTAATTAATTAATGCATTCATACATTTATAATAAATACGTTACTAAAACATTAATACTTTTTTTTTTTATAAATAAGCTAGATGAGAATCATTCTATTCAACCAAGAAAAAAAATACAAAGTGATACATAGACTTGTTGATAGCCTTTCTCGTAAGGAACAAGACGATTAGCAAAAGACACCCACGAAGAGAACATGGGAACACTAAAGACTAACCTATGATAAAAGAGATTGAGAAGGAGTACATGGGAATAACAAGATGAAACATTATAAAGACAAAGAGAAAGGGTCGGGTCATTGTGTTGACCGGAGAGGATCCCTTCTATGTTTTTTCTTACAAACATCAATCCAACTAGAGGAGCATATATGCTCAACATCCTTCACCACCATAGCCAGATGGTCTGAGGCAATGTTAGAGTCTTGAGCTATGGGTGCTTCCTTATCATTGTCTGAATTATCTAATTCATGAGGACGTTTGTGAGTGTAATGTCCCCATTTTGGAACATTATAATTTTACATAGTGCTACACCTACCAGAGTACTTAGATAGGGGTGATAGAAAATTTAGGACATATTGAGGGGTTTTATTGAGCCCGAATTGCATCGTTCATCATTAGGATCCATTCCGCACAGCTTGGCTTTGGTTCTGTTGCATTGTGACGATTTCCATAATTTTGAGTTATTATGGGTCATATCTTAATTAAATTCACTAAGGTCATAATGGGAATATTACTTGGAGAAACCTCTTAGTGTAATAGCTCATCAGAATTGGGAAGAAGAGAACTATAGGATAATATGATGAGAAGTGACTTTCAGTGGCCGAAGAATCCATAAGGATGGATAAATCACTTTTTAGAGGTAAAATGGCTAATTAATTAATTAATTAATTAAGTGATTTGATCAAGGAATAATAAAATAAAGTAAAAGTCACTTGGAGGGAAAAGATCAACAACAAGTTAGGGTTTCAACAATGAATTAGGGTTTAGAAAAGCTATAAGAGAAGGGTCAATGACCTAATTCATCATTATGCAGATTATGACTTGTCATTGAGGAGAAGAGGTGCATCTCAGGAGAGATAGTTCAGTGGATTCCAGAAGGAGGAAACCAATTGGATGATTTCAGTGTTGAGAGACACACACTAGTCACCAGGAAGATCATTTAGGTATTCCATCATTCTTCAACAGTAGTTACACAAAGTTCAACAGCAAGGGAACATTCATCCAGAGTGAGGACGCATCTTCTGAGAGGGTTTTTAGTCGACTTATCCCATCCACGGAGAATTCTGAGATTTCCCTCCGACCCATTTGAGAGGAGGGAAAGGCACATCTTTTGCCTGGTTCTTCATTAAATTCCGACAGAGGAATCAACTAGGACACATTTTCCATACTTGGATGTGCGACACTGTTGGTGGGTACATTTGGGGTTCCAGAGTGAGCATCATACCATATTCAGGGAAACCCTTTCGACCCATTTCCTAGTAGACCAAGGTGGTCATTTTGAGACATATCTCATCTGATTTTGATGGTGGAATCACTAGGAAGCATTTTTCCAAAAGAAGAGAGGCACATTCCCCCAACTGTATCCATAGAGGGTCCAAACTCATCAGCAGAGGGGTCCGACAGATACCAGTATTGAGGACTAGAGTAGGGCGCCTCATTTTGGACAGTTTCTAGGCCATTCCAAGAAGTATAGCTACTAGGGTGAACTTTCTAGACTTCTAGTAGTTACCATCAAAGCTACCATATTCCCAACACACCCATTGATTCCGCGGAACTCACATATTCTGAGTGTTATCTTTTAGTTGATTATTTGTATTCCGGCTAAGATCCTTTTGTCTTCTTATCTAGTCGAGTGTTTTTTATTTTATTCAGCTGCATTCGACCTATTGTAATCCATAGAGATATCATAATACAAAATTTGCAATCCGTTGTCACATTTATTATTTGTATGATCATTTATATGTTGTAAACAATAGATCCTACATACACATTAACAACATTTTCTAGACTAGCTAAGTCAGGAACATTACAGTGGTGTTAGATCTTTAGTCCTACCAGCCTGTGACTAAAGTTGATGAGTTAAGCGGGTGACCCAGAAGGCAGAGAGGATGTGGGGAGATATATATGAGAGGCTAGAGGGCACTAGTAAGGCACCCATGGACCCAGAGGGAGTCTTCATGCAGGTACTCAACAATTTGGTAGTCAGTCAGCAGACCATGACATAGTCTTTGGCACAGTTGGTTGATAGATTAGCTATAGTGGACACCTTGGGCACACCAACCCCACATGCAACATAGGGGAACTCAAGGGCATGCAATAGACCCCAAACACCTACTCACACATACACATCTTCGAGTAGGATTCCCAAACCATGGTTTCCTAGTTTTCAGAGGGCACCACCAGCAGCAACACAACAACCATTAGCATAGAGGTTGCCCAGTCAGGCGGAAGACATTGAAGACTACAAGAGGGAGTATGCAGTGTTGGGTCGTGACTTCCATCATGACATGAAAATGGTCGAGTACTATGGACTTAGGGTCATGAACCATTGCAAAGAACCTCAGAGAGAAGGAAAACAACATCAACAAGTGCATAACATAGATTTCATCCAAAAATTTGGTAAACTCACCATACCTTCTTTTGACGGATTGTCCAAATGTAGTGCTAGAGATGGGGTACGGAAGCTAGACATGTACTACAAGCTCAACCAGATGACTGAGGCTAGTGACTCTTTCACATTTGAGGGACAGTTGGATAGAAAGGATGATAGCGTATGTCCTTCATCTTCCTCATCAGGCAATGTTGAGGATTCAACACTTTAGCATAGTGGTGACACTTGTGAGGATTCATATGTGTTGGCACTTAGACATGATGAGGTTAGGAGGTTGGATGACCTACCTATGGGTGTAGACATATCTTCCAAGAAGTCATGTATGGAGGATGATGAGCTTCCTATGATGAGTGAGCGATATTTTTCATCTTCTCAGTCACCTATTCTAGTCATGACACAAGAGGATATCAATGGCATTCATGATATGGTAGAGGAGCCTTGTGAGGGTATTATACACAAGGGACATATGGATCTACAGACCCAGGAGGAGAGGTATGGCTTGGATATAGTTAACCTTACACATACCTATAAGTATGAGGAGAGTGACTCACCACTCTTGGAGATTCCATTGATGGATCAGGTTGTGGAGACCGACATCTTGTTGGGACAGTTACTTCCAGAATCAATCTTTAATGATGAGGATGCACTCCTTATTGGATGAGATCACCATAGCTCGTGTCTGGACACATATGAATGGGATATAGCCGTAGATGATATTAGTAGGGTGAGCACACAGGAGGATACAACTGCCCATATAGGATACAATGCAATTCATATGGGGGTAGCCGCTGGTGATGGTGTGCAGTGGCATACATGAGGACTTAGTAGCATAGTGGATGGTGGGCAGTTTAGTGTCTTATCTTTTGAGGAGTGTGTTGTTGGGGATTCCATTTTTGACACTAGAAGTAAGGGGCATGAGGTAGAACCTCAACGAGACTGTGATCATGAGTCACGACACTGGACAAGACAATTGAGAGTTAGTGAGGACATGATCATGGAAGCCACTCGATGCATTGATGATACACATGCATTAGTGGTAGGTTATTGTTGGAGGGCCTGATGGCACATGATAGCTCAGATAGGGGACTGGGCATTGATGACTTCCATACACTCATGGAGAGAGGGATTGTGATGAAGGTCGACTACCAATAGTTATTGACGGATAGAGATTACCTATTGGATATTGGGAAGATATATCATAGGGCACTGAGGGAGCAAGATCTTGAGGTGAACCGACTAACACATGAGTTGGTGAGCACACGAAGATTATTGGAAGGCACACAGACAACCCTTCAAGAATCAAAGTCTAGATTAGATGATCTCCTTGAGGAGACCAGTCAGAGATACACTATATATATCTCGACAGAGAGTCATATATGTTCCTTAGTTACATTGCTGGAGGATATTTGGGTGTCACAGGGGCCACCATTCATGGGTAGTTATGAGACAATCGGTAGTACACATACACATGAGGATTCCAAAGTGAGGGGAAATTACGAGGACACTTTCATTTGTGTTCCAGGATTGGTTGATATCCACACATAGTTTGATATGAAATCACACCTTGGAAATATGATGATGAGAGAGATGTACAGTGGTATTCATGGGGACACATTGGATGGCAAGGAGGAGAGACACTTAGTGGAGCATGGAGATTCCCCTCCCTTGCAACAACACATAGTTCTAGGAGATCACATTCATAATAGAAGAAACTATCTGAGTGATGATGGAGGGAGAGTGATTGACCAACAGTTTGTGGAGTTATCTAGTGTTGTACCCGATAGTTAGAGTTTAGACGATTATTCAACATGAGTGCTAGTGGATGAGATTTTGGTCCAATCCTGGAGATTGATCAAAGCATATGATACTTTCTAGTCCCAGGTTTGGTTGCACATATTTATTATATCCTTTCCCAAAACTTTTATCATTGAAAACAACACAGGGGGAGCTAGACAGTGGAAGGGGACATGAAGAGTTGGTAGGTTGAGACCACCTGACAGGAGTGTCTTGATTGCATAAAACAAGATAGGGGTGGATCATCAGGGGCAGACTGTTGAGGTCCTAGGCGTGATGGAGAGTATCCTAGGCCACGGGACAGAGGAGATATTAGAGGTTGCTACATATTCAGGCTCTCATTGGGATGAGCATGGAGGGATTTCAATAGTTACCAGTAGGGCACATCAATAGTTAGTGGGGATTGGAAGTGATGAACTTCCAAATTTGACATGGGATCCGGTAGTCCATTGGTTTGGTAGTTTCTTTCATCTTATGAGGATCCCCGTGTGGAGGGTCCAGTATGGAAACTTTGAAAAGACAGTCATGATTAGAGTAGAGAAACATCGACATGATGGTCCATGTGAGAGACTAGCATGGGACCCTAGGATTATAGGGCCGAGAATTTCATTGATTGATGAAGATGTGTAGATGTTTGTAGGGGGGAGTCACTTTGATTTTCCATTGAGTTTCAGTATTGGGGAGAGCACCTCATTGGTTGGTGATTCATTGAGGTCTTGTAGTACCTCACTATGGCAACAACATGTTTAGTCATTGGGGGTCATGCTGAGTTTGGTATGGTTTGGTAGGATAGACCTATTTCAGGTTGAGGCCATGTGTTATTTGCAAGAGACTCATGGTGTTGATATGTTACATAACTATACTCCACAGGGCATGGTAGTTCATATTCTGATATGGGATCCAGGGATTGGAGTGCTTGGTAGTTCAACATTGGATGGAGTTGAGTTTCGAGTAGAGTGGTTTCTCGGGGATTTGACTAAGATTCTTTGGCCATTAATCAATGTACTCATCAGCAGCATGTGGGTGTCATGCGTGGTGAGCACTTGGAGAGACCACATATTGAGGGAAGTCTACCTTGTGTCACACAGGTGGATATGGGACCTCGGTATCATATGTAGTTGGATTCATTTATTGCTTGAGGACAAGCAATATTATGATAGGGAGGACTCTAATGTCCCCATTTTAGGACATTATAATTTTACATAGTGTTATGCCTACCAGAGTAGCCATATAGGGGTGACAGAGAGTTCAAGAGATATTGAGGGGTTTTATTGGGTCCGACTTGCATCTTTCATCATCAGGATCCATTCTGCACAACTTGTCTTTGGTTCTATTGCATTCCGACAATTTCTGTAATTTTGAGTTAGTATGGGTCATATCTTAATTAAATTCACTAAGAAGGTCATAATGGGCATATTACTTGGAGAAACCTCTTAGAGTAATAGCTCATCAGAATTGGGAAGAAGAGCACTATAAGATAAGATGATGAGAAGTGACTTTTAGTGGTTGGAGAAGCCATAAGGATGGATAAATCACTTTTTATAGGTAAAATGGTTAATTAATTAAGTGATTTAATCAAGGAATAATAAAATAAATTAAAAGTCACTTGGATCAAAAAGGTCAACAATGAATTAGGGTTTCAACAGTGAATTAGGGTTTAGAAAATCTATAAGAGAAGGGTCAGTGACCTAATTCATCATTATGCAGATTATGACTTGTCATTGAGGAGAAGAGGCTCATCTCAGGAGAGATAGTTCAGTGGATTCCAGGAGGAGTAAACCAGTTGGCTGATTTTGGTGTTGAGAGACACACCCTAGTCACCACGAATATCATTCATGTCTTCCATCATTCTTCAGCAGTAGTTACATAGTGTTCAACAGCAAGGGCACATTCATCCAGACTGAGGGTGCAACTTCTGAGAGGGTTTTTAGTTGAATTATCCCATCGAGGGAGAATTTAGAGATTTCCCTCCAACCCATTTAAGAGGAGGGCAAGGCACATATTTTTTCTAGTTCCTCATCAGATTCCAATGGAGGAATCACCTGGGACACGTTTTCTAGACTTGGATGTGCGACACTTTTGGTGGGTACATTTGGGGTTCCAGAGCGAGCATCAGACCATATTCAGGGAAACTCTTCCGATCCATTTCCCAGTAGACCAAGGAGGTCGTTTTGAGAAATATCTCATCTAATTCCAACGGTGGAATCACTAGGACACATTTTTCCAGAAGAAGAGGGGTGCATTCCCCCATGGGTATCCATCTGGGGTCCAGACTCATCAACAAAGGGGTCTGATAGATACCAGTATTGAGTACTAGAGAAGGGTGCATCATTTGGGACAGTTTCCAGGCCATTCCGAGAAGTATAGCTACAAGGGAAAACTTTCCAGACTTCCAGTAGTTATCGTCAGAGCTACTATATTCCCAGCGCACCCATTGATTCCGCAACACTCACATATTCCGTGTATTATCTTTTAGTTGCTTATTTGTATTCCGACTAAGATCCTTTTGTCTTCTGATCTAGCCGAGTGTTGTTATTTTATTCAGCTGTATTCAGCCTATTGTAATCCACAAAGATATCATAATACAAACATTGCAGTCCTTTGTCGCATTTATTATTTGTATGATCGTTTATATACTGTAAACAATAGATCCTACATACGGGTAAAATCATGAATCTGGGTAACACTTTCGTGACAATCGGGTCTCCAAAATTTCTAGCGGCAATTTTTCGGCCGAACAAATGTTACTTTCAGACGAAATCTTTTTCGGCCAAAAATTTTCACGTCAAATTTAACGGTGCCCTCAAAATTCGTGTAAAATGTTTTTTGGATGAATTATTTTCCCGTGGTAAGAATATTTCGGCCGAAATAATTTTCGGCCAAAACGTTTATTTTTAATGGATTCCATTAAAAACTAGGTTTCGGCCGAAAGAATATTTCGGCCGAAAACTTGAAAATGGGACTGTTTGCAGGAAACTGCAAATTCTCTCCATCTTA
>JZKD02S2321815.1:186337-207650 GCA_000966675.3 Picea glauca
AACTTAAAAAAATTCTAGAAATTATAATATTCATCCATTAGATTCAAAATTATAGTCATAATAAAATAGAGTCTCTGTAGATTGTTGTTGTATATTTCATTTCTTAAAAATATAAGTTTAATAATAGATACATTGTTGTGGAAAACAATAACTCATTATCATTCATTTCATGTTTAACAAACATACTGTTAAACAATTGTCAAATTGACATATCAAATCTTGATAAAAAAAAATTGAAAAATAGCCATTGGAAAGATAACAAAATTATTTACAATTTTTTTTTTTACTGTAATGTGAAATTCTAAATAAAAAAAATACTTTTGTATGCCAGAAGTTGAAGAACTTGTGAAAATACAGTTTTTTTTGTCATAAAACAAGCAAAAGTGTTACCGAGCTTCATGATTTTACCCATACACATTAATAACATATCCTAGACTAGCCAAGTCAGTAACATTACAATGAGCCCCTGAGAGTGGGGTTGTGGCTATGATCATGTCATTCAACTCATCCTTTTCAGGGGGAGTTTGCAAAGGCTAAACTATGCGTTTCAGAGTCAAAATTTCAAAATCTTCAGGATGTTGTACTAATGTCGAAGGCTAGTACTTTGATTCTACGGTTGGTTGCTACACATTTGTTGTAGACTGCGAAGGTGTTGTAGAAGGCAACGGATTTGGGGTGTCTCTTTTATGCTTCCTGCTATTATATGAAGAGTTTGTGTGACTTTTGTGATTTTTAGGGTTTTTCCAACCATTATCCCTTTTCTGTGCTTGAGGGGATGAGAATGAGGATGGGGATAAAGGACAATATTCCTAAAGGTGCCATGTTTTCTGACAGTAGAAACACCTGAAGGAAGTGTTCTCATAATCGACCAACTAAATGTAAGGTTTATCCTGAGTCAAATCTATAAGAATCCTATCCGATAGCCCTTGACCAAGGTCATTTTCAATGCATATGCAAGTGAAGGTGATGAAGCCTTTCGATATCCATTCTATGTCAATATCAATAAACCTACCCAAAACAATTCCCAGGCTAGGTAAAAAATATGGAGTATAAAAATGAAAAGGTAAATTGGGGAGTCTTACCCATACCGGTGTAGTTATAGCAGTCATGGCCAGTGGGTTGAAATTAGGGAACCATATCTGTATGGAAAGACTAGATCTACCCCAGAACAATGGAACTTTCTCCAACACATCTTGGAAGTCCACCTCTGTGAAAAAGTTAACAATGAAGAAACCTTGGGAGAAAAATAACAACTCATGATCTGACGACCGGGTCTTATTTACCCATTCCCTTAGCGCAGAAGATGAGGGTCATAGTCCGTTGAAACGACAGATGAGAGATTTTTTCTGGTAGATAAATGAAGATCCATAGACATGGGGATCTTCGACCTCTATTGTTTGAGGTTCTACAGACTGATCCACAATGAAGGAATGACCAAAAAAATCCTTTTGTCTAGAAGTTTCAACCTTGGACCCCGAAGGAAAAAAACTCATTTTTTTGATGGCATGCTTATAAGAGCTTGGTTGAGTGGAGGATGGTGCTCCTCCACGTAGATGAGAAACAACAAAAATGGTTACATTCTTTATATTCCCATAACCCCACAACAAAGAGTCATGCACAAGCTATCAACCTTCAAATATGAGTCTTTGAAAGAAAGGTGGAATACCTGTCGCCTGGTGGATCTGGGATTTGAGCTAAAAATCGAAGTCTGAATTATGAGCTTGCAAACAGAGAGAACAAACGGTGATGGTATTCAAAAAAAGGGGAAAGCATGAAAAATCCTCAGAGAAATACGCGACGCAATGAGGGAAGACCCTTCCTTCCCAAATATTGAAATTTCAGTGGATGGAGGGAGTTTGGTGAGGACTGGGTGCCAAACAGAATCCTTCCTAGATGACTAACCAAGGCATACTGAGGTTGAAAGTCTTCTCTGATCTGAGAAAAATTGGGAAGTCTCCCACTTTGTTGCAAGCATTGACGACGACAAGAGAGAACTTTCTTAGGGTTTCCATTGTGATCTTGAGAGTCGAAGTGCAAGTGGTATTTTCGTGTTTCCATTTGTGGCCTGAGACTTTTCTAGCGATGATGTCCTTGTAGGTGGGTTTTCAATACAATGGCTTCTCTTTGCCTTCGACTATAATGGTCGATCACTTATCCAATGGCTGCTCGACCTCCATGGGGTTTTCATGGTCGACTGAGCATTTTCACTTATGCTGCTCTGCTCCTAGGCCTTCGTTTAAGCTTCTAAAGTCCCATGTGCATGCCATGGATCTTGAACCCTTACTAAAACAGTAACACATTAATAATACAATAATATAGTATTAATACATTAATGTATAATGTAACATATTAAATTATAAATACATTAATAAAACATTATTAAAGTACTAATACATTAATAAATACATTATTACTGTATTAATACCTTAATAAATACATTATTAATGTAGTAGTACCTTAATAAATACATTATTAAAGTAGTAATATATTAATAATACATTATTAAAGTATTGATACATGCATACATCAATTGACAGTGACCATGGTTTCTTATGGTTTACCATGACCATGGTTAACTTTGGTAGACCTTGGTTGAGTTTGGGAATGGAAGGTTGACTATGGTTGATCGTGGTTGTCCCTCACTATGGTTGGTTGTGGTTGACCATGACCATGACCATGGTTATCTATGGTTGATTGGGGTTTATTATGGTCGATCATGCCCATGGATGACCTTCCTTGACCATGTTGATCTGATTATGGTGGTCAAGTTGACTATGTTTAGCCATAGTTTATTATGGCACTACTACATTGCAATGCTGATCATCGTTTGTTTGTCACATTGCAACATCAAGTTTTTTTTGTCACATTGCGACATAAGATTTTTCCTCACATCACATTGTAAGGTTTTGGTCATCAAATTACGATAAAGGGTTTTTATTTGTCACATTAAATCATTGGAAAAGGTTTCTCATAGTCTAACAACATATTGTGTTTGGCACATTGCGGCATGAGGAAATTTTCATCTCATCACAAGTTGGTCTATGTTTCTCGCATTGCCACATTGGGTTTTGTACATCACATTGCCACAATGGGTTTTTTTTGTTCCATTGCGATGTTTGGAAATTTCTATCAAAATGTGATGTTAGGATATGTGCGTCACATTGTAACGTGAGGACATGCTCATCACATTGCTATGACAGGGATATGTTTGACATATTACAATGTCTATTTTTTTTTTTTAGATTGCGATGAGAGGGATATGTTCATCATATTGTGTTGTTTGTATATTTTTGTCACTTTGTGGAGACACAACTATGTTCATTAGATTATGACGTCAATTTAACTTCGTCACATTGTGACAACATGGCTATGTTCATCACATTGTGACATTTGCATATGTTAGTGACTTTGTGATGGCAAGGATATGTTCATCAAATTGTGATGTCAGTTTAAGTTTGGCACATTATCATGAGAGGCCTATGTTCATCATATTGCAACATTTGTATATGTTCATCACTTTGTGACATTAGTGTGTTTACGAAAGCAAGGCCATGTTTGACATGTTATGATAATAGTGTTATGTTCATCACATTGCAACGTCAATTTATATTCATCACATTGCGACGTATGTTTATATTCGTCACATTGTGATGATAGGGCTATGTTCATCACATTGTGATGTTACTATATTTAGTATATTGCAATGTTACTATGTTTGACACATTCCAACGTTTGGAAGTATTTTTCATATTGTGACATCAGGATATGTGTGTCACATTGCAACGTGAGGAAATGTTCATCACATTAATATGATAGGGTGATGTATGACACATTGCGAAGTCTCTTTATGTTTGACACATTTCGATATTACTATCCATATTGTGACCACATGGATATTATCATCACATTGTGATGTTACTATGTTTAACAAATTGTAACGTTAGTATGTTTGTCACATTCTCACGCCTGGTTTTTTTCGTCATATTGCAATGACAGGTCTATGTTCATCACATTAGGACATATGTATATGTTCATCCCATTGTTACATTACTATGTTTTCCATGACACGGCTATGTTGATCACATTGCGACATTTTTTTATGTTCGTCACATTGCGACGATAAGGCTATGTTCATCACATTGCAACATTACTATGTTTATTAGATTGCAATGTTACTATGTTCAACACATTATGATGTTTGGAAGTTTTTGTGATATGTCACATTGAAATGTGAGGAAATGTTTGTGAAATTGCGACGACAAAGAAATGGGTGACACATTGTGGCATCTGTTTATGTTCGACACATTGCAAAATTACTATACATATTGTGTCAACATGGATATTATCATCAGATTGTGATGGTAATATGTTTAATAGATTGCAACATTAAACTATGCTCGTCACTATGCGGTGTTACTATGTTCAAGGCATTGAAACATTACTATATTCGTCACGTTGTAACGTCTGGTTTTGTTTGTCAGATTGCAACGTCGGACATGTTTGTTGCATGTCAAGGTTGGTTTCTATGACACTTTAAGAAAATGATTTTTTGGTGATTTTTTTTTAAAATCTAATTAAGTGTTTCTTTTGTGAAAAAGATATGAATGTTGAAGTGATGTGATATACTACATAGAAGGAAGGTATTACTAAGTATTATTGCATAAAAGTTGTATTTATTAAATGCATTAACAAATACATTACGAATGTATTAATACATTAAAACATTAATAAGATATTAATACACTAATAAAGTAATACATTAATAATACATTAAAACATTAATAAATTATTAATACACTTATAAAGTAATACATTAATAAAGGAATAATACATTGAACTTAAATAATGTATTTTATAATACATTATTAAATTAATAATACATTATTTTTGTAATGTATACATTAAAGTATTAATACATTAATAAAGTATTATTATATAAATATAATAATAATAATACATTATTACATAAATGTAATAATACATTATTAATACATTATTTACTATTTATTTATTATTATTATTAAACATTACTACATTATTTATTAAACATGATTGATATATTGATACATTATTAGTTAATGAATTAAAGCAAATTATTATAAATTAATGGATTAATAAATCCATATTAAATATTAATATATATATATATATATTTAAAATTAAATATTTATTATAAATTAATAAAAAAATATAAACATTCAAAGGAATAAATATTACTAACTTACTTAGTATAATATTACTAACTTACTTAGTATTGTAATTGACTTACTTAATATTGTAATTGATATAAATTAAAGTAAATTATTATAAATTAATGGATTAATAAATCCATATTAAATATTAATATATATATTCAAAATTAAATATTTATTATAAATTAATAAAAAAATATAAACATTCAAAGGAAGAAATATTACTAACTTACTTAGTATAATATTACTAACTTACTTGGTATTGTAATTGACTTACTTAATATTGTAATTGATATAATAGTTCACTTCCCATATGCATGATTGCATGAGATTCTACCAATTTTTATTTTTTTTTACCCTAAATTTATCACGATTACTTTTTCTTCTAAATTAATATGAGACACATGTAAGAGGATTAGTCTTTGGACTTATGAATTATTGGCTACAAACATCTAAATAATTTTTCCTTAGGAGTTATTAATGGGTACAAACATGATAAAGCATTTTGCTCGAATGGCAAGAAACTCCCATTTTTCTTTTATTTGATTAGCTATTCTAAGATGAAAAACATTATTAAATGCTTGGCCTTAGTCATTCTTAAAATCAATTGTTTATTTTTTGTGACATTATTACTTCATACAAAAATTTGCTCGAATGGCAAGAAACTCCCATTTTTCTTTCATTTGATTAGCTATTCTAAGATGAAAAACATTATTAAGTGCTTGGCCTTAGTCATTCTTGAAATCAATTGTTTATTTTTTGTGACATTATTACTTCATACAAAAATGTTATAGTACATTCAAATATTTTAGAAAAACATATACAAAATGTTATATTACATTCAAATTAATTCAAAAATATTTGAGAACATTTCTCATTGAAAAAACTCTTACAACAATATGATATTGAATTTGAAACAAAAGGTGGTTGTAGTGATCCATATTAGTTTTCAATGTTGAGATCCAAAAGCCAAGGATCCATATAAAAGAAACAAGAGAAGACCACGTTGTTCTTAGACTTCCTCAATGTCAAAAATAAAGATAATTTCTTTTTTAAAACAATAATTCTCAATGTTAAAAAGCAAAAATAATTTCTAACTCATATTCATCTAATTCTTTTAAACTTCCTCAATGGAAAAAATAAAGATAATTTATTTTCTAGAGCAATAATTCTCAATGTTAAAAAGTAAAAATAATTTCTAACTCACATTCATCGATTTCTTTTGCCAAATTTTGATTTACTCTCATGTGATAAGGAAGATGGAATATGAGAACTTTAATTAATTAACACGATGTCCCGCATGCATGTCTAACCTATTCTAGGAATGAATTAGAACTTTACAGTTTGTATTGTGAATACGAAAATCACGGTTAAATTACACTTTCACTATAAACTCTGCGATAAATTACAGTTTAACCGTAAATTAAAGCAAGATCAATTGTTTATTTGAGAATGGTGTCATTATTCATCGTTAAGCCCTTGAATATATAGGAAATCATAGACATGGCAAGGAGTGGCGATGGTTCCCTTCTGCTCAAATCCATATTCCTCCTTGAATATATAGGAAATCATAGACATGGCAAGGAGTGGCGATGGTTCCCTTCTGCTCAAATCCATATTCCTCCTTGAATATATAGGAAATCATAGACATGGCAAGGAGTGGCGATGGTTCCCTTCTGCTCAAATCCATATTCCTCCTTGAATATATAGGAAATCATAGACATGGCAAGGAGTGGGGAGGGTTCCCTTCTATTCAAATCCATATTCCTCCTTGAATATATAGGAAATCATAGACATGTCAAGGAGTGGGATGGTTCCCTTTTATTCAAATCCATATTCCTCCTTGAATATATAGGAAATCATAGACATGGAAAGGAGTGGGGATGGTTCCCTTGTGCTCAAATCCATATTCTTCTTCGGATTTCTTGAGAAGCTTTTGAGAAAATTTTGGGATGAGTATGGTGGATTTGACATTGACATTGTGGTCGAGCATTTGAGATCTCACTGATTTGGCTCAGCACTAATGAGTCTTCTATAGAAACCAATGGCTACACCATTCTGACTACAAAAAAGTATAAAAATAATGAAAACCGTAACCATAAAACCAAGGCAATGACAATCGTTAACCTAAAAAAAAGATTGCGAAAATAGTGTCAACTCTTAATAAAAAACAATCGGTCTCCCAAAAAATTATACCAAAGCATATAGCAAACTTTCAGCTTCTTTAGAACTATTTGTGAGTTCTTTAGAACATTTTGTGAGTGCAGATCACATATCTATATCACAAACCTTCTCGAAAGCTCCTCCACAAGTACATTTGTGCGTGCCAATGACACATCAATATAATTCCACCCCCGAATGGAATTAATTGGCCAAGATGTTATCGGCCAAGTGAATATTGACAACTGAATGGAACGGATATATGGTGGTCGAGCTCATAAATATGCATCCAAAGTCGAATACATGATCATAAATAATTTAAATAAACTATTTCATTATATAGATCATTATACAGTAAAACAAATCGTAAGGTGTGAAGAGTCATGAGTAGATGAAGCGAACTTGGGACACGACATTATATGACATCTAGTAAAAAAAATTGTAAGGTGTGAAGATTCATGAGGAGATGAAGTTAATTCGTGACACGATATTAGATGAAATATGATAAGGGAAGTCGACGGGCACTGCCACACTCACCATCTAGCTAACATTTGGTAAGAAAAAAAAAAACAGATCATAGTAATTAGATGGTTAGATGATATTTTATTAATATGATTAAGTAAATGTGAAAAAATAAACATGTTAATGGATGTATTAAAAAATAACAGGAAGTTAAGAACATTAAATCCCATTCATTGATTTAGAAGGACAACCAAGAATGGAATTAATCTCAAATTTTTAAGTTTTTAGTGATTTTTAATCTTTATTATAATTCATAATTAATCAATACATTGAATTTGAATTTAAATTATATTAATAATTATTAAGGGTAAAAAATTTATAATATTAAAATATAATAATAGTGATGTAAAGGAAAAATATTTATAATATTTAATATTAATACTTTAATACTTTATCCCTTCCTGAAGGGGCTTTTCCACAAAAGGAAAAATGCCTGTGTAGAAAATAAATTCTTTTAGATCCATAAGGTGAGTAGAGAGGGTATATTTTGATTTGTTTCTTTGCATTCCAGTAACTCTACTAGAAAGATCTAGAATGGTGCTAAACGTTTTTGCATGCCCCGTTAATCCACTACATAAAATTAGTACAATACCAACAAACAACATATGTGTGAGAAAAAGAAGGTGGGTAAGAGGTATACTAGTGAAACTTCTTGTATTTTTTTCTTTACATAGGGCCCTACTAAGATCTTTTCCACCAATAGAAAAAGGAGCTAGGATAGGGGGAACCTATTCATGAGCCCTCTCTCTGCAGTAAATAAAGGTGAGCTTCCATTGTTTATGAGAACTGAGAAAGAAGTCGAAGATATGAAGCTCATTACCCAATTGATAAAATTTAGGTCAAATCCCATATGAGTGAGACACATTTTCAGGAAAAACCAACTGAATTGATCATAGGCTTTGGAAAGATCTATATTGGAGAGGCCTTATTGCAATGTGATGAAATATCTCCCAACATCACATTATGATGAACATTTCAAATATCAATATATATATGTATATTGTATATCACACATAGTCATGGGCATGGTCATTTTTGGTTAGCCATAGCCATGATCATGGTTATGGTCAACCATATTGAATACCATCCATGGTCATTATCATGGTCATCATCAATTGTAGTTAACTATGACCATGATCAAACATAGTCAACCATAATCAATCATAATTAGAGTCAACCATAGTCACAATCATGGTCAACCATGGAGTCATGGTTTACCAAATTAACCATACTCATGGTCAACCATAGGCTATCACTTTAAATCATCCTTGAGGTCATGGTCAATGTTTTTTTTTTATGTAATAATGTATTATTAATGTGTTTTTACATTATTACTTCAATGTAATAATGTGTACTATTAAATCTTTAATACATTTTTAATTTTTTAATTCTTTGATAATGTATTATTACTTTTATATGATCTTCTCCCAACCACTTATTTATCTAGGTGAGACCAAGATTTATGGGAACTATGTAAATTATACCTACTTCCCCCATCTTATGCATGAAGAAATGTGAGAGAGAGTCGGCCATGGCCATTTCCCCCCAAGATTCAACCTCCCCCATGGAGAAATTTAAGTCGCCTCCCAGAATGAGAAGATTGTCTTTTAAGAAATATTTTTCTAGGAGGGCATTCCAGAATTGGGGATGATCCTGAGAGGGTCCATAAATTTTTAAAATTGTAAACGATTTCTCGAGGTCTTCAACAAAAACAAACATACCTTGGTCCGAGTTGAAACCCCAAGAATTTTCTGGCTTGATGGATTTTGAGTTTCACCCCATAGCTAGACCCCCCCAAGAAGCGAAGAGAATCAAGGCAAAACGAAGACCATCCCTTAAGGATATTTTTCAGTAGAGAAACAATCAAAGATCCTTCCCTAAAGGTTTCTTGAATCGCTACAATATCACACTGTGAAAGCTCCATCAACCTTTGGAGGGAGAGATGCTTAGAGGGTAATGTGCTCCAGTTTTGCCATATTTTATGACATATAAATACACTCATCATTACACCTTATCCCCTCATTTCATAAATAATATATCCCTAATTACACCATAAACCTCCATTATCTTTTGTTATTCATCATATGTGGTTAATACATAATTCTCCATATTTTTAGTGATTAAAAGGATGATTATACAACAGTTTTTTTGATGATGGTTTAATCATATGTTTCTATTTCCAAACAATATGTTTTCACATTATTCCTTCACTAGAAGTCATCTGGTACCCACACTAGAGGTCATCTGATACTCACACTCTAAGTCATCCGGTACTAGAAGGTTCTACAATCATCTGATACCTGCACAATCATCTGATACTTACACTCCATGTCATCCGGTACTCACACTCCATGTCATCCAGTACTCACAATTCATTTCATCCAGTACCAGAATGTTCCAGAAACCATCTGGTACCAGAATGTTCCAGGTCATCTCGTACCAGCATCATGCTTCGAAACTTTGGCATGCTTCTAGAGGAAAATTGGTGACATGGGTTTTGTCCATAATGAGATATACATGCATATACATAAGTCATAATTCATCCATGTCGTATGTGTGGACCTCCAACTCAGGGGGAAGGATTTTAGAAAAAATAGTAAAAATCTCAAATTGCCAACTTATGCCTCGATTTCTGTGTAGATGGTATCATATCTAGAAATTGGAAGTTATGGGTTTTCTCTAAACTATGGAAAATTGAGTAATGAGTGGAATTTTTTTCAAAATTCGAATTAGTTTGGAAGATATGGGTGGATCGATAACTCTAATCTACTCAAATTACATTAAAACCCAGATTTTTGTGATTTCATTCCAAAAATGTAAAATTTGAAATCTAAGCATTGGGATTGGTCCCATCCTCTCTTCAGTGATTTTTATGTATAAATAAGTGTGCTAAAATTATGAGAAGGGAGTGATCATTATCATTATCATTCTTTGTAGTTGATTATTTTTTAAGAACAAGCATGAGAGAATTGATTTCATAAACACGATCTTTGATCAAAATGAAGAATTGAATGTTGTTGATTTATTATGCATCTTATTCACTTGAGATGATTGTCTTTAAAGTAGGTTTATTCAACATGGGAAAGGCCCCTCATTCTTATTAATACTCTACTGCACTCTTTTATTCTCATATATTAGATTGCTTGTGCTTATTTTTGTTTAAATTTCATTTCTAGCTAAGTTGTTATCTTGTTGATTTGCATTCAATTTTTATAGAGTTGAAAGTTCAGTTTGAATTTAGTATATTCATATTAGCACATACCTAGGAATGATTCTTCAATTGGTGTAATAGTTTTTTGTTTCTATAATTGCATTTAACATTTCTTTCTTGTTCCACCATAAACATGTTCTTTCAATTTCTAGAACTTATAACCAACAATTCAATCCATTATGAAAACTAATTATAGAGTATACACATATTAAATCACCCCAAACCATGACACTAATGTGTGCATAAGTCAACTTTGAATATCAGTGTTGCATGCCTTTTATAAATCTCCTTTTAAAACAGAGTCACACCCCTTATCATATTCATTGCAATTTCATCACAATGCCTTCACCCCACTATGATTTCACCCAGTCTCTTAGCCATGATTTCATTCCTTATATCACATAATAATTTTTCCTAGTTTGCACCCTCTTTACTGTTGGTCAAAGGTCTGCTAGTTGGCAAGAATTTCATTACTTTTTAGATTTTATTTTATGGGTGTTTCTAAAAATAAAACAAAACAAACATTTCATACATAAAGTCATGTTTTTATTTATTTCATAAGGAATAAATAAGAATCAAACATGTGCATTCATCAAAATTGATTTCTTATGTTTTTTTTAATACATTTTTATGCATGCATAAGAAATTAATTTCTTCATATTGAACATTCCATTAAAAATACAAATTATCTTTGACCAACTGCACCCAGATTTGAATAATTAAGAGAATGGATATTGAAGTGTCTCATTATCATTCCATTCATTCACATTTATTTGTAAAATTATGCTTGAAAATCCAATAAAATAGTATACCAGAAATTGTTCTAATACCATTGCACCATCTTCTTACACTCTGATTTCTTTTACTATTTATGAAAAATTGTCAAATCCGCAATTCAAGTGAACACAAAAGAGTGCATTTCTCATTGTCCAATATTGTCATTAATAATATATTCATTATTCTTTGATGTAATTTTTATAGAGTCCACTCTTATTTTGGTTTACACTTGTAACAATTTGAGGAATTGTTCTTGAGATCCAATTTTAGATTAATTTCTCTTATTGGTCATTATTAGTTTTATTTCATTGTGATTTGGCATTCCAATAGTTTATTTCCTGTCACTTGAATTCATTTCCATTTGATTGTTTCTTTTATTTCATTTAAGTTTGGATACACTATAGGAAATAATGATTGAAGGACGTGAAACTTAAGTATGCTACTCACGATTAATCACATGAACATCACCCCAAGTGCAAGAAAGACTATTATCTAAGACTTTATATAACTAAGTTATTAATGTGTCCCAAAGATGAATCCATAGTGTTTATGTCCCATGGTTTACATTTAAATTCTACAGTGTGGGTTTGAAGATTGTTTTGTCATCTTTAGATTAGGATATACTAGGCTCCAATCCTACATTTTTTATGCCTACACCTCGAAGCTTAAGAGCCTTGATTGATAATTTAATGTGGAAATTAATAGTGAATATATTTAGCCCCACATTTTTGGTGTCGTTGCCGGGGAGGTGCTAAAGGGATTAGAGCATTGGTAATTTGTTTTTATTGTTCCAAAGCCTCTATTTTTCCTTTCATGCAAGTGTGTTTATTTTCATGCAAGTGTGGCGTTCTTTTAAGTATTACCTAAGGGTAGAGATAATATGGTAAGACATGAGGGAAGAGCCCACACATCTACTTTAGTGGGGTTTCTCCAAATTTAGGTTGTCATCTTCCTTTGGGTAGTCATAATTTGTGTTTTATTAGCATTAGAAATTTTTTATATACATGAAAAGAGAAGCTAACTTGTGTGAAAAAATAACTTGGTGACAACGGGGTCCTAGTAGCATGGTGGTGCTTCAATTATATAATTGGTTTGCTTACATTTTCTTTCAGTTCGCTTACTTTTAATTTCTTTAGGATTAAATTTTTTTTTTGTGTGTTGTAAGAACCTCTAATCCATGTGTGAGATAAGACGTATCAACCAACAATATGGATTAAAATTTGATAATGAGTTTGGAAGAACTCTCTCAAATCCTAGCAGAAGTTGGGATCTCTTCTTATTAGGAAGAGCACATGTTGACAGTAGTCACGAACCTATATACTTATAAAAAAGACATATAAGAACCAAAGTCCTAGGAGCCATACCTACAAGAAGATTGAGAAAACTTCATTGATCAATTTGACCAATCTACAAAGAAGATCGAAGACTCGTGGACCATATCTAATCAGGAGAAGACATTAAACCTAACTACTATAAACCACTATAAACCATTCTCCACTATAACCACTATAACCTTTCTCATTCCACTATAACCGCTATAAACCATTCTCCACATGCACACCATTCACCATCATTTTATAAACCATTCCAAATGGCTATCCTCTTTTCGGTTAGATTGGGAGAACATATTCATGGATTATTCAGGGAAGTAATTGCATTTTTTTTGGTTCTGTTGTTTCATTAAAAATATCCTTTATTCTAATAGTTTATTACCTAAAACAATTTTGGAAACAACTGAATCTTTTTTTCTACTACTTCCTTAAAATTTGTTTTTCTTTTAGGATTGTTCTCTGACATTTATTATTTTTTCTCTACTATTTTTCTGAACTATTTTCCTTGAAGAAATTTATATTTTAGGTAATTATTAATAATGAAAAACTAAAAAGAAAAGAGTTCAATTATCAAACCCAAGACCTCTTGACACAAACAATCATTTTCAGTTATTTTAGATTAGAAAATTTCATATCATTTATTATAGAAGTAAATCATAGCCTTGTTTTTAATTATACCATGGGATTACATAAAGTTAAATGTTCATATTATGGGGCCCATAGGCAACCAGTACAACCTAATCTAATCTAGAAGTTGGTTAGTAGAGAATCTGGATTAAAGAGTAGCAGGAGAGTGTATGAAGTTTCTACCCATGGGAACACTATTATAATATTATATGGAGAAGATGAACTTGAGGACTAGAGGCACCTTTAGGTCATTCTCTCATGGCCTCAACCACCACACATTAAGTAGGTTTGACCATGACATTTCTTTGTACGAAATCTCAATACATAAATATATTTTTCATGTGAACAATATTTTATGGGCAATCTATAAAATATCTTCCAACCTAATACCATCCCATCCATTAAAAGGGTTTTCAAAGATGATTCCCCATTCAGCCATTCAAACATAATATCTAAATTTTCTCTTAAGGGAAAATTTTGGAACAATATCCTTTGATGGAAAATAGATGTAAGAGGCTAACCTATTGGGATACTGAATAGGTCTACTGGTAGCAGGTACTAGCCTATGATATGACTAGGCAAACTAATCAGGGTACTGAACAGGCTCATGGGAAATGGGGCATTCTTCCTACAAAGGATATTTCTTAAATGTCAAAATTATCCCATCGGAGTACTAAATAGGCTTGTTGGCGATGGGTTTTGATTTTGATATTCCTAATCTATATTTATCTGTATGAATGATACACTTGTGTAAATCATTAAGAAGAAGCATGCATGGTTGAACTAAAGGTTAAACAAAATCCATCTATTTTCCATTTGAGAATAACCCTAAGTTGACCTTAAGACGCTTTCATCCAATTTATACTATATCTAAGATGTATTATCTTAATAGTGGGACCATGATCTTAGAATACTAATATACTCAACTGTGAAATTTATCTCCATTACTTGAATGACTGTAAATATTTTTAGAGTGAAAAAGGTTGATTGGTTTCCTATGGGGTTTTCATTTGTTGAGACTTCTAATACTCTTTTATTTTCCTTCATAAAAGAGAAGAACAAAATCTGTACTCTAATTTATACAGGGCACTTTGAACATAAGTATTTCTAATATTTTGATGAATTTTATTTAATCAAGGAAATAGAAATATTTTCTATAGAACGAAAAATTGATTATATGTTTTTGTGGGTTATGCTTGAATTATCTTGGTCAGTCATAGAGGGGGAATATTCATAAATGATCTTAAAAAATTGTTCAAATCTAAATTGTCAAAATGTGGCATTGGATGTACTTCATGTTATGATCAATTTATTATATGATCTTATGATTTTCTCTCTGTGTGGATAGGATTAACACTTATGGAATTTGTGCCCACAATTCACTAGAAACTCTCACATTTTTGTTCTTAGCAACTCTTAGATTAGTATCAACAAAATATGGAAGCAATTTTTTTTCTTGTAACACACATTCCACTCAGTCTTAATCAATTTTCATGAGGACATGAAAACTATTGGGTTTGGGGGAGCTCTCTAGATATTCAGAGTCTCTCTTTGTCATCTCCAACATCTCCAACATCTTTAGTTCATATCAACCCATTTTTTTCATGATCAAGTAGATCAACTTATGTTCTCTTCAGCTCTCATCATCTTTTGTGCAGATCTCATCAACTTCATTCTCTTCAGTCTCGACCTTGCTTTGCCTCATATTCATCTTTCAATAGTCCAAATCATGGTTCCATAGATCTTTCATCCCATTCTACATAGCTTCCACTTCAACATACATCAAGTAACTTGAGGTAAAACATGTATACATCTCTTTTATTTACTATGAATTTGGAAAAAAATGATGCATAACCACTATTACCTACTCCACTATACGTTATTACCACTTAGAAAGTACCATCAGAAACAATCAGTAAACCTTCCACTTTCACTCCACTAGTCATAATGAAAATATACTCGGATGATAAGACCAAGTAATGAAAAGGAAATATGTGGTATACAAATACAAAGCAACATCTCTAGTGCCTTCACTTTTTGCATCATAAATCATTCTTAAGTCATCTCAAAGAGGATGAACTCATTATTTCCTATCAAAACAAAGAACCAAAAATTAAATATTGGTCTTTAAATTGATGTAAGATACAGAGTATAAAGGCGTACAAGTTCATACGATCACCATCACCATAATTTTATGAACCATTCTCCACATGTACACCACTCACCATCACTCTGATACCCCATCCACTGCTTGTCCTCCATTTTTATGACAATTTCGTTTCTCTATTTGAAATCAATCTATGTTAGTTTCTAAAGTGTCCCTCTACAAGAAACAACACCTACACAAAAGAAACAATGTCACATAAATCTATAAGCAGAGTATCATAAGTTATTCACCTTGTTTACATGAGGAGATGCAAATCCTTGGGTTTGAGGGTATGATGGGATCTGGTTTTGTCATATTTTCTCCCATATAAATACACTCATTGTTACACCTTATCCCCACATTTCTTCAATAATATATCCCTAATTACACCATAAACTTCCATTATCTCATATTATTTATCATGTGTGGTTAATACATAATTTTCAATATTTTGAGTGATTAAAAGGATGATTATACAATAGTTTTGTTGATGATGGTTTAATCCTATGTTTCTATGTCCAAACAATATGTTCTCTCACTATTCCCACACTAGACGTCATCTGGTACACACACTAGAGGTCATTTTGTACTCACACTCCAAGTCATCTGGTACTAGAAGGTTCTATAGTCATCTGGTACTCACACTCCATGTCATATGGTACTTACAATTCAACTCATTCGATACCAGAATGTTCTAGAAACCATCTGGTACCATAATATTCTAGGTCATCTGGTACCACCATCAACAACCGTCCAATACTAAATTATAGTCGAAAATTTGGCATGCTTCTAGAGGAAAACTAGGGACATGGGTTTTGTCTGCAACGACGTCTATGATGGTCACTATAATTGTTTATTAATTAAAAAAATCAAGTGTTACATAAATTGTCAACCCATGTAAGTTTGTTTATTTCAAAGGCAATCACACACTATATATGCTCAATCTGAAAAGCAATCCAAGGTTGTAATAAAAGTACACTAATCACACATTGCTTTGAACAGACTAAAGATCTACTTTGAATTACAATAAAAACAATCTATCTATTGCAGAGTTTAAGATTCAAAGGAAAATAATTATTAGAAGAATCTTGGATTACATTAAGAAACAACAACCTAGGAAAAAGGAACCTTTCAGCATACTACAAAGAAGACTAACTATTGTGTAACAGAGAACAGGACCTTGTTCCCCAAAGTAGGAATCTTCAGCACCTGTCTCTGACTATCACACTTTCATAAACTCATTCTACAAACATAATTACCAATCAAAATGATTAACAATTACCTCATAATGAATTGTATGAAAAAGATATAACAATCAGTGGAAACAAAGTTTCAGCAAGACATAGTTTTAACAAGGTATGAATAAAAAAAATACTAACACACTATAGAAACTAATGGGTGAATCTTGTGAAGAATATGGGCCCTCTCCTTCTCACAAGATTCCCCAGAAATGAAAGGAGCTAAGAAGAAATGTTTAGAATGATCTTTTATTCATCTGTCAAATGTGACAAGTTACAATATCCAAAGTGAACATGCTCCTTCTCTGTAATTCCCTTCTAGCTAAGGCTTTCGTAATCTCCCCTCTAATGTTGATTTCTCCTCTATTTAAAGATGAGAATCCTCTTAATACAATTAAACATAAAATTACATGTGTACATACAAATCCTATTCTTAGTTTGATCTAAGATTCTATGCTGGAATAGGATATTATGATCTTCCGTAGAAAGATGTTCTTACAGTGGTTGTAATGGTGCTGACTTGAGGTACAACTATTGTGGCCGGTGTAAAAACTCCTTTCTTTATCATTTCTTGTTACTGTTGTATGGAAATATTGTTAGTGTAACAACTCCTTTCTTTATCATTTGCGTACTGTTTGACTATTTCAACAACATGGTCTTCAAGCAACAACGATGGTTGTAATGGTCTTGGCTTAAGGTACAGTTGTTGTGGCCAGTGTAACATCTCCTCATATTTTCTTGTTACTTATTTATGTGAAAGGTTGTTTTAGCATCGCAAATCACTGACTGTTTCAACAACGGGATTTCTGTACTGTTTGACTGTTTCAGCAACATGGTTTTCAAGCAGCAACGATATATTAATTGCAGTCTTCAAACTGTTTTAACAACTATATATTTCTGATTAATGTCTAAGTATGAGAATAATATAAAATTACATGTAAAACAAATTAAACATATAGAAAAGAGAAGAAACATTATATACCTTTGGAAAAATAGATCAAGGTGATAATGTAGGCTTAAATATGAGTGGGAAAACGATGTAATGATAGCAAAAAGTATGAGCAAAAAGGTACATTATAGGGTCCTAATAGTCTACATGTGAATACATGAGTCATAATTCACCCATATTTCATGTGTGGACCTCCAACTTAACGATAATGATTCTGCAAAAAATAGAAAATATCTCAAACTACCAACGTGCACCTCAATTTCTGTGGAAATGGTATCATATTTAAAATTCTGAAATTATGGGATTTGTATAAACTATGGAAAATTGAGTAATCTATGGGAATTTTTTTAAAATTTGAATTAGTTTGGAAGATATAGGTAGATCCCTAACTCGAATCTACCCAAATTACATTAAAACCCATTTTTTTGTGATTTCATTCCAAAAATGTAAAATTTGAAATCTAAGCATTGGGATTCGGTCCCATCCTCTCTTCAATCATTTTTATGTATAAATAAAAAGTTCTAAAAGTCTGAGAAGGGATCCATTATTATCATTATCGTCCTTTATAATTGATTATTTGTGAATTACAAGCATGAGAGAGTTGATTTTGTAAACATAGTCTTTGATCAAAATGGAGAATTGACTCTCGTTGATCTACTATGCATATTCTTCACTTGAGATGATTGTATTTTAAGCAGGGTTATTCAACATGGGAAGGGCCCATCATTTTTAGTAAGACCTTGCTACCCTCTTTTACTCTCATAGATTAGATTTCTTGTGTTTATTTTTGTTTAAATTTCATTTCTAGTTAGTCGTTATCTTGTTGATGTACATTCAATTTTCGTAGAGCTGCAAGTTTAGTTTGAATTTAGTATATTCATATCAACACATACTTAGGAATTCTTATTCAGTTTATGTAATAGTGTTTTGTTTCTATAATTTCATTTAGCATTGCTTTCTCATTCCACCATAAACATGATCTTTCAATTACAAGAACTTATAACCAACAATTCAATCCATTGTGCAAATTGATTATAGAGTATACACATATTAAATCACCCCAAACCATGACAATAATGTGTGCATAAATCGGGTTTTAATATCACTATTGCATGCATTTTCTAAATCTCTTTTTAAAACATAGTCACACCCCCTATCAGATTCATTTCAATTTCATCACAATGCCTTCACCCCACTATTATTTCACCCAGTCTCTTAGCCATGCTTTCATTCCTTAGATCACATAATAAATTTGCCTAGTTTGCACCCTCTTTACCGTTGGTCAAATTTCTTCTAGTTGATAGTGATATCATTAGTTTTTAGATTATATTTTATGTGTGTTTCTAAAAATAAAACAAAACACACATTTCATACATAAAGTTGTGTTTTCATTTCTTTCATAAGGAATAAATCAGAATCAAACATGTGCATTCATCAAAATTGATTTTGTATGTTCTGTTTTAATACATCTTTACGCATGCATAATAAATTGTTTTCTTCATATTACCCCTTAATTGGGGAATATTACATTAGTAATGTTATTTTATTTATGTCGGCTTGGGTTCATTAGTTGTAATGGTACCTCCTAGTCTCCTATATATATACCAAGGAGACATTTTCATTTGGAATCATCTTGTACTCGGACATTTATGTGGTGTATAAGGAGGTTTCCCCATTGAAGAGGCTTATTATCTAAAATTATATCTTTTTCAAGATGTTGAGTACTTATTATGAGGTTGTTCTATGCTATATTGTTATTTGGTTCTTAGAATATGGTATCAGAGCTCAAGGGTTTGGGTTTTTGCTGCTACATCTTAGACACCTTGGAATTTTTGCTATAATTTTGTTTCTACAACATTTCAGAAGGAACCCCTTGGAGGATATTTAGAAGACAGATCAAGGTACATTGAATTAAAATTTCATCTCCTGAGGCCTTATACTTTTAGAAATACAACATGTGTAAGATAGGGTTCTAGAATCATCGCGTAATTTTCACTATAAAAATGTTTCTGTAATGTTGCAGACCCTAAAATTTGGAGGTTAATAAAAAAGATTATCAAGGTATCTGTGATAAAACGTTCAACATCTGGGTCATATTACATTTGTAGATACACCTTGTGGAAGATAAGGTATTTGACTAGTCCTATTGACTAGTCTCAAGAAGGTGTTCCAGGTAAAACAATCATAACCTCTTCCTAGAGTATCCAAATTAAGTGAGACTGGTTTCATTGGATAGTGGGCAGTCCATAGTATGTCTGTTACAATTTTCATAATTTTATATCAATCATTTTGTGTGAGGCACACTATACAAGTGACATCTCCTAAAAAGGATAAAAATCAGATAGTTGTGGGGAAGTTACTGTAAATTCCACTTGGCACATCTAATTTTGATCAGACTTGTGGCGTTGGAGAGAAGAAAAATTAGAGAACTACAAGAAACTAATTTTTCATACCCAAAAGGGTCGAAACTTTGAAGATACAGAAGAAGAAAGATTGTCTAGCAGAACCACCTCAAAATCAAGGTTTAAAAATGATACTTGGCCAACATGCCACCAAAAAAGGGAACTTTTACATCAAATAAGCCTCCAGATAGTCCTACTTGGACTCTTGATGAAGGTGAAGAAATGTGTAGGGACATAAATGTATTACAAAATAAGACAGTGACAAAAGATGAACTACAAGGGATGATGGATTCAACCGAAGCTAAATTGGAGGCAAAAATGGATACTAATATGGATGGTTTAAAAAAGGAGATCATGGAAGGATTGAAAATTTTCCTAATAGAGAGGACACATGAAAGTGAAAATGTATCCCATGAAATTCATGATTAGGAAACAAGGAAGATGAATCGATAATGGAGAAACTCCAACTTTGGGTTGAAGACCAACCACATTCCTAATATCAATATGAGGAATTTTTATGGTAAGGACCCATTCACATGGATACTTTAGATGGAGAAATTATTTGATCTACATAATGTTCCACATACACAAAAGGTACAAATTTCTTCTTTATATTTAGAACCCAATCAATCTGTATGGTATCGATGGATTTGTTCTTGCAAATCACCAGTCACTTGGACAATTTTCATAGAAGAAATGATAGCACACTATGAGGATACAAGGAGCAATACCTTCTTTAGCCAATTGATAAATCTCAA
>JZKD02S2321815.1:214420-225943 GCA_000966675.3 Picea glauca
CACTTCATTTACACACAACGGAAAACATGATAATATATACAGCACAATCGTGCCAAAACATGTTCAAAACATAATTCAGAATACTTATCTTTTATCAGATGTGGAAATCACCAACCAAGTGCAGGCCTTCCACGAACCTCCCATCCTTAGACCACACTGTTCATCAGCTCAACAGTGGGTCACCCCCAAGATGGGACAGAGCTCCACCCCAAGGCAAGGAATCTAGACTCAGGTTGAGGTTACAAGGAAGATAGCACATACACAACCACCCGGAAGAAAGCCCTCCCAGGAATCTCCCACGCTCACTGCCCACAGATCCTCATTCCCCACATGCTTGTTCCACCCCAGGAGAGTGCACCTTCTCTGTCACCTAGATAGTCCTTCGACTTCCAGTCTCCCTTACCTTGGGTTACAGGAACAGACCGGACTGGAAGTCTCCGGGCTCTATGCCAGCTATAGGGATTCCTTCCAGGAGTTCTCTTCTCCCTCTGCGCACTCTCTCACCTGGAGGAGTCGTTCACAGGCCAGCAAGCCTCACGCAGTCCAATACTGCATAATCACAACAACCCATTGGAAACACAGACAAAGGCTTCCCAAAACGGTTCAACAATCACTGGATGATCTCACGGCATGATTTCGGAACAGGCTCCATGCACAGTCTAGCTCAACTTTTACCCAACAACAAGGATTCTTCCTCTCGAGTTAAACACAGGGTTCCGGTTCAGGAAATGCGCTCACGGGATTTCTCTGAGACAGACACAGACTCACAACTCTGGACAGGAGTGTACACAGTTCCTCAGGACAACACTGGCTTAACTGCTTCAGAGAAGAATCAGCGTATCTGGCAGAGAACGTACTATGTTTCATGCTCAAAGGTTCGGGTCCGAATGGAGGAAGATCCCCACCCATGGTTTAGTTCAGGGCTTATATTTGCATGCACCAGGGTTGACACTTGTCACCCTGGGAACTGTATGCGTACCACCGCGTGCATCCCCTTTTCACATTCCCTCCCTTGCCAGGAACTTAGGATAAACAAAAATGCACATGTCTCTTTTTAAAATAATATTAGAATATTATTTCCCAGGCTTAAACCCCCTAGGCTTAGCCCCTAGGCTCATCACTCAACCCCTTTTCCCACCTTCCAGCCCTTAATCCCTTGCCCACTTTGTGGATGCTCGGTCCCCCATCACTCATTCATTGTGGTCGGTCTGTGTTGGCGGTGTTTTTATATTTTATAAATTGATCTGCATACATATAAGTACATCAGCAGGCTCCTGGCCTTCAACACTTAGGCTCCCTTGCCTAACAAATCACATAAGCCTATATCTTATACAAAACTTGGCTCACCAGCCTATAGAACACATTTACAATTCTTTTCATATAACATGCTCTGTAACGGGGCTCGGCCTTGGGGACACTACAAGGACCAATCCTAAAATCTATCGAGAGAATATTGCTCCTTCTTCTAAAAAACATCAACCTACAAGGTTGACACCTCAAGAAATGGAGGAAAGAAAATCAAAAGGTTTATGCTTTAATTTTGACATCAAGTACAGTACGGGACATAAGTGTGATGAGAAGAAATTATTCTACATGGATTGTGAAGAGGAAGAAGAAAAAGAACCATCCCAAGATGAAAACGTAGAAGCGATTTCTTCTGAAGAGTTCACTCCCACAATATCGTGTAATTCATTGGCTAGAATTATCACTCCTCAAACGCTCAAGATAGAAGGATGTATATAAAAAGGTAATAGTCCTAATTGATTCTGGAAGTACTCATAGTTTCATTCACTATAAATTAGCCAAAGATCTCAATTGCTTTGTATATCCAAGGCTAGAGTTTCAATTAATGATTGCAGATGGAGGAACTATCAATTGCTCAGAAAAATGCAATAAAATCAATCTTACTATGGGGGAATATGTAAAGAATATTCCAATGATTTTTATACCCATGGGTGGTGATGATGTCGTACTAGGAATCCAATGGTTACAATCATTAGGAACAGTGGATTTTAATTTTCAAGAACTTTTTATGAAATTTGCATTGGAATGAAAAAAAATCGAGTTAAGAGGTATCACAGGGAAACCCAGTAAGGTGATAATCTCTAATGGCATGACCAAATTATTGAAAAAGGGGCATCAAGGTGTTATTGCACAACTATGTTCAATAGATGTTCAAACATCTAATCCATCTATTCCCCTATATCTCCAAGGGATCATTGATAAGAATTCCAAAGTATTTGAAGATATTCCCAAAGGTCTTCCACCCACTCGAAATCATGATCATGATATTCACCTAATTCTTGGGAGTGTTCCTCCTAACATCAGGCCGTATACATACCCTTATGCCCAGAAGAGTGAAATTGAGCGTATGGTTGAAGAAATGTTAGAGGCTAGCATTATTATACCTAGCCAAAGTTCTAACTCTACACTGGTGGTAATGGTATTCAAGAAATATGGTTCATGGAGTATGTGTCTGGATTATAGAGAGCTCAAGAAGATCACTATTAAAGATAAGTTTCTCATTCCTATCATTGATGAATTTTTAGATGAACTACATGGAGCAATCTATTTCAGAAAGTTGGATCTTCATTTAGGGTATCATCAGATTAGAATCAAGGAAGAAGATATCCCAAAAACAACATTTCGAACTCATGAAGGCCATTATGAAATTTCCGTCATACCTTTTGATCTTACAAATGCACCTTCCACAATCCAAGGGTTGATTAATTCTATTTTCAATCCCTTCCTTCGAAAATTTGTGTTAGTATTTTTTGATGATATACTAATCTATAGAAAGTCTTGGGAGGCTCATTTGTGACATGTTGACAAGGTTCTAGAACTACTAAAGGAACAACAACTATATGCCAACCCATCCAAATGTTTCTTTAGGGTGAAGGAGGTAGATTATTTGGGTCATATTGTATCTCATGAAGGTGTCAAGATAGACCCTAACAATATTAAGGCCATGATGGACTGGTTGATTCCCAAAACATTGAAGAATCTTAGAGGATTTTTTGGTTTGACAGGTTACTACCGCAAGTTTGTTTGGAAATATGGGAGAATAGAAGAACCTTTAATGACACTAACTAAGAAGGATGCATTTTCATGGACTCCAGAGGAAACTAAGTGTTTTAACAACTTAAAGAGGTGATATGTAAAGCTCTTGTCTTGACCACACCAGACTTCACAAAAACATTTATTGTGGAATTTGATGCCTTGGGAAATGTCATTGGTGTTGTCCCGATGCAAGAAGGAAGGCCCTTAGATTTTTAAAGTAGGCCACTCAAGGGAAAGGACTTACACAAATCCATTTATGAGAAGGAAATTATGGAAATACTACATGCATTGAAGAAATGGAACCCTTACCTAATAGGTAGGAACTTCAAGGTCAAAACAAATCATGATAGTCTTAAATACTTCTTGGAACAAATACTATCTTCAGAAGAACAATAGAAATGGGTAACCAAGATATTGGGTTATGATTTTGAAATCATCTATAAAAAAGGGAAGGAAAATGTTGTGGAAGATGCACTCTCAAGAAAGGATGAAGATGTTGAGACGTTTCTCTACAATATATCTATCATCCAACCTGATTGAAATATAGAAGAGAAGGATGAATGGAAGAATGATGAAAATCTGTGGACTCTCATTCAAAGGTTGCAGCAGGATTCCATTGCATCAGATACATTTACATGGAAAAATGATTCACTATGGTACAAAGATAGCTTATATTTATGTAAGAACTCCCAACTCTTCGGTAGGAGGGCACTCAGGATTTTTGAAAACCTACCATAGGGACACGAAGAAATTTTTTGGGATGGCCTTAAAAATGATGTTCAAAGGTTTATAGAAAAATGTTTGGTTTGCCAACAAAATAAGGTGGAAACAATTAAGGCCCTAGGTATTTTACAACCATTATCCATCCCAAGTTAGTGTTGGGAGGAGGTTTCAATGGATTTCATCACAGGGTTATTGAAGTATAAAGGAAAGAGTGTCATCATGGTGATTGTTGATAGACTGACCAAGTATGCACACTTTTGTGCACTCTCTCATCCCTTCAAAGACAATACAGTTGCCACCACATTCATAGATACAATTTAAAAACTACATAGAATCCCAAAGATTATTGTAAGTGACAGAGATCCTATCTTCACTAGACATTTTTGGAGAGATTTTTTTTTTTTTTTGGGTACTCAATTCACTCATAGCTCATGTTATCATCCTCGATTTGATGGACAAATTGAGATAGTGAACAAATTTCTAGAAGGCTACCTTTATTTTCTTTGTCTCTAATAAACAAACACAATGTTTCAAATGGTTACCCTTGGCAGAATGGTGGTATAACACTTCCTTTCATAGTGCAACAAAAATGACACCATTTATAGCACTCTATGGATACCACCCTCCTTTCATCACTTCTTCTATAAAAGAAAAATATAATATTAAAGCAGTGGAATATCACATCGAGCATCAACAAAAATTTCTCCAAATCTTAAAGGACAACCTGACCATGGCACAAAATCGCATGAAACAAAAAGTTCTCCAAATCTTAAAGGACAACCTGACCATGGCACAAAATCACATGAAACAAAAAGAAGATCAACATCGTAGTGAAAGAAGTTTTGAAGTAGGGGATTGGATGTTTTTAAGACTATAACCATACAAACTTATACAGACAGATGTCCCTCAAGCAAGCCAAAAAGGATAATAAATTATCACCAAGGTACTATGGTCCTTATAAGGTGTTGCAAAATATTGGTACTATGGAATATAAATTGTAGTTGCGTGTTTTCCACATTTCATGCTTAAAGAAGTTTATAGGTGATAAGATCCCATTTCAAACTGTATTCCCAGAACTTGACGAGGAAGGAAAAATCATATTGGAGGTTGAAGCCATCACTCACACAAGAATTCACCAGCTAAGGAATTGATCCATTCTAGAGTATCTCATTAAGTGGATGAAACTTCTTGCTGAAGATTCCACTTGGGAAGATTGGTATTTTATACAGAAGCATCCATAATTATTCAAGTGTTGCAGACAACACTTGCCTGAAAGGGAGGGGCATGTTAAGCACTAAATAGTGGCACATTACGCCTTAATTGGGGAATATTAAACTAGTAATGTTATTTTATTTATGTCAGCTTGGGTCCATTAGTTGTAATGGTACCTCCTAGTCTCCTATATATACCAAGGAGATATTTTCATTTGGAATCATCTTGTACTTGGACGTTTATGTGGCGTATAAGGAGGTTTCCCCCTCGAAGAGGCTTATTATCTGAAATTCTATCTTTTTCAAGCCATTGAAAACTTATTTTGAGGTTTTTCTATGCTATATTGATACTTGATTCTTAACATTATCATCCTTTGTAATTAATTATTTGTGAAGAACAAGCATGAGAGAGTTAATTTTGTAAACATAGTCTTTGATCAAAATGGAAAATTGACTATTGTTGATTTACTGTGCATCTTCTTCACTTGAGATGATTGCCTTTTAAGTAGGGTTATTCAACACACAAAGGGCCCCCCATTCTCAGTAATACCCTGTTACCCTCTTTTACTCTCATAGATTAGATTGCTTGTGTTTATTTTTGTTTAAATTTCATTTCTAGTTTAGTTGTTATCTTGTTGATCTGCATTCAATTTTCGTAGAGATGCAAGTTCAGTTTGAATTTAGTATATTCATATCAGCACATACTTAGGAATGATTATTCAGTTGTTGTAATAGTGTTTTGTTTCTATAATTGCATTTAACATTGCTTGCTCATTCCACCATAAACATGTTCTTTCAATTACTAGAACTTATAACCAACAATTCAATCCATCATGCAAATTGATTATAGAGTATACACATATTAAATCACCCCAAACCATGACAGTAATGTGTGCATAAATTGGGTTTTAATATCATTGTTGGATGATTTTTCTAAATCTCCTTTTAAAACATAGTCACACCCCCTATCAGATTCATTGCAATTTCATCACAATGCCTTCACCCCACTGTGATTTCACCCAGTCTCTTAGCCATGCTTTCATTTCTCAGATCGCATAATATTTTTTCCTAGTTTGCACCCTCTTTACCGTTGGTCAAAGTTCTTCTAGTTGACAAGGATTTCATTAGTTTTTAGATTATCTTTTATATGTGTTTCTAAAAATAAAATAAAACACACATTTCATACATAAATATTTGTTTTCATTTCTTTCATAAGGAATAAATAAGAATCAAACATGTGCATTCATCAAAATTGATTTCTTATGTTCTATTTTAATACATCTTTATGCATGGATAAGAACTTGATCTCTTCATATTCAACACTCCATTAAAAATACAAATTCTCTTTGACCAATTGAACCCAAATTTGAATAATTAAGAGGTTGGATATTGAAGTGTCTCATTACCATTCCATTCATTCACATTCATTTGTAAAATTATTCTTGGAAATCCAATAAAACAATATACAAGAAATTGTTCTAATAGTATTGCACCATCTTCTCACACTCTGATTTCTTTTACTGTTGAAGAAAAATTGTCAAATCTGCAATTCGAGTGAACATTAAAGAGTGCATTTGTGATTGTCCAATATTTCCATTATTCATAGTCTTTGATCAAAATGGAGAGTTGACTGTTGTTGATTTACTGTGCATCTTCTTCACTTGAGATGATTGTCTTTTAAGCAAGGTTATTCAACATGTGCAGAGCCCCTCATTCTCAGTAATACCCTTCTACCCTCTTTTACTCTCATAGATTAGATTGCTTGTGTTTATTTTTGTTTAAATTTCATTTCTAGTCTAGTTGTTATCTTGTTGATCTGCATTCAATTTTCATAGAGATGCAAGTTCAGTTTGAATTTAGTATATTCATATCAGCACATACTTAGGAATGATTAATAAATTGAATGTTTTAATACATCTTTATGCATGGACAAGAAATTGATTTCTTCATATTCAACACCCAATTAAAAATACAAATTGTCTTTGACCAATTGAACCCAAATTTGAATAATTAAGAGGTTGGATATTGAAGTGTCTCATTACCATTCCATTCATTCACATTCATTTGTAAAATTATTCTTGGAAATCCAATAAAAAAATATACAAGAAATTGTTCTAATACCATTGCACCATCTTCTCACACTCTGAATTCTTTTACTATTTATGAAAAATTGTCAAATCCAAAATTCGAGTGAACATTAAAAAGTGCATTTGTCATTGTCTAATATTGTCATTATTCATATATCCATTATTCTTTCATGCATTTTCTATAGAGTCCACTCTTATTTTTGTTGACACTTGTAACCATATAAAGAATTGTTCTTGAGATCAAATTTTAGATTAATTTCTATTATTGGTCATTATTAGTTTTATTTCATTGTGATTTGGCTTTCCCATAGTTTATTTCCTATCACTTGAATTCATTTCGATCTGCTTGTTTCTTTTATTTCATTTAAGTGTGGATCCACTATAGGAAATAATCATTGAAGGACATGAAGCTTAAGTAAGCTACTCACGATTAATCACACGAATATCACCCTTAGTGCATGAAAGACTGTAATATAAGCCTTTATAGCACTAAGTTATTCTTGTGTCCCAATGATGAATCCGTAGTGTTTATCTCCTGCAATTTACATTTAAATTCTGCAATGTGGGTATTGCTTTGTCGGCATTAGATTAGGCTAGACTAGGCTCCAATCCTGCATTTCCTACGCCTGCACCTCAAAGCTTATGAGCCCCGACTGATAATTTAATGTGGTAATTAATAGTGCATATATTTATCCCCACAAGGGGCTCGCCAACCCCTGACAATTTAAGGAGAGTAATTTCATTTGGAAACCCCTTCTAGGGGTGGAAATGATCTAAGTGTCGATGTGATGGAGAGATGTCTTCCTGCCACCACATCAATGGCCGCTCGAGATTGTGCTTTGGAGAAAAAATATTTTCTACCCCTCCCTTTGTTGTTAATCCCCAAATAAGGATTTAATCCCAATCCCGTGTGGGGGGATTTCGTATGCCTAGAGGTCAGGATTGATCTATGTTTCAGTTGGTAACAAATGGTCTCTTCATCCAACAACAAAGAGGAGTCTTGACTTTGGGATAGGGAGGGAAACCGTGGAGGGAAAGGGACTTGAGAGAAAGAAATATAGGAAAGAGGGGGGCCTAGGTAAAGGGAGATGATTTTGAGAGGGCATAGAGGATGGGAGGGAGGGTTTTTAACATACTTAGGCCAACAAGATTTTTAGACAAAGACTATAAAAAAATAAAAAATTACTGAGAAGGGAGAAAGAGGGGGCATACCCATATTATCCTCGTTCCATTTTTTAATCTGCAAGTCTAGGGGGGGAGGATGGGATTCCTATCAATGGCTCTTCCCCAGGGCTTTGTTCAATTCATACTTTTCTTCCCTTGTCCCATGTTGGGCCAGATATGCTTCCTTTCTCATGGAGACTTTTCTCAAATTCTACATCGAGGCTCTCAACTGAAGAGGAGGAAATGTCACACCTTGTCCTAGATGAAAGTAAGAGTTATTCATTAGCCTGGAACTATGAAAAATGGGAAGTCTACGCTTCATCAGGAGCATGCGATCTACAACTCTGTGACCATGTTTGTGGAATCTATAGCATTTGAAGGGAATTTCCTCATAGTCAAGAGTATGTCTGAATAATAATTCTTCGCAAGTAAGTTCCAAAGTATTGAAAAGTTGTTTCCTGAGATATATGGATACTAAATCTAAGCCACTAACATTTTTTCTATGGAGGTGAAGGACATATCCACATTCATGAAAGTACCTAGTGTGTTTCCAATTTTCTCAAAGCATTTCCAACTCCAACATTATGGTGAAAACCCTAGTAGTCGCACCCAAATGGAGAGTTCATCATTCCTCTCACCGTTGAGATGGAGGAAGGGAGTCTACCTCTTTAAAAACATAGTTGTGTCTAGGCACCATGGGTCTCTCAGAATCCTACTTGCATCCTCTTCTTTCTGGATGTTGAACAAAAACTACGCTTTTGCAAGAGTATGGATGGTCGATAAGGATCTCCCCAAATCCCCCTAAAAGGATGAGACCTAATCCTTTAGGTGGTCTAAACAAATTTGACAACCATTTTCTCAGCCTACCACTACCTTCTCAGCAAGATTAGGGATCTTTGGAAGCATGACATCATTTTCCATAGCTAAGGAATGTGGCCGAGGGACGATAATTACTCCTGGATGAGCTTTCTTGCATTCCAGAGCTGAGGATTCTCCTTCAAAGACCCCATATGCAAGTCGACTAGGGTTTACCTTTAGGATCTAGGGAGAGGGACATAATCTAATAGGTGATTTCGAGCTAATGACACCAGGGGGGAAGGGATGGTCGATAACTCATTCTCATCCTTGCTATGTAAGCTAGAGTGTCATATGTTTTTTCCTCCATTCATCTTCCTTGGCTTGAAGAATCTCTCATTTTCATTTCCAAAGATAAGAGAGCATATTTTTCTGTTGGAGTGGAAAATCCTTCCTTATCAGAGTCATAACAGGATTGAAGAGTTTCTTTTGTATTGATTATGTCTTGTTCCAACTGTTTCTTTTTCCTTTTAGCCCAATCTTTTGTAGTGATTTTCAGGGATTTTAAGTTCCTTGCAAATTGTATTATTGCTTGCTCCTCTTATCCAATTGGCATCCAAACTTCCTTTGCTATATTTATAAATCTTTCATCTTTTAAACAGGCAGAGTTAAATTTGAAAGGACTTGTAGGTATCGGGAGGCCCCTGCCATTTCCATAAATATTGGATAGTGGTTTGATTCCCCTCCTGAGCCAACCCATTGTCTGAAGAGAAAAGGCTCTTCCACCAAAGAGTTTGAGATCAAAAAGTGGTCTAGTCTCTTTAATGTATCATTACTTTATTAATGTATTATTACTTTATTAATGTATCATTACCTTATTAATAAATTAATTTATTATTGTACATATACTTTATTAATGTATTACTATTTTAATGCATTTTTTAATACTTTAATATTTTTTATAATTATGAATGCTTTATTAATGTATTAATATATTATTGTAATACCACCTAGATGGGGTGTCACCTGGACAGAGTCCAAGGACACTTAGAACCAGGCATCCATGGGAGTTATTAACCCCCACCGCGAGCCCAAGGACATTAACTCCCCCATGGCTCACACCATGAGGAGAGTAATAGTAGTGTGCCTAGATAGACTGGCTAGGTTAATGGGTGCACAAGCCAGCCAGACCAGGTGTACCAGAACCGAGTTGGTTGTCAACTCGGCTTCAATGGATGTAGGGGTTGTCAACTCAATATTCAATGGCGACAAGGGGTGTAAATGGGTCTTCGCCCTAGTGTATTATATCATTCTTCATCCGCCCTAGTGCATTCCTCCTGTCCTTCTCTTCTACCCTTCCAAGAGTTACAACATTTCTACTCTCTATGAATGTTTCCAGAGAACCAATAATGTTATCCTCCCTAGCTCTGATACCCTCCACTCACCCTTCACTCTTAGTCACCACAAGATTCCTCTCAATATCCTCGACTCCACCCGCTCCTCTTAGCACCCTCTCCCTACTTCCATTTCCGAATCCCTTCACCACCATACTCTCCTCATCATACCCATGGAAAGAGGGAAATCCAAGAGGGGTGCTCATTATCATAGCACCCTCTCCCATAATAATATCATCACCCCCTCTCAACTGGATCTTACCGCTCATTTTGCAAGCCCTTAACACACCACCCAAAGATCACAGGAGGCCCCCCAGTTCGCTCCTCTACAACTCCATGGCATCAGCTCGGTAAAGGAGGAAGCATCCTCCTCTTATGCTCACTTCCCTTCGTCCATCCCTCCTTTGCTCCATAGCCTAAATTCGGTAAAAAAGGAGCCACCTTCATGTGCGTACCCTCCTCTGGCTACCATTATACTGCCCCCCCCCCAATTGTCTATCCAGGTGACCCCCACTATGGCGATGGAAGCTATATGGAGGAGGAGAACCACATCAACTCCTTCATCAAAGATTCCAATGACTTTATCAATATCATCAAAAATGAAAAGGTAGGGCCCCAAGACACCCTTATAAATTTTGATGCAGTCTCTCTTTTCACTAAAATCCCCTTAGAAGAAGCCATCCAAATGGTTAATGAACTCATCGATCGAGATACAACTAAACTAGCCGAAGTCTGTCTACGCTCCACCTTCTTCAGTTACCAAGGAGAGTTCTATGAACAAACCAGTGGTGTAGCAATGGGCTCCCCACTATCCCCCATTGTTGCCAACTTGTTCATGGAGAATTTTGAAAAGAAGGCCCTAAAATCCTTTCCCTTAAAACCCTCAAGGTGGAAAAGGTATGTTGATGAAACAAATGTTCTCTGGCCCCATGGAAAAGATGAATTACAGAAATTCTTTCTACACCTAAACAACATATTCGAAGATATTAAATTCACCATGGAACTCGAAGAGAACAATAGCATCCCCTTCCTAAACGTTCTTATCAAAAGGAAAAGTAATGGTGATATTGGACATGCGGTGTATAGAAA
>JZKD02S2321815.1:228200-239474 GCA_000966675.3 Picea glauca
TATATATATATATATATATATATATATATATATATAAAACCCTAAAATTATCATAACCTTTAATAAAAAATTAAGAAACCCTAGTGATATTTTTATAAGATAAATCTATTAATTAATTCTACTTAGCGGACACTAATAAAATTTCCCACTTCTAGTATTTATACCATTTTTTCCCTTTCTCTTAAAACCGAGGCTCTTTGTCCTGAAGATGGATTGGATCCGAAACGTCGTCAATCTAATGACTACACTGTGGCTTTTCTGATCAAAACTGAAAATCCCACCCACAACAATCTCACTCATCAGCAACTCTATCCATAGCGATAGGTTGCAGAATATTGTTTAATCTTTTTTATTTATGCAGATAAGCTGTAAAATTTTGTGTAAACATTTTTGCTCAAGCATGACTAGCCTACAAGATGATGTGTCAATCTCTGAACAACTAAAAGCCACTTGTTTTACTTTCTCTTTTAAGACATAACAAGTAGATTACACTTATCATTGTACAACTTTCATATGTCATCAATATAAAGATCTACTTTTATTTACAATTTTTTTTTTATATTATTGTAATGCATTATTAATGTTCACTTTATTAATGTATTAATATTTAATTAATGTATTGTATCAATAACATTAATTAATTAATACTTGATTAATACATTATAAGTTAATATGTTACATTTATACATTACAATATATATTAATATATTGTTAATTTAATTTAGACATTATATTAATCTATTAATTAATTAATAAATTAATTAACTTTAAATTAATTAATATATTAATATTTGTGTACCCTATTAATTTAATTTATACATTAATTATATATTAAATGATCAATGATTTAGTATTCCTCCATCATAAATATCTTTATCATTAATTTTAAATTAATTTTATATCAACTACTTTTACAAATATGATTGTTGCTAATTTATTGTTCATTTAAATATTTTAAATTAGATATAAGTTTGTAATATTTTTGAAACTTAATTTTTATTGATACAGTGGTAAAAACAAATTAAACTATCACAACCTCAAACTTGTGGCCACTAAACCGCTAAAGGTTTAAGCTGGCCCAAAAAATAAAAAACTGCTATAAAATAAAATGTGACCATAAAATGAAACCCACGGACATGACATGACATTACCAAATCTGCAATTGGTAAATATTAAATGTTTGCATTCCACATTCACATCTCTCCACTCGTAACAAAATTGTATTTTTTGTTAATCACTCAAAAGTGGCAATCACCTAGCCACCATATTTAATTTTAAATATGATCAAGTAAAAGTAAAAAAATAAACATATAAACGGATACCTTTATAATAATGAGGAAATTAGTGATTAAAATCACAACCATTGATTTATTGAGAAAAAGAAGAATATTCCATCAATATTTAATCGTGTTCATACAAGACTAATTAAACACTAAAAACCTATTAAATATACCCATTTTGTAATAATGTACACCTTTCAACATAATAACTAACACATACAACATCACAGCTAAAACAACATCACAGCTAAAAGAAGGCTACTCCATCCATAAAATTGTTTGTAAACTGTATACGTAGAGAGAGCCCTTTGGCGCCAGCTTGATGGCGTCGATATCAACAACGTTGTCAATATTGAACGTTCTTTCCTTCCATTCCGAAAATATTTCGGAGGCAACTTTTTTTGCGTTAACTTTCACTCGTTCTCCAAAATCATCAGGAATCCACGTGTCCCAAAATACATTCCATTCCGACTCTTGTTCAATCCTCTTGCTGTTATCATCATTTAACTTCAGCCTGTAAAATCTCACCTCACGAACCTCCTCTCCTTCAGTATCAGTGATATAATACAAAACAGAATTAGACTTGCTTCTTAGTTGTCCACTACGCCTGTCATCCTCATACTGCAACAACAAAAAGGGAGGCGGCTCCAAAGCGTTGAGGTCATCTATATGATATTCGCTGTGCTGACACATCTGGTAAAGACATTTCTGAGAAAAGGACGGTAGGGTAATCTCAAGATATATTGGGGGCTCCTCTGAATGAATGCCAATTACTCTATCGATTACATCAGGACTGCCACCCAATTCAGCTTGCCATTCAGTTGTATCGTTTCTTACGTGGAGCGTCCACACAGAAAAATACCCTTCCTCATGGTCGTCGATGCGAATTTGATAAGTAGTCCAACACCCGCCATCGTCAAAGGAAGAACAACTCAACACAACTCGCCCCTCCAAGAGAGGTAACGGCGGGAGTTTCTTCCACCGAAAGTTTCCTTCTCTTAAATCAACCACACTCACGTCATACGTGTTTTCGCCGTTTTCATGGACGGGAGTGAAGGAATATATACGCTCGTCATTGTCATCAACTACAAATTTTACATGACTTCTTAATTCTTCAGGGACAGACGGAACTGGAAGATTCACTAGACTGCCTTCCTTGTAGCTGTAAACCCAGATACAGAAGCTGTTATACTGAGGGTATTCCGCGTCTGGAGTGTGGAATAAAACGAGGGACTTGGAAAGAACAAGGGGATTTTGGAGACGGGCGTAATATGGGAAAGAGTTTGCCATGGCATCAGCCCACCATCTACTCAGCAGAGTAAAGACCGGCCTGTTATACCACGGCATTTGAGTGATCACCTCGCCGAGTAAAATGTCATCGCAGAGGCCAACGACTGAGGAAAACCAAAAGCAATAATGTAACACAATTTAGAACTCTAACATAACAAAATAAAACAATTAAAACAGTGCATTGGAGTTGAGTGATGTCACACGTACTGCTGTTATCATCTGCTCTTGAAGGCCCGTTGTTACTAATTTCCTCAGCTTTCCGTTTTAGGATTTTGCTACTTGAAATACTGTCCATTTCCCTCTACTCTTCTGCTCTCTACTTTTCAGAAGGAGACAAAGATAGTTTATAGCCTTACCTGCACAAGCTTCCATTCTCTCTCTATATTTTTTTGGCCTCTACACATTCCATAGATTTATACTTCCATAAATGCATTTGAATAAGCGTGACTCTTCGTTGTGTAAATTCGCCAATGATTTTACAAGGTTGTTTATGAATTCCATAAATAAATTTGACTAAACCCTACTTTTAGTTCTGTAAATTCGTCAATGATTTTGCAAAGTTGTTTATGAAAATATTTTATATGAAAAATTCTATTTGATTTTAAAATAATTATAATAAACATATATTTGCCAAATTAAAAATAATAGATATATCATAGGTGTTTTTATAAAAGACACATAGTAATCTGAATTTATAAAAACTATTATATTTGAAATTAAACCCTAAAAAAATTAAATTATTATAATTTACTTAATATCATTAAATCTATTTAATTAATACCATCAAATTTTATATCTTATATTATACTAGCACAGCAGCAAAATAGCTGCTGGTGAATGCTGAAAGGTTAAGAAGACGAAACGAATCCCGTCCATAGAAAACTTATTAACCACTAAACCCCTATTAAATCTGCCCATTATCAATACCTATGAACGAATCCCGTCCATAGAAAACTTATTAACCACTAAACCCCTATTAAATCTGCCCATTATCAATACCTATGACGTAATTAAATACCATCAAATTTTATATCTTATATTATATTGGGTTTTGTCTGATACATATAAGTTATAAGGATAATTATTATTAGCATTTTCTATCTTAAATTAAAAAAAAAAGGAAATTAAATTTGTTCCACACATGTACATAATTTAATAATAATTCACATAAAATTAATATTTATATTGAATTATGAATTTTTATGAATTATTTTACTAAATATTTTACTTTTAAGTTTTAATAAAGATTTAATTAATACTATTTATAAAAAAAAAAAATTAAAAATTGTCTTTGAATATTGTCCTAAACAGTTTGAATACTAATTATGTTTCATTAGTATATAAGAAAATTGTCAAACAAAATATTAATTTAATTAAAATGAAAAAACCTGTAATCTTCTAATGAAATTCATTTCTGACAAAACCTATTTTCCTTCATTTAAATCAAGTTCTTGGCTATCCATGCACTCCTTCTATGGAGGTGAAAGATTCCATTTTCATGCACTCTTATAGAAGTTAAAATATCATTGCATTACTCTTATAGTGAGAGAAATTGAAATACCATTCCATTTACATTAGAAAGTGAACAAAACTTATAAAATGATAGTTTTTCAACTAAAAAAAGATGCTCATTAGTAAAATACATTTGAAATACCCTAAAGTAGATTTGTTTGTAGTGATCACTATATTAAGAGTGCTAATGCCCTCACTTGCAACATTGCAATTGTCATCAAATTGTAGTAAAAAAATGTTTATGGTATCATGTAACTTCCTATCCTACTTTTTTTTTTAAGATTTTGTTTATTTTTTGAATTATTTTTTAGTTTTACTATTTATTTTAAAAATGTCATTTCCATATTTAAATATATTTTCATCTTTCAATTCTCTTTTTCCAATATCTTAGAACATTATATTTGAAAGTATAATCAATTAACACATACCCTTCTTCCAATTTCTCTTCACTTTGAAGCTTTACATTAACATATTCCTTTATTTTCAAATAAGCTCATGGCAAGGTTCAATGAACCATCCTCCTAAAAAAAAATATGGAATGTTCACTAATAAACACTTCATAAAAAAAAATTGATATCTCCAAAATATTATGTGATTTTGGTTATTGATTTTCATGTAATGAGAAATGCCTAAATTATATATATAAGAGTAAATTATCTATTTTTATTATAATTTTTGTTAATAATACAAACATTTATATTTTTGTTTCTTTCAATAAATAATTTTATTGAAAATAGTTACTATTTATAATTTAAAATTTGAATTACAATAGAAATTTTAATGTTAATTTAATTCTCTTTTTCATTATCTGGATCTTCCTTTTTCTTTGAACTAGTTGTATTTAAAATACTTTTTTTTCTTCTTATAATTTAAACATGTTAATGGTTTCCCTTTTATTTTTAACTAGCTGTATTTACAATATTTTTTTTTGTTTATAGTTTTAACATGTGATTGTAATCATTCATGCATTTTTCATGAAGTGTGCATTTTAATCTTATCCATCATTTTGACTTGTACTTTTATTTGTAAAAATCATTTGTTATAATTTAAACATGCTAATGCAATTATTAATGTCTTTTTTATGAAGTGTACATTTTAATTTTACCCATCATTTCTACTTTTATTTTATTTTTACAACTCATTAGACTACTATGCAATCCCATATATTATTATTATTCCTATTATTATTATTTATTATCTAATGAATCTATAACCTATTTCTATTTATAATATTTCTATATATATATATATATTTGGTTGATGTTTCTTTATTATAAAATTTTAGATGTCTTAGCATTTATATTCTTTCTATTAGTTCTATTATTAAAATTTAAATGTGGGTGAGTGCAAGTTAATGGTGGTCTCTCATGATGCATTAGTGGCAATGAAAACCTCCAAAGACAACAATCTAATGAAACATAATAAATATACAACTTTCATTCATAGAAATTATGAATAACTAGGTCAAATTTGATTTTTTCTAAGAGTGGTATCTTATTTTTCCAACAAAATATAAGGTATATGTTTTGATTCGTGCAGATGTTAAGTGCCTTAACCATGAAATTTAGTTCCAAATTTTTCTTGTGTGTGTATTTTTTGGAAACTTAAATATTGATTTTATATATTTTTAAAATTATCAAAGTCAACATATGCCTGAAATTACAGCTTCTTTTGTTAGTGCAGGGTAAAAGTGTCTTAACATGATCAAAAAATTATTTTTTGTTTCCTCAAATGCCCCATATAATGCATTTGAGAAATGGTTAAGCCTAGAAAAAGTTATAGAAACAAGAGAGGTATGTATTTTAGGGTTTTGATATATGTGAAAACAAAAATATATTAAAAATTGTAAACAATAATAATTAAAACAAAAATTATATATTTGAAATTTGTATAGTCAACTCCATCTATGTGTATAATTTTGTCAACAATTGAATTGGTTATCCTATAGAAAAATAACGTCAAAGACAAAGATATAAAGGGATATTCACAAATATGGATGTTTTTATGAATTTGTAGATTGAACCACTAGGTTTTTCATCCAGAATCTAAATCTAAGTGCCAACCAAGTCAACATACACCTTTTCAATCCCACTATAAAAAAATTGAATTCAAACAAAGTGACACTAGCTCTAGGAGCAGGTGCACACTCCTAAAAAAAACAATTCTCTCCTACATATATCCTCTTCTCTATCTTACTATCGGTCTCCCTCTCTACCCCCTATATGTCACCCTCACTCTCCCTCATACTCCTATACATGGTAAGACCTAGACATGATAATATTTAGATATCACAAGGTATGGAACGACCTAGAGTTAGACCTTACCTTGACATGCCTTTTTCTCTGTCTCTAGGCCCCCTTGTCCCTCACTCCCTTGGCTCTTCCACCTCTATTTCACCCTTTCTCACTCTCATAATTATATGTCATTGCCAATGCATATAATTTTTTTTATGAATTCTATAAATATCTTTAACTAAAATCTAATTTTAATTGTGTTATCAAAATATTTTATATAAAAATTATATTTGATTATAAAATAATTATAATAAACATATTATTTACAAAATTATAATAAACATATTATTTACAAAATTGAAAATAATAGATATATCATAAGTGTTTTCTAAGAAATCACATATTATATTTCACAAAAATAATCTCAGCTTATAAAAATATTATATTTGAAATAAAAATAAATAAATTAAATTGTTATAATTTAATTAATACCATAAAATCTATTTTATTAATACCATTATATTTTATATCTTATATTATTGTGTTTTCTCTCATACATTAAAATGATTATTATTACCATTTTCCATCTTAAAAAGGGAAAAAGGAGATTAAATTTGTCCACGCATATACATAATTTAATAATAATTTACATAAAATTAATATTTATCCTACCATTGAATTATGAAAATTTATAAATTATTTTATTAAATATTTTACTTGTAATTTTTAACAAAGGTTTAATTAATAATATTTATAAAAAATTCTAAAATTTTTAATAATAATTATGTTTCATTAGTGTATAACAAAATTGTCAAACAAAATATTAATTTTATTAAAATGAAAAAAAAAAAAAAAACATTCTCTAATAAAATTCATTTTTGATAAAACCTTTTTTCCTTCATTTAAATCAATTTTTTAGTTTTTAGTTTTCTATATATTCCTTCTATAAAGTAAAAAAAATATCACACTCTTATAGTCACGCAACTTATACCATTACATTTACATTAAAAAATAAACTTACATCAAATTCTTATCTTTCCATGCACTCCAACTAAAAATAAATTTTAATTAATAAAACATTGAAATATCATTGCATTCACATTAAAATGTCAACAAGGATTATATAAAATGATAGTTTCCCAACTAAAAAAGAGATTCTCATTAGTAAAACACATTCTAAATACCCTACAATAGATTGTTTGTAGTGCTCCGAGTGCTTATGCCCCCACCTGGAACATTGTAATTGTCATCAAATTGTAACAAAAATGTAAAAATGTTTATGGCATCATGTAATTTCTTATCTTACTCTTTTTAAAAATTTTGTTTATTTTTTTAATTCATTTTTAGTTTTATAATTTATTTTTAAAATTTTATTTCCATGTTTAAATATATTTTATTTTTCAATTATTTTTTCCAATATCGTAAAATATAAAACATAATATTTGAAAATGTAATCAATTAATACATACCTTTTTTCAATATGTCTTCATTTTGAAACTTTACACTAACATGTTTCTTTATTTTCAAATAAACTGGTGGCAAGGCTCAAATGAACCATTCTCCTATAAAATATGGAATGCTCGCTAACTAATGTCTCCAAAATATCATGTGATTTTGGTGGTCTATTTATATGTCATGGCTTTTGTTATATATATAATTATATAATTAACTATTCTTTAATATAATTTTTATGATAGAAACATATATATATATATTTGTTTTTTTCAATAAATAAACTTTATTGAAAATAATTATTACTTATAATTTTAAAAAATACAAATAGAAATTTTAATGTCAATCTATTTTAATGTTAATTTATTTTTTTTCAAAATATATAAGTTATATATGAATCTCTTTTCCTTTTTTTTGACTATTTATATTTACAATACTTTTTTTTATTCTTATAATTTGAATATATCAATAATTTCCTTTTTTTTTTTTTAACTAGTTGTGTTTTCATTACTTTATTTTCTGCTTATAATTTAAACATGTCAATGCAATCACTAATGCACTTTTCACGAAATGTCCATTTTAATTTTATCCATCATTTTGACTTGAAATTTTATTTTTACAAGTCATTTCTCATAATTTGAACATGTCAATGCAATTATTGATGCCTTTTTCATGAAGTGTGCATTTTAATTTCACTCATCATTTTGACATGTAGTTTATTTTTACAAGTCATTAGACTATTATGCAATCTCATATATTATTAAAATTTATAATCTAATAAATTGATAACCTTTTTCTATTTATAATATTTCTATGTTTATTTCTATGGTTAATTTTTTTAATATAAAATTTTATATGTATTAGTATTTATATGTTTTCTATTTGCCTTGTTATACAAATTTAAATGTGGGTGAGTGCAAGCTAATACTTTTCTCTCATGATGCGTTGGTGGCAATGCAAACCTACAAAAAAAAAGCAATATGTTAACTTGGAGGGATTATTCAAGGTACTTTTACAATGACTTTGAAGATGGTGTAAGAAGATAAAACATAGGAAATTGAATTAGATTTCGAAATATACAACTTTAATTCATAGACATTGTGAATAACTAGGTCAAATGTGTTCTTTTCTAATAGTGGTATTTTATTTTTCCAACAAAATATAAGGTATAAGTTTTCACTAGAGAACCCGTTTTTCTTTTGTATTTTATTTTTTGGAAATTTCAATATTAATTTAATATTTTTTTAAATTATCAAAGTCAACATATGCCTAAAATTACAACCTATTTTGTTCCTGCACATGGTCTTAACATGTTCAAAACACATTTTTTTTAGATTGTAGGTATCAGTCTCCTCTAGTACTGCATATAACTTATTTGACAAAATGTTAAGCCCAGAAAATGTTATAGCAAAAATAAGAAAGGTATGTATTCTAAGATTTTGATATATAAAATGAAAAAAAATAGATTAAAAATAATAGACAATAATATATATATATATATATATAAACATAGCATCTATGTCTATAATTTCGTAAAAAGCTAAATTGTTTAGCCTTTATAAAAATAGCGTAAAAGATAAAGATATAGAGGGGTATTCGCATAAATGGAGGTTTTTATGAATTTGCACACCGAACCTCTAGGTTTGTCATCTTGAACCTAAATCCAAGCCAACCAAGTCAGCATACACCTTGTCATTCTCATCCAAGAAAATTGAATTCAAACAAATGCAAAAGCAGTCTCGGAGTGCGAACACATTCTAGGAACACATGTATGCTCCTAAAAAATCCTTTCCTTCCTTCTCTATATTTTTCCTCCATCTCCTACATATACCCCGCTCTCTATCTCCCTCTCATTCTCCCTCTCTACCCCCCGCCTCCCCTATCTATCTCCCTCTCTCTCCCTCATACTCTTATATATATTAAGACCTAGACATGACAAGACTTAAAAGTTGAAATACCATTCCATTTTCATTCACTCTTACAGTCAAAAAAGTTGAAATATCATTGCATTTACATTAGAAAGTGAACAAGAATTATAAAATGATAATTTCCCAACTAAAAGGAAATACTCATTAGTAAAACACATCTGAAATACCTTAAAATAGATTTTTTACATTAGAAATTGAACAAGGCTTATAAAATGATAGTTTCCCAACTAAAAGAAGATGTTCATTAGTAAAACACATTTCAAATACCCTAAAATAGATTTGTTTGTGGTGTTCGCTATATCAAGAGTGATTATGCCCTCAATTGCAACATTGCAATTGTCATCACATTGTAGTATGAGAATGCTTATGATATCATGTAACTTTTTATCCTACTTTTTTTTTAAGATTTTGTTTACTTTTTAATTTATTTTTAGTTTTATTATTTATTTTAAAAATGTTATTTTCATGTTTAAATATATTTTCATCTTTTAATTTACTTTTCCCAATATCTTAGAATATTATATTTGAAAATGTAATCAATTAACACATATCCTTCTTTCACTTTCTCTTATTTTGAAGCTTTACACTAACATATTCCTTTATTTTCAAATAGGCTCATAACAAAGATCAAATGAACCATCCTCCTAAAAAATACGGAATGCTCACTAGTGAACACTTCGTAATAAGTTGATGTATCCAAAATAGCATGTTATTTGGGTAGTTCATTTCCATGTAATGGCCTTTGTCTCTCTCTATATAAAGTAAATTAACTACCTTTTAATATATTTTTTTCTTAATGATAGAAATATATCTATATCTTTGTTTATTTCAATAAATAAAGTTTATTGAAAATAGTTACTACTTATAATTTAGAATTTGAAGTACAAATAGAAATTTTAATGTCAATCTAATTCTCTTTTTTACTATATGGGTATATATGGATCTTCTTTTTTCTTTGAACTAGTTGTATTTACAATATTTTTTTTCTTTTTATAAACATTGTTTGAATATTTTCTTATCTTTTAATTTATTTTTTCCAATATCAAGTGTAATCAATTAACACATACCCGTCTTCCAATTTCTCTTCATTTTAAAGCTTTACACTAACATATTCCTTTATTTTCAAATAGGCTCATGGAAATGATCAAATGAACCATCCTCCTAAAAAAAATGGAATGCTCACTAAAAAAATATGGAATACTCACTAGTGAACACTTCATAATAAGTTGATGTATCCAAAATATCATGTGATTTTGGTAGTTTATTTCCATGTAATGTGCTTGGTCAAATGTCTAAAGATTATATATATATATATGAATGAGAGTAAATTAACCACTTTTTAATATAGTTTTTCTTAATGATAGAAACATATATATCTTTGTTTCTTTCAATAAATAAATTTTATTGAAAATAATTACTAATAATTTAAAATTTGAAGTAGAAATTTTAATGTCAATATAATTCTCTTTTTCCTATATGGATATATATGGATCTTCCTCTTTCTTTGATATAACATCCTCATCGTTACGAAAACAAGTGAAATGAGTTTTTTTTTTTTTTTCTATTTTTCCTTTTTTT
>JZKD02S2321815.1:239516-331961 GCA_000966675.3 Picea glauca
CAGTCTAGGAAACAAGTTAATATGACACCACACAGCGACTCAAGACAACTAGCAGAACATGTGCAATAACAAGGAGGATGACTACCCTTCCGACGCAAACATGACCATGCCTACAAGATAAGGGACAACATCCCCATCGCGACATCATGGCCTAACGAACAAATACTAGAATCTCAAGGCGCGTAGACCTAATTCCCAAAGGGATTCGACCCTTGTGCAAAGAGAAACTTGCATGCTCGTTAGAACTCACACAAATCACCTAGTCTGGCTGAGATCTCGTTCGCCGCTATCCCCCATGGCGTGCCATGATCCCCTCATCAGGAATCATGTTGTTCCCAGGTGATAGATGTGTCAATAACATTGACACAACACATCCTATCTGGACCAAGGAATCTAGATAATCCGACGTGCTAGAAACCAAATACTGAGAGGAAAACCACACCCATACCCCAACAACTGATCGAAAAAATGTCAAAGGACAAAGACACGGGATGTCATAAGCCGATACACGACATCGTCCTCACCCAACCAATCACGCAGTCTAATTTAGTCAATGATTACAATCACTTTTAACATCAGTTTCCATTCTAGATGGGGCACGTCTAGGTTACAACTAGTCATTAACTTAAATAACAACATTAACAATCTTAAGGCAGAAAGCTATCATTATAACACTTATGAAAAATTAAATCTCAGCATGTAGTCTAGTTATATTGACAGAACTAACAATACTAGCTGTCTTATAATATTAGAAGGAAACTACTAACTATTAGCAGGGCTAGAGCAATTTAGCGAGGAAATTAACATAGCGGCTACTTAAAAATTAATATAGAAATAACAAGGCAATTACATGACCATTAACATGACAATTAAAAGTGCATTAACATGGTATTTTACATGACTTTTTTCTTAACAAGTAATATAGAAATAACAAGGCATTTAAGGTGTTAGTTAAAATTTAACTCATTGTGGAATTTAATCCAACGAATGAATCTGTTGGCCATTTACATTGTTGTAGAAATTGTTCTCGCAATTAATATGACCATTACATAACAATGAATCTAGCAATAAAAAGGCATTTAACTAACTGTTATCCATTTTATTTGCTTCAAAAATCAAGGCAAATGATGTGACCATTACATAGCAATGAATCTGGCAATAGTAAGGCATTTAACTAACTGGAAAAATTAGCAAAAATGTAGTGCCCATAGGGTGGCCAATCGTGCCCAGTTGAATCCATCTCAACAATTAAAGGAAAACAAATCCAATCAACATCAACGCAGTCCATCACTCAAGGGAAAACACAGTCACAGCTTGAAGGTGAAATTGTGATCATTACTGCAAGTAAGTTATGAATTGAATGGAAAAAAAAAGGGTGGGCGAATTCAACATGCACACAGTCCATTTTTATTTACCAAACCGTGGTCATTCCGGCAAGTGAATTTATGTTTTTAAAGGAAAAATTTGTGGGTGAATTCAACATGCACAAATTCAATTTTTATTTACCAAAACTGTGGTCATTCCGGCAAGTGAATTTATGATTTAAAAGGCTAATTTCGTGGATGAATTCAACAACAACACAATCAATGTTTTCAAGAAAAAATCGTGGGCATTAACAACCACTCAACAAATGGTTTGGAGCAACAAATTGTGGGTGTTAAGTCTAGTGAAAACCTGTGTAATTAAAAATCTATGATAGTCAAATAGTGGGAATAAAAAGAATACGTATTAAATTCATGGTGTTGAACCATGGCAATAGTAGGGACTCAAAGTTATAAATCAAAGCCAAACACAGAACGCAAGGAATTATAATCATGGTAAGAACAAGGAGTTATAAAATTGTTTTCATTCACTTGGTACACCAATACCAAATGCAGACATGAATCAATTCGTTTTTCCATTGCTCGAATACCCATACAACATGCAAACATGAATCAATTTGGTTTTCCATTGCCAAAATACCAATACAAAATACAAACATGAATCAATTCATTTTTCCATTGCCAGAATACCAATACAAAATGTAGACATGAATCAATTTGTGTTTCCATTGCCAGATTACCAATACAAAATGAAGACATGAATCAATTTGTTTTTCCATTGCTAGAATACCAATACAAAATGCAGACATGAATCAATCCATGTTTCCATTTCCAGAATACCAGTACAAAATGCAGACATGAATCAATTTGTTTTTCCATTGCCAGAATACCAATACAAAATGTAGACAACGGTAAGATAACCGAAAGGATCCAATCAGCCAAGGACAACAATGGAGGTAGACGAATGATAGTTTTGTCCCTCGCTCATCATCCTCATACAGAAAAGAAGGACGTTGAGATCCATAGGTCTATGAACATCGAAGTGATGACCGTAGATCAAGCTCCTATCCGACTACCTAGGTGAGGACTGATGAGCTACGGATGATAGGAAAAACCACCACAATGGTCACAATCAAACACCATAACGAGGTCAATACATGCAGGGAAACGAAGGCCATGGGAGTCAATAAATCATCGATCTAGGCTATGAAATAAATTCAGTCATCAATCTAGACAATCAATTTACTTTCTCCATTAAGCATGCATATCCAAGCATAAATCCTACAACAATCTACCATACAAAAATGAAGAGAGTGTATTGTTGCTTGATTGCCCATTCTGAGTGATGTCTTACGCTCTGTGCAACTCCCGCTTGTTGACCGACGAGACTTCATTGATACTTCCTATCCAATACTAGGGGTACTCTTCTTCCCCCTTAGCCTTCCGAGCCACAAAGGGGCCACACACACTATTCAAAGATTCAGCTAGTTCCTGACTCGCCTGGCAAGGCCGAGCTACCACTCCTCACCAAGATAGGTATCCCAACTCCCACAAGCTAAGTTATTCAAGTATATATTTCTGCAACGTAACGTTACGCAAATAGAAGAGATCCTTCATCATTCTCCTCCCTCAATTATATAGAGTTTCTAACTCCTTTACCTTCCCAAAATCCAATTTATTTTAGTGTTTAACAAATTAAATCCTAAAAATCCTCCCCACACAAGTGTCACCCATCCCCTTCATTCCTCCATAAATTAATTAATTAAATTAATTAATTACCCCTATTTCCCTCACCCACCTAGAGTCACTCCTAGAATTGTTCCTAGGTGTCTCCAAAATCCCTTACAGGTTTTAATGACTTTCCCCATTATTAATTTGCTATTTCACTTTAAAACTAGAAAGCTCTTAAATTTTAGATACCTTACTAAGTTTGACTTTCTGCTTTTCCCTTGTGTTTCCATTTTCTTTTTATGTTTCCCTCTTTTCTTAGTTTCCTAAATATTTTAGATTTCCCTCTTTCCCCTTTTCATTTAGAACTCAAATTGGCAAGTGTAGAAATTATCCCTTTTTTTTTCCTTTTTCCTTTTTAATTAATAAATTTTAAATTATCATAAAATAATAAAGCAATTATTTCCCTTTTTAATTTTTTTCCTAATAGATTTTTATGAATCATTTAAATTTCTTACCCTCTTCTTGTTACAAGATTTAACGAAGATTATAATTATTATTTATGTTGTTTTTATTTTTATTTTGTGTGTGTGTGTGTATATATATATATATATATATATTAAAAGATAAAATTTCACCACAAACATAATTTAAACCTAGACCTTTAATTTTCGTGCTTAGTGACATTTTATGAGGGAGATTGTTTTAAAAATTCTTATCACGTTATTCATCCTAAGTCCATCTAGGTTCATTCATTTATCCTTAACAACACAACGTGCCCTTCAGGATGCACTAGGTGCTCCAAGGGTTCCACTCGCCTCATCCGTTCCCTTGCATGACATGCCCTTCAGGACGCACCAAGTGCTCCAAGTGTGCCTCTCACCTCTTTCCATTTTTCTTGTGTAACGTGCCTTCACGACGCACCATGTGCTCCAAGGGTGCCACTCGCTTCTTGAATAACTTGGTAGACATAAAAAACCCTGGAGTCAATACTCCACCAGGTGAACTTGTGGGAGACTAAGAGCCTCTAAGGAATAAGGCCCCTGCCTTATTGCATGCCCCTTAGAATCATCGTGAGAAACTGTCACAGTCTGCCCTCATGACATTGACGATTCTCTTTAAGTAGCTAATCGTTAACCTATAGTTAGATACACAGTTGGAGTGCTATTAGGCCGTGGAAAGGCTATTGTCAACACCTCTCCCTCAACCTCTCTGGTGGTCGTGCATGACCCCTCTACTCTACATGCGAGTCTGGTCAGCAAGCCATCGTCAGCTTGTATCATTAACGAATCATGTCATAAATATAACCATAATCATATCATCTAATCATATGTACTAATATCACAATCAAACAATCAAACCCCAATGGTACACTCCTCAACTCGATTTGGATTCCAAGGGATTCAATCGATGTCTCTACATCCTCGAGGTCCAAAATCTTGCACACTCAACAAAACTGAGTCAATACCACCCGTCTATTTCAATGCAATGAAACAACATGTCACCAACCCATAACGCCTCATAATCAAAATCAATGTTTGAATAGCATAAAATCCAAATCACTTACGAGCAACTGTCCTCAAAGAATAAGTTTGCTCAGTGTGAATTAGCGGGATGTTACATACACCCCTTCTTGTTCTAAACTTCATCTCGAAGTTTCATAGTATAAATGATGAAATATAGTGTATCATAGTACCATAAGTCTATCTATTAAACAAAAATGGAAGTTGTTGGCGCATATCATATGCATCCTCCTAGGCCACCGAGTGCAGGCTATAGCTGTCTCACTGGACCTTAAACTGCTCTAGCATTCGACATCATAGTTGTCAAATGGGATGATCAAATATGCATATCATCTTAGCCATGAGCGCCCTCTCATCTAACACCTGCAAAGAACTCATGCCAATAACATGTGTAGGATAACTAATATAATGTCTCAAAACATATACATGAAAAATATCGTGCATACGGCTCAAGGAATGAAGCAAGGCTAGTCAATAGGCCATGGGCCCCTTTCTATCCAAAATCGCGAAAAGTCCCACGAACCTAGGAGAGAGTTAAGCTCCCTTTCCAAACTTGATTGAAATATTATATGGTCTAGCCCACAAGAAGACTCAATTGACAACCTCGTAACTACGGTCGACACGGTGCGTATCGACATAACTCTTCTGCTGATCCTGCACTTCTTTAATCCTTTGTATTATTGATTTCATTTTCTCTTCCATTTCTTGTATCGCTTCTGGTCCCACCAGGACCCTCTCCTCAAGTCGATCCCAACTCAAGGGAATCTGACATAGTTGTTCGTAAAGAAACTTGAAAGGTGCCATCTTAATGGTGCCTTCGTAACTGTTGTTATAAGAGAATTCTACCAATGGAAATAATTCTTCCCAATGCTTTTGTTGGTTAATAACATACATGTGCAACATGTCCTCCAAGGTCTGGTTCGTTCATTCGGTCTTCCCGTCAGTCTTTGGGTGGTACACAGTACTGAAGTTAAGTTGGGGTCCCAAGGACTCTTGGAAGCTCATCCAAAATCATCCAATAAACACCAAACCTCAATCAGATATAATCCTCTTAGGCACGCCATGCAGCCTCACAATATCACTGATGAAAGCTCTAGCTATGTCGAGTGTCTGATACATCATACACACAGGAATAAAGTGAGCACTCTTTGTCATAGTGTCTACTACTACAAAAATTGATTCGTATCTCCTTTTTGTCAGTGGAAATCCAACAATAAAATCCATCGAAATAAGCTCCCATTTCAATTTCGGAATATCGTGTGGTTGTAGTAATCTTGTCGGATGTCTATGTTCAGCCTTCACTTGCTAACATTCTAGACATCGGGCCACATAGTTGACTATATATACCCTCATTCCCTTCCATAATAATAAGGTTTTAAGGTCTTCCCTCATCTTCGTGACTTCCGGGTGAGCCATGTAAACTTCTCTATGAGCCTCTCTTAGGATCAACATCCTCAACTCGTCATTCGATGGTACGTAAATTTGATTTTTAAACCTCAATAAACCATCACTATCAAATGAAAATACTTCAAATCTTGGTACCATCATTGTGTTTTATCAGATAAAACCCTCGACCTATTTGTACCAATCATTGTCACGATATAAAGTTAGAATCTTTTCATGTAGATTCATCTGAAGAGGCAACATAAAAAAGATGTGTAGTCTCTGACTCAATGCATTTTCCACTTGGTTCACTGTTCCTTTTATCTAAGTAATCTCAAAGTCGTACTTGCTAAGAAATTATGACCAACGTCGATGTCACGCATTCAGGTCGCTTTGCGTAAAGATGTGTTGTAGTTTACAATGGTTCGTTTTTAGTTCAAACTTTATTCCAACAAGTAGTGTCTCCAAACCTTCAAGGCATAAACGATGGCTAACAACTCCAAGTGGTGCATCGTGTAGTTCTCCTCACGCCTTCTCAGTTTCCTTGAGATGTAAGTGATCACCCTACTGTCTTGCATGGATGCATCAGTGCATACCAAGAATTCCACGTCCATGTCAGGGACCTTTAGTATCAGTGTTATTGTCGACAACTCCTTGAGCCTCCAAAATGATGCCGCGCATTTCTCGGTCCAAACAAACTTCTTGTTTTTCTTCTGCAATTCCATGATCGGATTTTCTATCTTTGAAAATCCCTCGATGAACCTTTGATAGTATCCTGCTAAACCCATGAAGCTATGCACTTCTGGAACATTCATCGGCATAGGCCATTCCATAATAGCCTCGACCTTGGCTTGATCCATGATGATACGTTCACCAGAGATGACATTCCCTAAGTAATGAATCTTTGATTGATAAAATGAGAATTTGGACAACTTCCCATACAATTTGTGCTCTCGCAAACACTGTAGTACCAAGATTAAGTGCTCTTCATGTTCCTCCTTCGTTCGAGAGTAAATCAAAATATCATCAATGAATACTTGGACGAACTTTTCTAATTACTCATGGAACACCCCTTTCATCAAACTCATAAATACCCCTGGGGCGTTTGTCAGTCCAAATGGTAAAACAGTAAAGTCATAATGTACAGTCCTCGTCTTAAAGGTGGTATTAGGGACATCACCCTCCTTGATCCATAACTGGTGATACCCTGATCGCAAATCGATCTTTGAGAACACAGTTGCACCCTTCATCTGATTGAACAGATCATCAATCCTCGACAACAGATATTGATTCTTGATCATGGCATTGTTCAATTGATGGTAATCAATGCAGATCCTCCATGACCCATCCTTCTTTCGTATAAAAATAATAGGCACACCCCATGATGACACACTTGGGCATATCATTCCTAGGTCCAACAATTCCTTCAGTTGCATTCTCAACCTCTGTAACTCTAGGGTCAACATCCGATAAGGCATTCTCGTTATCGGTTCAGTCCCCGGTTTTAGGTCTATAGTAAAATCCAATTCCCTCTCCGGAGGCATCCCAGGTAACTCCTCCAGAAAGACGTCTTCAAACTCTCTCACCATAGGAAGGTGTTCTAGACCTTTCGCTACTCCCTTCTCATTTAACACAAGGATCGTATAAATATCACATACCTTGCACATGATCTTCTGAAGATACAAGGAAGAGATGAACCTCAGGGAAACTCCCTAGTTTTGACATACAATAATTCATCTATATCCTTCATCATAGACCAAGCTCAACCATTCCATCTTGCAGTTGAGTATCGCCTCATGCAATTCCAACCAGTCCATACCAATCATGACGTCATAAGATCCTAAGATCATGATGTACAGGTTGGCCCTGGTGAAAAACTCTCCCAGGTGAAGGATACAACCCATAACCTTTCCTTCAACCTTTTGTTTGGATACCCAGGCCATCTCTACGAAGTTGAACTCATCTTGTTCAACTTCCATTACCTTAATCCTTTTTAGCACTGCATGAGAAATGAAACTCTTGGTAGCATCAGGATCTATCAAAATACAAAGGGTCTGGTCATCGACAATACCTTTCATCTCAAGAAAAGTCGACTGATGCTCTACCTGGTGGTTATTCATCACTGCATGAATATGATGGGCCTTGCCAAAATCTCCCACGGTAGTGTGTCTGGCTAATATAGATGCTCTAGTCCTCTCCACAGGGAAATTGTGCTGGTAATGTGGCTCCCCACACGTCCAACACCCCTTCTTTGGTCCAATAGTCCTAGTACCCGAAGTAGAATATGACGACCCACCGGCCTAGAATCTTGGTCTATTTTGTTGAATAGGCCTAAAATGCTACTGATGTTGTGGTACCTAATAATGTGTCCACTACTAAGGCATCGGTCGCCAAGGTGTAGTGAAAGTGGGTCCTCTCTGGAAGCCACAATATCTGGGCGTATGTCTGGCTGGTGTCTGGTGCTGCTATGCACCACATGACACCTACCCTGTTGGTCTCACTAGAGTCTTCCTCTAACCCCCACTAATAAGCTCCTCCTCTACTATGAGGGCCTTTTAGACGACATCATGCAAGGTTTGAGGCATCATAATCCTAACCTTTACATGTATCCTGCCATTAAGGGCGAACACAAACCTTTTGACCTTGACTTTCTCAGTGTTAAGATGTGGATAATACCGAAGAAACTCCATAAAATGGGCCTCATACTCAAGCACCATACAACTGCCCCGTCGTTAGGCATTGAACTCGTTGAGCTGATGCTCAATGAATTCCTCTGATAGGTACCTCTCTCGGAACCGTTCCTCAAACAGTTTCGATGACACATCTTCCACGACCATGTTCAGTTGTGGTAGGAGCATCTTCCACCATAGAAGAGCGCTTCCTTTTAGTTGGAAGACTACCATGTGTACCTTCATGTTGGAGGTATAATCGCAGAGTGAAAAGAACATCACCATATTATCCAACCATGCATCGGCGGCTGCGCCGTTTGGGGCACCAAAAAACTTTGGAAATTTGGCCTTCTCGATTTCATGGTGAATGTTACTAGTACTAACCGGAGCATACGGTGGACCCTCAGGGGGTGTCGGTGCCCTGGCCTCATCTCTGTCCAAACTGTTGATCAGTGCCTCAAACATGCACTGAAAAAATCTCATCATTCCGCCCACATCACCAACTCCTATCTTATCCTTCTCGATAACCTGTTCATCTCCCTGAGGGTTAGACCCCTCAGGCATGGATGCTACTCGAGGCATCGCGCCTCCTCCCCTAGCACCCCTTCATCTGCCTCCACGGTGTACTCTAACCGTGATTACCTACACGAATAAAATTCAAATTAATTACAAACATCATAGTAAAATCACATCAAAAAAATCCGTAGCGATCCCAAGTCACGAGTTGAACCTGCTCTGATACCATAAGTAACATTCCCATCGTTACGACAACAAGTGAAACAATTTTTATTTTTTTTCTATTTTTCCTTTATTTTATTTTATTGGGAGTTAAGAGGTAAGAAGGTGATGATGACAACAGTTTAATCACACCATTGACGAGGAATGCTAGCATGCATTCCATGCAATAGGTTACTATGATATCACACACCGGCTCAAGACAACTAGAAAAACATGTGCAATAACAAGGAGGATGACTACCCTTCCGATGCAAACACAAACATGACTACAAGCTAAGGGAAAACATCCCCATCTTGACATCACGACCTAGACGAACAAAGACTATAACCTGAAGGCATGCAGACTTAATGCTTGAAGGCATTCGACCCTTTCACAAAGAGAAACTTGCATGCTCGTCAACACTCACACAAAGCACCTACTCTGACCGAGATCTCATTCGTCACTATTCCACAGGGCATTTCATGATCCCCTCATTAGGTATCATGTCATTCCCATGTGATAGATGCATAAATAACCTTGGCAAAACACATCCTATCTGGACCAAGGAATGTAAATAATATGACATGCTAGAAACCGAATATTGAGAGGAAAACCACACCCATACCCCAACAATTGGTTGAAGAAAGATCAGAGGATGAATGCATGGGATGTTGTAAGCCAATACACGAAATCGTCCTCACCCAACCAACCACCCAGCCTAATCTAGTCAATGATTACATTCACTTTTAACATGAGTTGTCATTCTAGATGGGGGACGTCTAAGTTACAACTAGTCATTAACTTAAATAAAAACATTAACAATCTTAAGGTATAAATCTATCATTATAACACTTATGAAAAATTATATCCTAGCATGTAGTCTGGTTATATTGACAAAACTAACAATAATAGCTGTCTAATAATATTAGAAGGAAACTACTAACTATTAACAGGGCTGGAGCAATTTAGCGAGGAAATTAACATAGTGGCTACATAACAATTAATATATGAATAACAAGGCAATTACATGACCACTAACATGACAATTAAAATTCCATTAACATGGTATTTTACATGACTTTTGTCTTAACAAGGAATTTAAGGTGTTAGTTAGCATTTAACTTGTTGTGGCATTTAATCCAAAGAATGAATTTGTTGGCCATTTACATTGATGTAGCAATTGTTCTAGTAATTAATATGACCATTACATAACAATGAATATAGAAATAATAAGGCATTCAACTAACTATTATCCATTTTATTTGCTGGAAAAAATCAAGGCAATTAATGTGACCATTACATAGCAATGAATCTGGAAATAGTAAGACATTTAACTAACTGGCAAAATTAGCAAAACCGTAGTGCCCACATGGTGGCCGATTGTGCCTAGATGACAATAACTCAACAATTAAAGGAAAATGAATCCAATCAAAATCAACGTAGTCCATCACTCAATGGAAAAAATAGTCCATCGCTCAAGGAAAAACACAGTCACAGTTTGAAGGCGAAACCGTGGTCATTACTGCAAGTAAGTTATGAATTGAATAGAAAAAAAAGGGTGGGCGAATTCAACATGCACACATTCAATTTTTTTTACCAAACCGTGGTCATTCCAGCAAGTGAATTTATGATTTAAAAGGCTAAACTTGTGGGCGAATTCAACATGCACACAACCAATTTTTATTTACCAAAACCATGGTCATTCTGGCAAGTGAATTTATCATTTAAAAGGCTAAATTCATGGGCAAATTCAACAGCACCGCAATCAACGTTTTCAATAAAAAATCATGGACGTTAAAAGCCACTCAACAAACGATTGGGACCAACAAATCGTGGGCATTAAGTCTAGTGAAAACCTATGTAATTAAAAACCCATGATAGTCCAATAGTGGGAATAAAAAGTCTATGTATTAAATTAGTGGTGATGAATTGTGGCAATAGTAGGGACGTCGAGTTATAATTCAAATCCAAATGTAGAATGCAAGGAATTATAATTGTGGTAACAACAAGGAGTTATAAAATCATTTTCATTCGCCTAGTACATCAATTCAAAATGAAGACATGAATCAATTCATTTTTCCATTGCCCAAATACCCATACAAAATGTAGACATGAATCAATTTGTTTTTCCATTGCCAGAATACCAATACAAAATATAGACATGAATCAATTGGTTTTTCCATTGCCATAATACCAATACAAAATGAAGACATGAATAAATCTATGTTTCCATTTCCAGATTACCAATACAAAATGCAGACATGAATCAATTCATTTTTCCATTGCCAGAATACCAATACAAAATGAAGACATGAATCAATTCATGTTTCCATTGCCAGAATACCAATACAAAATGCAGACATGAATCAATTCATTTTTTGATTGTCAGAATACCAATACAAAATGCAGACAATAGTAAGAGAACCGAAAGGATCCAATCAGCCAAGGACAACAATGGAGGTACACAGATGATAGGTTCGTCCTTTGTTCATCATCCTCACATAGAAAGGCAGGGCGTTGAGATCCATAGGTCTATTAATGTCGAAGCGACGATCGTATATCAGGCTCCTAGCCAACTGCCCAAGCGAGGACTGATGAAATAGAGATGATAGGAAAAACCACCACAATGGTCATAATCAAACACCACAAGGAGGTCAAGACATGCGGGGAAACGAAGGCCATGGAAGTCAATCAATCATCAATCTAGGCTATGAAATAAATTCAGTCATCAATCTAGACAATCAGTATACTTACTCCATTAAACATGCATATCCAAGCATAAATCCTACAACAATATACCATACAAAAATGAAGAGAGCGTACTGTTGCCCGATCACCTGCTCTGAGTGATGTCCCGCATGCTCCATGCAACTCCCGCTTGTCGACTAGAGAGACTTCATCGATACCTCCCAACCAATGCTAGGGGTACTCTTTTTCCCCCTTATCCCCCAAGCCTTAAAGGGGCCAAACACACTATTCAAAGATTCATCTAGCTCCCAACTCACCTCACAAGGTCGAGCTACCACTCCTCATCGAGCTAGGTATCCTAACTCCCGCAAGCTAAGTTAGTCAAGTAGATATTTTTGCAGTGTAACATTACGAGAATAGAAGAGATCTTTCATCCTTCTCCTCCCTCCATTATATAGAGTTTCTAAGTCCTTTACCTTCCCAAAATCCCATTTAATTTAATGTTTAACAAATTAAATCCTAAAAATCCTCCTCGTACAAGTGTCACCCATCCCCTTCATTCCTCCATAAATTAATTTCTTTAATTAATTAATTATCCATATTTCACTCAAACACCTAGAGTCACTCCTAGAATCGCTCAAAGGTGTCTCCAAAATCCCTTATAGGTTTTAATGACTTTCCCCATTATTAATTTGCTAGTTCAGTTTAAAATTAGAAAGCTCTTAACTGCTAGATACCTTACTAAGTTTGACTTTCTGCTTTTCCCTTGTGTTTCCATTTTCTTTTTATGTTTCCCTCATTTCCTAGTTTCCTAAATATTTTAGATTTCCCTCTTTCCCCTTTTCATTTAGAACTCAAATTGGCAAGTGTATAAATTAACCCCCTTTTTTTCCCCTTTTCCTTTTTAATTAATAAATTTTAAATTATCATAAAATAATAAAACAATTATTTCCCTTTTTAAATTTTTTCCTAATAGATTTTTATGAATCATTTAAATTGCTTAGCCCCTTCTCGTTTCAATATTTAATGAAGATTATAATTATTATTTATGTTGTTTTTATTTTTATTTTGTATACATATATTATATATATATATATATTAAAAGATAAAATTTTACCACTAACATAATTTAAACCTAGACCTTAAATTTTCGTGTTGGGTTATATTTTATTAGGGAAATTGTTTTAAAAATTCTTATCACGTTATTCATCCTAAGGCCATATAGGTTCATTCATTTATCCTTAACAATGTGACGTGCCCTTCAGGATGCACTAGGTGCTCCAACGGTGCCACTCACCTCTTTCCATTTTTCTTCCGCGACGTGCCCTTCAGGACGCACCACGTGCTCCAAGGGTGCCACTCGCCTCTTGACTGACTTGGTAGATATAAAACACCCCTGGAGTCAATACATACCACCCGTCTATTTAAATGCAGTGAAACAACATGTCACCAACCCATAACGCCTCATAATCAAAATCAAGGGTGTCACTCGCCTCATCTGTTTCCTTACATGATGTTCCCTTTAGGACACACCAAGTGCTCCAAGGGTGCCACTCACCTCTTTCCATTTTTCTTGTGCGACGTTCCCTTCAGGACGCACCACGTGCTCCAAGGATTCCACTCACCTCTTGACTGACTTGGTAGACATAAAAAAAACCCAGAGTCAATACTCCGCCAAGTGAACTTGTGGGAGAATAAGGGCCTCTAAAGAATAAGGCCCCCACCTTATTGTGTGCCCCTTAAAATCATCATGAGAAACTGTCATAGTCTTCCATCACAACATCGCAGGTCCTCTTGAAATAGGTAATCGTTAACCTATAGTTCGAGCCATGACAGGAGTGCTAGTAGGTTGTGGAAGGGATGTTGTCCACACCTCTCTCTTAGTCTCTCTGGTGGTCATGCGTGACCCTTCTACTCCACATGTGAGTCTGGTTGGAAATCTATCATCAGCCTGTATCATTAACGAATCATGTCATAAATATATCCATAGTCATATCATTTAACCAGATGTACTAATATCACAATAAAACAATCAAACCCTAATGGTACACTCCCTAACTTGATCCAAAGTCCAAGGGGTTCCATCGATGCCTCTACATCCTCAAGGTCCAAAATCCTATACACTTAGTAAAACCGAGTCAATACCACCCATCTATTTTAATGCAGTGAAACAACATGTCACCAACCCATAATGCCTCATAATCAAAATCAATGTTTTAATAGCATAAAATCGGGATCACTTGCGAGCAAGTGTCCTCAAAGAATAAGTTCACTCAATGTGCAAGAGTGGGATGTTACATACACCCCCTCTTGGTCTAAACTTTGTCCCGAAGTTTCATAGTATAAATGTTGAAATAAAGTGTATCACAGTACCATAAGTCGATCTATTAAAGAAAAATGGAAGTTGTTGGCGCATATCATATGCATCCTCCCGGGTTGCCGAGTGCGGACTATAGTTGTCCCACTATACCTTGATCTCCTCTACCATTCGACGTTGTAGCTATCGAATGCGATGATCAAATATGGAGATCAGCTCAGCCATGAGTGCCCCCTCATCTAACACTTGCAATGAACTCATGCCAATAACATGTGTAGGATCACTAATATAATGTCTCAAAATAGATACATGAAAAATATCATGCATATGACTCAAGGAATCAGGCAAAGCTAGTCGATAGGCCATGGGCCCCTTTCTATCCAAAATCTTGAAAGGTCCCACGAACCTAGGAGAGAGTTTAGTTCCCTTTCCAAACTTGATCGAAATCTTATATGGTCTAACCTGCAAGAACACTTGATCGGAAACCTCATAACTATGGTCGACACGGTGCACATTGGCATATCACTTCTGTCGATTCTGCACTTCTTTAATCCTTTGTCTTATTGTTTTCATTTTCTCTTCCATTTCTTGTATCACTTTTAGTCCCACCGGGACCCTATCCTCAAGTCAATCCAAACTCAAGGGCGTTTGACATGGTCTTCCATAAAGAAACTCAAAAGGCGCCATCTTAATGGTGCCTTCATAACTGTTGTTATAAGAGAATTCCACCAATGGTATTAATTCTTCCCAACACTTTTGTTGGTCAGTCACATACATGAGCAACATGTCCTCCAAGGTCTGGTTTATTCATTCGGTCTTCTCGTCAGTCTTCAGGTGGTACACAGTACTGAAGTTAAGTTGGGTTCCCAAGGCCTCTTGGAAACTCATCCAAAATCGTCCAATAAACACTAAATGTCAATTGGATATAATCCTCTTAAGCACGCCATGCAACCTCACAATCTCACTGATGAAAATTCTATCTATGTCAGGTGCCTGATACGTCATATGCACAAGAATAAAGTGAGCATTCTTTGTCAAAGTGTCTACTACTACGAAAATTGAGTCATGTCTCCTTTCCATCGGTGGCAATTCAACAATAAAATCCATCGAAATAACCTCCCATTTTGATTCCGGAATAGCGTGTGATTGTAGTAATCCTACCGGATGTCTATGTTCAACCTTCACTTGATAACATTCTAGACATCGGGCCACATAGTTTACTATATCTTCCTTCATTCCCTTCCAGAAGAATAAGGGTTTAAGGTCTTCCCTCATCTTCCTTACTCCAAGGTGAGCCATGTAAACTTCTCTATGAGCCTCACTTAGAATCAATATTCTCAACTCATCGTTCAACAATACATTAATCTGATTTTTAAACCTCAATAAACCATCACTATCAAACAAAAATCCTTCAAATATTGGTACCATCATTGTGTTATATCTGATAAAACCATCAAAATATTTGTACCAATCATCATCACGCTATAAAGTTAGAATATTTTCATGTAGATTCATTTGAAGAGGCAGGACTGAAAATATGTGTGGTCTCTAACTCAATTCATCTACCACTTGGTTCATTGTTCCTTTTATGTAAGTAATCTTGAAGTCGTACTTGCTAAGAAATTCTGACCAACATTGTTGTTGCGCATTCATGTCTCTTTGCATAAATATGTGTTGTAGTTCACAGTGTTTCGCTTTCAGTTCAAAATTTCATCCAAAAATGTAGTGTCTCCAAACCTTCAAGGAATAAACTATGGAGAACAACTCCAAGTCGTGCATCATGTAGTTCTCCTCATGCCTTCTCAGTTTCTTTGAGATGTAAGCAATCACTCTACTGTCTTGCATCAAGACTCTGCCTAAGCCTTCCTTGGATGCATCAGTGCATACCAGGAAGTACGCATCCATGTCAGGGACCTTTAGTATCGGTGTTGTTTTCCACAACTCTTTGAGCCTCCGAAATGATTCCATGCATTTCTCCATCCAAATAAACTTCTTGTTTTTCTTCTGGAATTCTGTGATCATATTTTCTATCTTCGAAAATCACTCGACAAATCTTTTATAGTATCCTACAAAACCCATGAAACTACGCACTTTTGGGACATTCGTCAGCACAGGCCATTCGATAATAGCCTTGACCTTGGCTTGATCCATCGTGATACATTCACCAGAGATGACATGCCTTAAGTAATGAATCTTCGATTGATAAAATGAGCAATTGGACAACTTCCCATATAATTTGTGCTCTCGCAAACACTGTAGTACCAAGCTTAACTGATTTTCATGCTCCTTCGTCGTCCGAGAGTAAATTAAAATATAGTCAATGAATACTTGGAAGAACTTGTCCAATTACTCGCGTAACACTCCATTCATCAAACTCATAAATACCCCTCGGGCATTTGTCAGTCCAAACAGTAAAACAGTAAACTCGTAATGTCAAAATCTCATCTTAAAGGCAGTCTTAGGGACATCACCCTCCTTGATCCGTAACTGGTGATACCCTGATCGCAAATCAATATTTGAAAATAAAGTTAGATCCTTCATCTGATCGAGCAGATCACCAATCCTCGGCAACGAATATTGATTCTTGATCATGGCCTTGTTTAATTGATAGTAGTTAATGCAGAGTCTACACGACCCATCCTTATTTCATATAAAAATAATAGGTCCACCCCACGGTGATACACTTGTGCGTTACAGTCCCAGGTCTAATAATTCCTTCAGTTTCATTCTCAACCCCTGTAACTCCAAGGTTGACATCCGATAAGGCGTTCTCGCTATCGGTTCAGTCCCCGATTTTAGGTCTATAGTAAAATAAAATTCCCTTTCCAGAGGCATCCTAGGTAACTCCTCCGGAAAGATGTCTGCAAACTCTTTCACCATAGGAAGGTGTTCTATACCTTCCACTACTCCCTTCTCATTTAATGCAAGGATTGCATAAATCTTACATCCCTTGCGCATGATCTTCCGAAGCTACAAGGAAGAGATGAACCTCAGGGAAACTCCCTAGTTTTGGCATACAATCACTCGTCTCTATCCTTCATCATCGACCAATCTCAACCATTTCATCTTGTAGTTGAGTATCGTGTAAGTTTTAAACCTGCGAAGTAAAGAAATGCATATAGATTCTTAAGAAAGACATAAATTAATCAATGGCTCATACACAGAGTACACAGATATTTTATACCGAAAACCCTCAACTAGGAAAACCTTTCTTATATTCATTATATTCAAATTTCACCAGAAAGACATCATCCTCACCCAACCAACCACCCAGTCTAATCTAGTCAATGATTACAATCGCTTTTAACATGAGTTGCCATTCTAGACGGGGCACGTCTAAGTTACAACTAGTCATTAACTTAAATAACAAGATTAACAATCTTAAGGTAGAAAGCTATCATTATAACACTTATAAAAAATTATATCTCAGCATGTAGTCTAGTTATATTTACAGAACTAACAATACTAGTTGTCTAATAATATTATAAAGAAACTACTCACTATTAGCAGGGCTGGAGCAATTTAGCGAGGAAATTAACATAGCGGCTACTTAACAATTAATATAGAAATAACAAGGTAATTACATGACCATTAACATGACAATTAAAAGTGCATTAACACAGTAGTTTACATGGATTTTGTCTTAACAAGACATTTAAGGTGTTAGTTAACATTTAACTCATTGTGGCATTTAATCCAAAGAATGAATTTGTTGACCATTTAAATTGTTGTAGCAGTTGTTCTAGCAATTAATATGACCATTGCATAACAATGAATCTAGAAATAACAATGCATTTAACTAATTGTTATCAATTTTATTTGCTGGCAAAAATCAAGGAAATTAATGTGACCATTACATAGCAATGAATCTGGAAATAGTAACGCATTTAACTAACTAGAAAAATTAGCAAAAACGCAGTGCGCATAGGGTGGCCAATCGTGCCTAGTCGACATCAACTCAACAATTAAATCCAAACGAATCCAGTCAACATCAACACATTCCATCACTTAATGGAAAACACAGTCCATCACTCAAGGGAAAATGCAGTCACAGTTTGAAGGTGAAATAGTGGTCATTACTGCAAGTAAGTTATGAATTGAATAAAAAAAAAAAGGCTGGGCGAATTCAATATGCACACGGCCAATTTTTGTTTACCAAACCGCGGTCATTCTAGCAAGTGAATTTATGATTTAAAAGGATAAATTCGTGGGTGAATTCAACATGCACACAGTCAATTTTTTTTTACCAAAACCGTGGTCATTCTGGCAAGTGAATTTATGATTTAAAAGGATAAATTTGTGCATGAATGCAACAAAAACACAGTCAATGCTTTCAAGAAAAAATCATGGGTGTTAACAGGCACTCAACAAACGTTTAGGAGAAACAAATCGTGGGCGTTAAGTCTGGTGAAAACCTGTGTAATTAAAAATCCGTTACAGTCAAATAGTGGGAATACAAATTTTGCATATTAAATTCGTGGTGATGAACCATGGAAATACTAGGGACGCAGAGTTATAATTCAAAGACAAACGTAGAATGAAAGGAATTATAATCATGGTAACAACAAGGAGTTATAAAATCATTTTCATTCACCTGTTATACCAATACAAAATGCAGACATGAATCAATTCATTTTTCCATTGCCCAAATACCCATACAAAATGCAGACATGAATCAATTTGTTTTTCCATTGCCAAAATACCAATACAAAATATAGACATGAATCAATTTGTTTTTCCATTGCCAGAATACCAATACAAAATGAATACATGAATCAATTTGTGTTTCCATTGTCAGATTACCAATACAAAATGCAGACATGAATCAATTCATTTTCCCATTGCCAGAATACCAATAAAAAATGCAGACATGAATCAATCCGTGTTTCCATTGCCAGAATACCAATCCAATATGAAAACATGAATCAATTCGTTTTTACATTGCTAGAATACCAATACAAAATGAATAAAATAGTAAGAGAACCAAAAGGATCCAATCAGCCAAGGACAACAATGGAGGTATACAGCTGACAAGTTCGTCCTTCACTCATCATGCTTGCACAGAAAGATAGGGCGTTGAGATGCATAGGTCTATTAACGTCGAGGAGACAACCGTAGATCAAGCTCGTGGCAGACTACCCAGGCGAGGACTAATGAGATATGGATGATAGACAAAACCACCACAATGGTCACAATCAAACACCAAAAGGAGGTCAAGATGTGTGGGCAAACAAAGGCCATGGGAGTCAATCAATCATCAATATAGGCTCTGAAAGAAATTCAGTCATCAATCTAGACAATAAGTTTACTTACTCCATTAAACATGCATATCCAAGAATAAATCCTACAACAATATACCATACAAAAGTGAAGAGATCATACCATTGCCTGATCACCCACTCTAAGTGATGTCTTGCATGCTCCGTGCAACTCTCGCTTGCCGACTGACGAGACTTCACCGGTACCTCCCAATGAATGCTAGGGGTAATGTTCTTCCCCCTTAGCCCCCCGAGCCACAAAGGGTCCACACACACTATTAAAAGATTCAGCTAGCTCCCAACTCGTCTCGCAAGGCCGAGCTACCACTCCTCATCGAGATGGGTATCCCAGCTCCCACAAGCTAAGTCATCCAAGTAGAGATTTCTACAACGTAACGTTATGCAAACAGAAGAGATCCTTCAACCTTCTCCTCCCTCCATTATATAGAGTTTCCAAGTCCTTTACCTTCCCAAAATCCCATTTAATTTAATGTTTAACAAATTAAATCCTAAAAATCCTCCCCATACAAGTGTCACCCATCCCCTTCATTCCTCCATAAATTAATTTCTTTAATTAATTAATTACCCCTATTTCCCTCACCCAGCTAGAGTCACTCCTAAAATTGCTCCTAGGTGTCTTCAACATCCCTTATAGGTTTTAATGACTTTCCCCATTATTAATTTGCTAGTTCAGTTTAAAATTAGAGAGCTCTTAAATGCTAGATACCTTACTAAGTTTGACTTTCTGCTTTTCCCTTGTGTTTCCCTTTTCTTTTATGTTTCCCTCTTTTCCTAGTTTCCTAAATATTTTAGATTTCCCTCTTTCCCCTTTTCATTTAGAACTCAAATTGGGAGATGTAGAAATTAACCTCCCCCTTTTTTTTTCCTTTTTCGTTTTTAATTAACAAATTTTAAATTATCATAAAATAATAAAACAATTATTTCCCTTTTTAAATTTTTTCCTAATAGATTTTTATGAATCATTTAAATTTCTTACCCCCTTCTTGTTACAAGATTTAACGAAGATTATAATTATTATTTATGTTGTTTTTATTTTTATTCTGTATATATATTTTAAAAGATAAAATTTTACCACTACCATAATTTAGACCTAGACCTTAAATTTTCGTGTTGGGTGACATTTTGTAAGGGAAATTGTTTTAAAAAATCTTATCACGTTATTCGTCCTAAGGCCCTCTAGGTTCATTCATTTATCATTAACAATGTGACGTGCCCTTCAGGATGCACTAGGTGCTCCAGGGGTGCCACTCACCTCATCTATTCCCTTGCGTGATGTGCCCTTCAGGACGCACCAAGTTCTCCAAGGGTGACACTCGCCTCTTTCCATTTTTCTTGCATGATGTGCCCTTCAGGAAGCACCACATGATCCAAGGGTGCCACTGGCCTCTTGACTGATTTGGTAGACATAAAAAACCCATGGAGTCGATACTCCACCAGGTGAACTTGTGGGAGACTAAGGGCCTCTAAGGAATAAGGCCCCCTCCTTATTGTGCGCCCCTTAGAATCATCGTGAGCGACTGTCATAGTCTTCCCTCATGTCATCACAGGTCCTCTCGAACTAGCTAACCATAAACCTACAGTTCGAGCCTCGACAGGAGTTCTAGTAGGCTGTGGCAAGGCTTCTTTCCACACCTCTCCCTCAACCTCTCTGGTGGTCGTGCATGACCCCTCTACTCCACATGTGAATTTGGTCGATAAGCTATCGTCAACCTGCATCATTAACGAATCATGTCATAAATATATCCATACTCATATCATCTAATCATATGTACTAATATCACAATAAAACAATCAAACCCCAATGGTACACTCCTCGACTCGATCTGAAGTCCAAGGGGTTCCATCGATGCCTCTACATCGTCGAGGTCTGAAATCCTGCACTCTCAGTAAAATCGAGTCAATACCACCCGTCTATGTCAATGCAGTAAAACAACATGTCACCAAACCACAATGCCTCATAATCAAAATCAATGTTTTAATAGCATAAAATCCGGATCATTTGCGAGCAAGTGTCCTCAAAGAATAAGTTCCCTCAATGCGCAAGAGCGTTATGTTACATTTGAACTAGTTGTATTTACAATACTTTTTTTTCGTCTTATAATTTTAACATGTCAATGGTCTCCCTTTTCCTTTTAACTAGTTGCATTTACAATATTTTGTTTTCTACTTATAGTTTTAGCATGCCAATGCAATCATCCATGCATTTTTCATGAAGTGTGCATTTTAATTTTATCCATCATATTAACTTGTAGTTTTATTTTTACAAATCATTTCTTATAGCTTAAACATGCCAATGCAATTATTGATGTCTTTTTCAGTGATTCATTATAAATACCCTACAATAGATTATTTTTAGTGCTCCGAGTGCTTATACCCCCACTTAAAACATTGCAATTGCCATCAAATTGTAACAAAAATGTTTATGGTATCATGTAACTTCTTATCCACTCTTTTTAAAGATTTTATTTATTTTTTTAATTCATTTTTAGTTTTATTATTTATTTTAAAAGTGTTATTTCCATGTTTAAATATATTTTCATTTTTCAATTCACTTTTTCCAATATCATAAAACATTATATTTGAAAACGTAGTCAATTAACACATATAGCTTTGTTTTTTTCAATAAATAAACTTTGTTGAAAACAGTTACATTTATAATTTGAAATTTGAAATACAAATAAAAATTTTAATGTCAATCTAATTCTCTTTTTTCACGATATGAGTTATAAATGGATCTCCCTTTTTCTTTTAACTATTTATATTTACAATAATTTATTTTATTCTTATAATTTGAATATGACAATGATCTCCCTTTTTCTTTTAACTAGTTGTGTTTACCATACTTTATTTTCTTATAATTTGAACATGTCAATGCAATCACTAATGCACTTTTCATGAATTCTGTATTTTAATTTTATCTATCATGTTGACTTGAAGTTTTATTTTTACAAGTCATTTCTCATAGTTTGAACATGCCAATGCAATTATTGATGCCTTTTTTATAAAGTGTACATTTTAATTTTACTCATCATTTTGATTTGTAGTACACCTATTGAAAATGGGCATATTTAATAGGTTTTTAGTGCCTAATCAATTTTTTATGGACAATATTAAATAATATTTTTAGTCGTCCCAATAAATCAATGGTTATGATTTCAACCACCAACTTCCTCACTATTATAAAGGCATCAGTTTACATGTTTATTTTTTACTTTTACTTGATCATATTTAAAATTTACTATGGTGAATAATTGATTGCCATGATTAAAAAAGATTAAGGTTTTGTTACAGAGTGGAGAGACGTGAATGCAGAAGCATTTCATTTTCTGGGCCATATGGAAGTGTGCCTTTCATTTTATGGTTCCTTGGTCTGAAACGTTTCACGGCTGAGTTTACGACTGTGCTAGTTACAAGTCATTAGACTATTATGGAATCTCATATATTATTAATATTTATTATCTAATGAATTGGTAAGCTCTTTATATTTTAATATTTCTATGTTTATGTCTATGGTTGATTTTCTTTATTATTAAATTTTATATGTATTAGTATTTATATGTTTTATATTAGTCCTATTATAAAAAATTAAATGTGGGTTAGTGAAAGATATTAATGGTCTCTCATGATGTGTTAGTGGCGATGCAAACCTGCAAAAAAAAACAATATGTTAACTTGGATGGATTATTAAAGGTACTTTTACAATGAGTTTGAATATGGTGTAAGAAGATAAAACATAGGAAATTGAATTAGATTCAGAATATACAACTTTAATTCATAAACATTGTGAATAACTAGGTCAAATTTGTTCTTTTCTAATAGTGGTATCTTATTTTTCCAACAAAATATAAGGTATATGTTTTCATTAGAGAACCCGTTTTTCTTCAGTATAGTATTTTTTGGAAATTTTAATATTAATTTTATATATTTTTTAAATTATCAAAGTCAACATATGCCTAAAATTACTATGTATTTTATTTGTGCACAGGGCCTTAACATGTTCAAAACATTTTTTTTTTAGATTGTAGGTATCAGTGTCCTCTAGTAAAGGTTAAGCCGAGAAAGTTATAGAAGAAATAAGAGAGGTATGTATTCTAGGATATTGATATATTTGAAGGAAAAAATAGATTAAAAATTGTAAACAATAATACACACACACACACACACACATATATATTTGAAATCTGCATAGCCGACTTGATCTATGTCTATAATTTCGTCAAAAAATAAATTGTTCAGCCTATATAAAAATAACGTCAAATATAGAGATATAGAGGGGTATTCAATGAAATGGAGGTTCTTATGAATTCTTATACTAAACCACTTGGTTTGTCATCCTGAACCTAAATCCCAGCCAACCCACACAACAATCACCCTATCAAACCCGCCCAAAAAAATTGAAATCAAACAAACGCACAAGCACTCTAGGAGTGAGCACACACTCTAGGAAAGCATGCATGCTCCTAAAAAATCAGTTCCTTCCTTCTCTATATTTTTCCTCCCTCTCCCACCTATACCCCCATGTCCCCCTCTCTACCCCCCCCCCCCAACCTATCTGTCTCCCTCTCTCTCCCTCACAATCTTATACATGGTAAGACCTAGACATGGCAAGATTTAGGTATCATAAGGCATGGAAAGACCTAGAGAGAGACCTTACCTTCACACAACTCATACTCTCTCTCTCTCTCTCTTTGTGTTTCTATTTCTCTATCCATTTTTCCCTCACTACCCTCTCTCTTCCACCTCTCTTCTACCCTTTCTCTCTCACCTCGTTTTTAGTCTCAGTCTCACTCTCTCTACCACTCTTTCTCTCTCTATCCATCCTCTTTGTCTCCATTTGTATTCACCCCTTCCTCTCATTCTCAATATACCCCCCTTATATGTCTCCCTCTCTACTTTCCTTCCTCTCATTATCCCTCTCTCTACCTTCCTCTCTTTCTCCCTCTTGTCCCTCTCACCCTCTGTCTCTACCTCTCCTATTTTTCTTTCTCTCTTCCCCCCCTCCCCCCTCTTTCCCTCTACCCATCCTCTTTGTACTTCTCTCTCTCTCTCTCTCTCTCTCTCTCTCTCTCTCTCTCATTATCCCTCTCTCTCTCCCCCCCCCTTGTCCCACTATCTCTCCTCTATCTCTCCTACATCTACCCCTCTCTCCTACATTCACCTCTCTCTCTTTGTCTACCCACCTCTATGTTTTCCTCTTTCTCCCTCTCAAAATATCACACAATATATCTACTACCTTACTATTCCTTTCTCTCTCTCCCTCCCACACTGATGCAGACCCCCAACCCTCGGGTCAAGATTCACTACAGGATAGTTCTTCCTATCGAATCCACAAAACCAAAATGGTCCTTTTGGCCTTCATCGAGACCCAATGAACTCGATCCATAGGTCCTTAAGAAACTCCACTTGTGCGAATGAGCACTAGGCATGAGCTTCCCCTTTCTACGAGAGACCACAGTTCTTTGAGAAACACCTTAAAACAAGCTCCTTTCTCAAAATCGTGATCTCACGAGTTCACGATTCAAAGCCCTCAACTCCTCCTTCTTCAAACCTCTGATACCTGAGATTGCGATACAGGTATGGCTCTTCTACATGGAACCCTCTACATACAACTGTAGGCTAGGGCTAACTTGTTTCACCTCTCACTACTCGCGACTTCGCAAGTTCAGCTATTGAGCCTTTGTGTTCCTCTTCCGTGAATCCATGAGACGCGATAAGTCAACAACGGGTTGACTCCTTTGACTCTACTCGCAACTCGCAACTTTGTGAGTTGAAGAGTCGAACCTTTGTGGTCCTCTTTTGCGAAACCCCAAGACACGAACGGTCTGTGATGGGGTTTTTCCTTCCATGGTGATGCATGTACGAAACCTGTCACCTGAATCTACCTTTCCCTTGGCATAGGTTGTTATGCCACCTGTCGACCATGTGACCCACCTATCACGCATGCCACATGTTCACCTGAGACCTCGGTCCTCGGCTCTTCGTGACTTCCATAGTAAAAAATGGATTCCTCCAATCTATGAACCTCCGATATGCAAGGTATTGAGATGTCAGATCCTATGGCTCTCCTTCTTCCCCAATCAAGGGTTCAAATTTCATCACGATATCATGGCTCAGGATTTTGCAGAGAAAAGGCCTCCACCTTCCAGCTCATGATACATGAATCCTCGAGATGATCCTGATCCCTAGTCCTTCGAGTTCCCCTGATCATGCCACATGTCCTCCAAAGATGGACGGACCTAATATATTTAGAGTCTTGTGAGTCAGGACTTCCTGTCTCATTACCCTTGCCTATCAGAGTCATAATGTTCGAAACCACGATGGGCTCCTGGATTTCTGCCATGTCTCCTCCCAATGAACGATCCTGATTCCCTCAGGATTTCATGGGTCAAGAGCCCCAATTCTTTCCCTCTGTGTCTTCCAAACTCTGAGATACCAAAATAATCCTTTCAGGGATTTCGTCGGGTCCTCTCCTTTGCATACGAGGGTTAAACCTTGCGTAGCTTCCCTGGATCCGATGACTATCAGTTATCCATGCCCACATCTGATGGCCCAGATTCGTTCCTCCTGCTTGTGCTCTTTCTGCTGCTCCTGGATGTAAAAATCCAATGGTCCAAATATTATCCTCGGCCTGATCCGATGACAGTTGTGCTCCCTCCTGAGATTGTGTTTTTTTCTTTCTCCTCCTTGGAAGATTTCAAGTTATCAAAGGCCTCAGACTTTGCTTCCTCTTGTGAAGCCTATATCCTTGGCTCTCACCTACATTCTTAAGACTCTTTCCCTTATGAGCTTCCTCGAACTCAAATTCTCCAAAGGGTCCCCTTTCATCATCGAAAATACTCAGAAGACTCTGTGCATGAAAGCACTCTCCCTCCTGAGCTTCTCTTCTCTAAAACCTTGAAAGGTTTCTCGACCATTGTGATTTCTACAGGGTCTCTACACACATGAAGGTGCTTTCTATAATGAGATTATTTGTTTCTCAGGACTTTAAGGGACTTAACCCTTTTCTCTCCCTCAGATGGGGAATATGATTCCCTCTTGGAAGTCTCTTGCTCAAGCAACTCCTTAATGAGCCTGCAGGGTTTTCAACAACCCTGTGAATGTCTTCTTCTTGACACTTCTCCTGTTCCAGAACTCAAAAGAGTCCTTTCTATGAAATCCTGGAAGATTTCTCTAGAGTCTTCAGTAACTCTATCTTCTCACTGAAATCAAGATAGATTTCTTCTCTTTTGCACTCTATGCACTTGCTCAAATTCCCTCCTCGCAGAGCTCTACAAAACCTACAGTGGTTTTGTCTTTCTCTCTAAACTCAAACAGAGTTCTCATGTGCACTATCTGCACTTTCTCAATGCCCTCCTGGTAGAGCTTCCACATAATTCTTCATTGATTCTATATTCTCTCTGTTCCTTCTATGCACTTGCTCAAATGCCCTCCTGGCAGAGCTCTCACAAAATTCCTCTGAATTTATGTCTATCCTGTGAACTCTTTTGCATAGTCCTACCTCCAAAGTGTTCAACAACCTTGAGGATTCTCCCCTGAGTCTAAGAATTCAGATGGTGTACCCTCCTTGCACGTCTTTGTCTAAACCCGCAGAGTTCAGAAGTGCATCTCTACACTGGCCTTTAGAACCTGCAGTATTCTGTCACACCCTCTTGGCATGAAGCCTCAAAGATCCCCAAACCTGAAATCAAAGAACCCACAGATAGCAGAACCTATCTGTCCCTGCAAATGCATACCTAACATACATCTACAACATATAAAAAGAACACATGAAGACATCCATGTACACATTGAACCTCATGCAAGAAAATATGCTCTTTATATTAATATGAAATGCCTCCTTTACAAGGTGTTCTTGAGCTTAGACTTTGAGAGAGTCTCGACTCCTTCTTTATCTTCTCTTTTCACACAGATATCTAACTAACTCTCTTCTACCTCTACCTATACCTCTACTCAAAATGAGATCTCAAATATCTCTTACATGAGGGGCTCTTCGAGATCTTCCCTCCAAGATACCTACTCTATTCAATTTACAATTGAATTTTACAATTAATGGTTATCCAGTCCAGATCGGATCTAGATTAAGGCTTACAACCATTAAAGGATATATTTTATCTACAACCTGCTCAAAGGCACGACTTTATGGCTCCATGGCCTTAAAAATATTAAAGGCATTGAAATCAAATTCAAAATTTGAACCAGGAGGGTTGTGCCTCTCCTTCCCATTGAATGCGCCCTAAGATGGCTGGCTAGAGCAATGATTCTGCATCATACCCCTCTACTATGAAAATTTATGAGATCCTTCTCATGAGCTCTCCACCTTGGCTATTGAAATCCACTTGGATCACAAACAACTCTTTGGAGTTGTTTCTCTGCTCCTCTGTGTTTTTGTTGTTTCTACTTCTGTTTCTCTGTTGCTGCTGCCATCTCCCTTCTGCTCAACTTATCGTTGTTGCTAGTCTCTTATGTTGACTTCAACATCAACCTCCTGATGTCCTCTATCATCTTTTCCAACTTCTCTAGTGGTTGCCTCTTTTCATGCAGTCTCCTCTGCTACAATTTCTTTTTGCAAATGGGCAGATCATCATGATCTCCCATGTCATAGTCTCCATCTCTTTTGGCATTAATTTGCCACTACGCTGCAGACTCCAATTATGTAGTCTCATTACTGAGCTGCTACTCATCATTTTTCTATGACAACTTTTCTTCTACCATCTCTCCCTGTGTTGGCTCAAGTCCAACTCCTTCCAACTGTTCCTTGGACTGGTATGGTTCTCTTGCATCTAATTCCATCTTCACCTGTTGGATGTGCATTCCCTGCACTATCACCCTTCTCTCCAGGGCTTCAATATGCTCACAGAGATCAGTAAAACTCATGTTGTCTTCTTCTTCTTCTTCTGCTACAAGATCCAATGTTGTAGTCTTCTTATCTTCCTAGCTGAAAAAGTTGAGCCATTCCTTAGAATACTCATCTTCCTCCGTGTGGGTAGCCTTTGATATCTTCTCCATTTCTCTGACAATCACAGCTAGTTGTCCTTTTGTTGTTTCTACTTCAAAAATACAAACGCTCACCTCTAATGGGCTACCTGGTAGGAATATCTGAATTCCTCCAATCATCAGAATACTATTCTGATTCTCCTTTATCAACTGCTCTTATTGATGTGAACTCATCTATTAGCTCATCTTCTCTCCCTTTCTCTCCTGGAAATATGGGATTTCTCTATTGCCTTCTTGGTATTCTATGAGATCCTCAAATCTCATCTCATTTCCCTCTTGGAAATTTGAAATTCCCCCATTGTCCTCCTAACAATCTATGAGATCCCGAAGTGACCTCATTTCATTACCCTCCTGGAAATTGGGAATTTATGTTCTGCCCTCTTGGCATTCTGTGAGATCTTTAGATGATCTTAGTTCATCCTCATCATCACTGAGATTTCTCCCAGCCTCTGGTTCACATACTTGAACCATCTCCTCCTCTGGTCCATTGCGGTTTTCAACATGCCTCAACCATCCCTTTAACAACCTCTACTGTCTTTTAGCCACCAATTCCCTGACTGGCCATTTTGATTTTGTCTTCATGGGCCATTCATATACCCATATTGATGTAAAATTCTGCTACATCTATAATGCCAAAATTTCCATCCTTTCTCTGATCTTGGTGAGTTCTTTGTCTCTCGCAGCATTTTTCTACTACTGGTAATTCTTCTTTCCACCACGTGCATGGCCTTCAGTAATCATCTCACTACCTTTTGTCTATCCTCCTGGCAAACCTGCTACTGTCACTCTACAATCCCGAGTGCTTCCAGCCTCTTCTTACAATCTTCTTGACTATTTTCCTTGATTGTTGCCTACCTGCAAACACTCACCATAGATTTTCCAACACTCTACCTTCTCCTGCCTGTCTCTGCAAGATACCTCTAATAGCACAATTGATGTACATCAAAGTGATATTTTTTTCTTCTTCCTCCTCCATCTACAATATACAAATAGAGTCAGGCTTTGATACCAATTTGATGGAGACCCCTGACCCTCAAGTCAATATCCATTACAGGATCGTACCTCCTATTAGATCCACAGAACCGAAATGGTCCTTTCAGCCTTCCTTGAGACCCAACGAACCTGATCCATAGGTCCTTCATAAACTCCACCTGTGCAAACAAGAACTAGGCATGAGCTTCCCCTTTCTCTGAGCGACCAAAATGCTCCTAGCAATGCCTTAAAACAAGTGTCTTTCTCAAACTCGCGATCTTGCGAGTTCACAAGTCAAATCCCTCGACTCCTCCTTCTTCAAACCTCCGATACCCGAGATTGTGATACGGGTATGGCCCTTCTCCTTGGTACCCTCTACATACAACAGTAGTCTAGGGATAATAGCTAGTACCTCTTGATACTCATGATTTCTCAAGTTCAGTTGTTGAGACTTTGTGCTTCTCCTCCGTGAATCCACAAGACGTGATAAGTCAACAATGAGTTGACTCCTTTGACCCTACTCATAGCTCGCAACTTTGCAAGTTGAAGAGTCGAACCTTCATGCTCCTCTTTTGTGAAACCCCGAGACACAAACGATCAGTGATGGGTTCTCTTGTTCCACGATGACACATGTACGCCACTTGTCACCTACATCCACATTTCCCTTGGAATATGATGTTATGCCACCTATTGACCATGTGACCCACCTATCACACATGCCACATGTTCACCCGAAACCTCAATCCTTAGCTCTTCACGACTTCCACTGTCGAAAACTGATTCCTCCAATCTCTGAACCTTCAATATGCGAGGTATCGAGACACTAGATCCTACGGCTCTCCTTCTTCCTCGATCAACGGTTCAGATATCATCATGATATAGAGGCTTAGGATTTTGTAGAGAAAAGGCCTCTACCTTCCATCTCACGATACCCAAATCCATGAGATGATGTTGATCCCTGGTCCTCCGAGTTCCCCTGAACATGCCACGTGTCCTCCAAATATGGATGGCCCTGATATCTTTAGAGTCTTTTGAGTTGGGACTTCCTATCTCACGACCCTTGCCTCTCAGACTCTCGATGTTTGAAACCACGATGGGCTCCCATATTTCTACCATGTGTCCTCCCAACAGATGGTCCTAATTCCCTTGGGATTTCATGGGTTAATATCTCCAATTCTTTCCCTCTGTGTCTCCCGAACTCTAAGATGTTGAAATAATCCTTTCAGGGATTTTGTCGGGTCCTCTACTTTGCATACAAGGGTTAAACCTCATGCATATTCCTTTTATTCGATGGCTATAAGTTATTTGTGCCCAGATCTGACGACCCAGATCCATTCCTCCTGCTTGTGCACTTTCTGCTGCTCCTAGACATAAAAATCCAACGGTCCAGATCTTATCCTCCGCCTGATCTGACAGAATCTGTGCTCCCTCCTGAGCTTGCATTTTTTTTCTTCCTGCTCCTTGGAAGATTTCAAGTTATCAAAGGCCTCGACCTTTTCTTCCTCTTGCGAAGCCTATATCCTTGGCTCTCACCTATGTTCTTAAGATGCTTTCCCTCCTGAGCTTCCTTGAACTGAAACCCTCCAGAAGATCTCCTTTCAACCTCGACGATACTCATAGAACTCTGTGCATGAAATAAATCTCCCTCTTGAGCTTCTCTTCTGTGAAACGTTGAAAGGTTTCTCGACCACTGTGATTCCTGCAGGGTCTCTACACACAAGAAGGTGTTATTTGTCCTGAGATTCTCTGTTTCTTAGACCCTTAAGGGACTTAACCCTTTTCTCTCCCTCAAATGGAGAATCTGATGCCCTCTTGGTAGTCTCTTACTTAAGCAACTCCTTGCTGAGCCTACAGGGTATTCAACAACCCTATGAAGGTCTTCTTCTTGACACTTCTCCTATTCTAGAACTCAAAAGAGTCCTTTCTATGCACTCCCGCACCAACTCAATGCCTTCCTGGCAGATTTCTCTAGAGTGTTCAGTAACTCTGTCTTCTCAATGAACTCAAGATCAATTTCTTCTCTTGTGCACTCTATGCACTTTCTCAAATGCCCTTCTGGTAGAGCTCTACAAAACCTGTAGTGGTTTTGTCTTCCTCTTTGAACTCAAACAGAGTTCTCCTGTGCATTATCTTCACTTTCTAAATGCCCTCATGGAAGAGCTTCCATAGAATCCCTCAGTGATTCTGTCTTCTCTCTATGTCTTCTATGCACTTGCTCAAATGACCTCCTAGTAGAGCTCTCATAGAATTCCTTAGAATTTTTGTTTGTCCTATGCCCTCTTCTACACAATCCTACCTCCAAGGTGTTCAAAAACCTTGAGGATTCTCCCTCGAGTCTAAGACTTCAATTGGTGTACCCTCCTGGTACGTCTTTGTCTGAAATCGCATAATTCAGAAGTGCATCTTTGCACTGGCCTTTAGAATCCGTAGTATTTTGTCACACCCTCTTTGCATGAAGCCTCAAAGTTCCCCAAACCTAAAATCAAAGAACCCACAGATAGTAGAACCTATCTTTCCCTGCAAATGCATACCTAACATACATCTATAACATATATAAATAACATGTGAAGACATTCATGTACACATAAAGACGCACATAAACTCATGCAGGAAAATATGTTCTTTATATTTATATGAAATGCCTCCTTTACAAGGTTTTCTTGATCTTAGACTTTGATAGAGTCTCGACTCCTTCTCTATCTACTCTTCTCATGCAGATATCTAACTGACTCTCTTCTACCTCTACCTCTACTTCTACTCAAAATGAGATCTCAAATATCTCTTACATGAGGGGCTCTTCGAGCTCTTCTCTCCAAGCTACCTACTCTATTCAATTTACAATTGAATTTTACAATTAATGGTTGTCTAGTCCATATCAGATCTAGATTCATCCTTACAACCATTAAAGGATATCTTTTATCTACAACCTGCTCAAAGGCATGACTTTATGGCTCAACGGCCTTACAAACATTAAAGGCATTGAAATCAAATTCAAAATTTGAACTGAGAGGGTTGCGCCTCTCCTTCCCATTGAATGCACACTGAGTTGGCTAGCTGGCTAGCACATGGCTAGCTCGAGTGATGCTTCTACATCACATACACACTTTATACCCTCCCTATATGTCTTCCTCTCTCTCCCTCCCACACTCTAACACATTCACTCTCTACCTCCCCTCTTTGTCTTCCTCTCTCTTCCTCCCATACTCTAACACATTCAATATCTATCTCCCCTCTTTGTCTTCCTCTCTCTCCCTCCCACACTCTCGGGCACACACTTTATATCCCCCCTCTATGTCTTCCTATTTCTCCCTCCCACACTCTCTCACACACATTTTCTATCCCCCCTCTATTTCTTCCTCTCTCTCTCTCCCACACTTTAACACACTCACTCTCTACCTACATCCTTTCTCTACCTCTCTCTACCCCCCCTCTATGTCTACCTCTCTCATCCTCCCAAATTATCTCACACACACAGTTTTCCCTCTATTAAGTTGTTTATATCTCTCTACACCTATTTCCTCTATCACCCCCCTTACTCTCACAATATGTCTCACTATCTCTCCACCCCATCCTTCTCCAACTCCCCTATCTTTCTTCCTCCTCTTCCACTCTCACACTCACACATTCTCTCTCTATCTCCCCCTCCTCCCTTTATTTCTCCCCCTCCCTCCCACTTTCTCTCCACTCTTTCTCTCCTACATCTACCACCTCTTTTTCTTTCTCCTCTACTCTCTACCCTCCCTTCCCTCTATCTCCCTGCTTCCTCTCATAATCAATATCACTCTCTCTCTCTGCCCACTCCTCCTTCCCTCTCTCTTCACCCCTCCCTCTCAATATCTCTTTTCACTCTCTCTCATACATATACCCATCCCCACTTTATCTCCCCCCATTCCTCTCACTCTCTCTCTACACGCTCTCTTTGTCTCCCTCTCCCTCCTTCTCACACACACTCAAAAACTTCTTTTCCATCCCCCCTCTCTTTCTTTCTGTTCCCCCCTCTCACACTCACACATTCTCTCTCTACCCCCCTTCTCCATCTATCTATACCACTCCCTACCACTATCTCGCCTCTCTTTCTCTCTCTCCTCTAGTCTCCCCCCATTTCTCTCTTTATATATATCTTCCTTCCCTTACCTCTATATCCCCCCTTCCTCTCAAAATCATTCTCACTCTCTCTCCACGCCCTCCTCCTTCCGTATATCTCTTCCCCTCCCTCTCACTATCTCTTCGCTCTCTCTATCATACATCTACCCCTCCCCACTTTCTCTCCCCACCTTCATCTCACTCTCTCTCTACCCACTCTCTTTGTCTCCCTCTCCCTCCCTTTCACACACTCAAACACTCATTTTCCAACCCCCCATATCTTTATTTATATTTTTCCCCTATCACACTCACACATTTTCTCTCTACCGCCTCCTCCCTCTATCTCTCCCCATCCCTCTTGTTATCTCTCTTCTCTTTCTCTCTTACATCTACCACCTCATTCTCTCTCTCATTTTTGTTATTCTCAGTCTCACTATATCCCCCTCCCCCTATATATTCAACTCTCTCCCCATTTCTCTATTTATATATCTATATCCCTCCTTCCCTATATCTCCCCCCTTCCTCTCACACATAGTATCACTTTCTCTCTCCTTGTTGTTAGTCTCTCTCTCTCTCTCTCTCTCTAACTCCTTCTCTTTTCCCCTAGTTCTACCCCCCTCTCTCTCTGTTCATCTAAAGGTGAGGCATGTCTCACAAATAATAATGAATATTTGAAAAAGAGAAATGTAACCTCACATGTAAGTTGAACATTAATTTTTTTTTCTTCTTTCAATGGATTACTTATACAAGTACCTATATGAACATGACCATGACCTAGACCATGAACTAGACCTATACCATCACATAGACCCCCCTACCTCCATCTAATCCTACACATAACCTATACTCTACCCTTAACCCCATGCACACCCAATCCTTAAGTGCAATATGCCTAAACCTATTGTTTTATAATGATATTTTTTGGATATGACCATTCACCTATGGTTTAATAATGATCTCACATGATTTAATGATGATTATGGTACTTTGATTTTTCTTTTCTATTTTAATATAAGCATAATCTTATAGTTTATTCGATATTATTTATTCACAATCAATGTTTGAATCCCTCCATATATCCTACCTCTTCAACTCTCTCCCTACCTTTCTCTCTCCATCTATATACTTCTCTCCCTCCTCCATCCTCCCTCCCCTCCCCCATCCGGTTCTCTTCCTCTCTCTCTCTCCCCCCATTTGAGTCTCCTCCTCTCTCTCTCTACCTATCTCCTCATTTATCTTCCCATTTGTCCCTCCCTCCTAATGTATCTACCCTCTTTGTCTCCTACATCTACCACCTCTTTCTCTATCCTTGTTTTTTCTCTCCCTCTCACTCTCTCTCTAAAGCCCCTCTTGGTCTTCCTCTCTCACCCTATCACACTCTCAAACAATCCATATCTATCCCATTCTATATTTACCTCTTGCATACAACCCTTTCTCTCTCGGTCCTTGTCTCCCCTTATCTCCCCCACTCTCCCCACCTTTCTCTCTTTTCATCTATCTAACCCCCCTTCCTCTCACTCTCTCGCTCTCTAACCCCAATATTTTTATACATGTACCTCACTCTATTTTTATTCCTCTCGTCCCCTCTCATTCTCTCTTTCTTCCTCTCTCTGCAACCCCACTCCATACATCGCAAGGAAAGAAATGGCCTTCATCTAGACTTGTCAATACCTAGACATAAACCTAGGCATATAAATACCTATGCATGGAAAGACCTATAGCATGACCTAGACCTATACTATGACCATGATTTATACCACAACATACACCTATACCATGACCTATACTACAACATAGAGCTAGAGCTAGATTTATACGATGACCTATAGCTTGACGTAGACCATGACCTAGATCAAGACATAGAGCTAGATATAGATTTAGACAATGACCTAGAGCTTGAAATAGACCATGATATATACCCCCCATACTCTCACTCTCTCACTCTCGACCCCCACCCCCCTCCCTCTCCCTCACTCTATTTTAATTTCCCTCTCCCCCTCTCACACTCTCTTTCTTCCCCTGTCTTCATCCCTCCTCCCTACATCGCAAGGAAATAAATGGCCTTGACCTAGACATGTTAAAAACTAGACATAAACCTAAACATATAAATACCTAGACATGGAAAGACCTGGAGAATAAACTAGACCTATACAATGACCATGATGTATATCATGGCATAGACCTAGACCATGACCTAGTCCAAGACATAGAAATAGAACTATATTTAGAAAATGACCTAGAACTTGACGTATACCATGACCTATACCACCACATAGAGCTAGATCTAGATTTAGACGTTGACCTAGATATTGACGTAGACCAGGTACATAGACCCCCATAACTCCATATAATCATAGGAATAACTTATACTCAATCCTTAAACCTCTCTTTACTTGAGACCTAAGTGCACTATGCATATTCCTTTTATACAACCCTTGCACCCACATCACCGACATCTTGGTGCTCTAACCATTTCTCTATCCTTGAAAACACTTTCAATCCAAACCCCTTAGGCCTTAGTTGTCCCCATACCCCTATACATATTTATTAATAAAAAGGTTCGATGTATTTCAGATGTTGTATATGTTACATTAGGAGCGTGTACATGCTCCTATGACTTGATTGAGTTGTAGTTGTTGGTCCTTTATGCTCAACAGGAATGCACACATGTTCCTATAATGTGCACGTGCTTTAGTGCAAACTCATTCTAAGAATGCATGTGTGTTCCTGTTGGGGCTTTTTTGGTGCCAAGAACACCCCACCTCATCTATTTCATGGACAACAAAAATATGTGGCATCTTTAGAAAAAAAAAAACCCACAGAGACATGTTTTACTTATTTTAGTGCTCTTGTTAGAGTCATAGAGATTTTTGTGTTATTTCCACAACATTGTAGGAAAACTTGGAAGACAAATTTTTCAAGTTAAATTTGAATTGTTGTTTGTATCTACTTGTGTCTTATTGGAATTCAAAGACAAAGTTGTTCAAGTGTAGTTGGAATTGTTGTTTGTATCTTCTTGTATCTTCTTGGAATTTGAAGACAAATTTTTCCAAGTGAAATTGGAATTGTTGTTTGTATCTTCTTGTGTCTACTTGAAATTGGAAGACAAATTTGTCCAAGAGCAATTGGAATTGTTGTTTGTATCTTCTTGTGTCTTATTGGAATTGGAAGACAAATTTGTCCAAGTGCAATTGGAATTGTTGTTTGTATCTTCTTGTGTCTTCTTCGAATTGGAAGAAAAATTTGTCAAAGTGAAATTAGAATTGGAATTGGAATTGGAATTGTTATATGTGTCTTATTTTGTAATAAAAAAACAAATTTCTCCACTTGGTTGTGCCTTATTACATAATACAAAGACAATTTTTTAGTGGATGTTTGGAAGACATTTATTTATCTTTAAATATGGGGAAACACCGTATTCGAGAAAGAAGGTGCTTGAGAAAAATAAATTGATCGAAAAGGTAGAAGAAGAAAGATAAAAAGTAAAGTTATATATGTCAAAGTGTAGGATTTTAGAAGAGGGAAATCAAATTTCTAGTAGAATAGATTCCGCTATTGTTTCTCCTCCATCACAAGAAGCAATGTTCAAGAGTTCATTAAAGAGAAATCTAAACATATATCATCAAGAAAAAAAAATTGGATGATGAGATGATGGAGGATTTTCTTGGAGCTGATTATACAATGAATGAAATTAGAGAAGCAAATGGTGTACAAAATTGTGGTGAAGAAACTCTTGTGGTGTATCTTTGTTGGATAGTCAAATGTTCCAGAAAATAGACAATTGCATGTCCACTCTCCTCTAACAGTGGATCTGTCAGTGATTGAAAGGGAAAGAACTGCAACATTGTTAACTCCACAATAAGGAGGTCAAGATTTCTAGAATAGAGGTTCATTGTCCTTATATAGATTGAGAACTACATGACGAAGAACTCCTAAATGAATTCAGGTCGATGAAAGTGGTCTAGAATCACTTGAAGGTAATTTAACTAACCATTATATTCATTATCACTCTTATAAAATCATTCAAGAATACTTTGAACCAAAATCTGATGCTTCTAAATGTCAATTATTTTTATCTTTGTTAAAATCTAGAAGTTTGACTCTTGTTAGGAGAATTTTAGGCATTAAAATAGTCAATAGTGTAGAAACAAGTCATCATATTGTTATAAACCTTGTAGATGCTTTTCAAACAATTGGTATAAAGTCTCATTCTAAAGACCGCAATGAATCCTGACATGTCTTGTCCAAGTCAATTGTTAGAAATATCAAAAGAAAACATTGTTTTCTACAACAAAAGTCTCACCTATTGAAATTATTCTCATAGACGAGATATCCTTGACACAGGTACCCCAACATATTCTTGGGCCTTCACTTGACGGATACCTCATTCTGACATGAAGTTAATTGGAGGAGTTAAGGGACTAGTTCAGGATTTCTGGCATGAGAACACAAGGCCTTCTTCCAACCAAAAGGATGTACTAAAATTGAGAAGGGTATACAGGGACCATGAACCCCATATTAAAAAACTTATTGACAATACATAGACAAAATTGTATGAGATATTTAGAATAGTACATAGTGCACTTAACTTAGGCCAAAAAACTTTCCATAAATGCAATCCTTGGTATGTTCAACTAAACACAATTCACAACATGTGTTGTTGTAGATATCACATTGAGTATGGTTATTATTATCACACACACACACACACACACACACACACACACACACACACAGATATATATAGTGTTTCTCATAACACCCTTTTGTAGGAATTTCTGGTTATATTTTCATTGTCGTCATCTAGAGACTTTATTCATAGAATCTTGTGTACAAGCACATAGGGTTTTAAATTTTATGAAAAAACATTCTTAGATGGGACATGCTCCACGTGCAGTGGAATTACATTAATAAGAAACTGCATCCATGTAATCAATGAGTATGAATTGGGGAGGAAGGAGGTTTCCTTGCAAAGCTTTAAATATGTGGCATATGATATTAATAGAGGGAATGAAAGAAAAAATATACAATTGGTTACTTCCCAAGTACGATTTTGTGACTTCATGAAGGACTTCATCAAAAAGACATGACATTTTGTTCATCATATGCATGTGGCTTGATGGAAGGATGAGCATTTTAGAATATGAAGAGATACATTTCTTATTGGTAATGTGTTATCAGTGGATAATTTTGCTAAGAACTACATCCTTCAACCAAAAAATGAGATTCAAATCCAATATTATCACTCAGAGAAGGTCATCGTAATGGTAGATATCACATATAGGCATGGACTGGATAGTAATGAACAAAACAGAGTTATACTGAAAGAGTATTATTTCTACATAAGAGATGATCGATGCCATGACTTAGCCTACATACAACATTCTTTCCAATTGTTGTACAATAACCTTAACGAGAAAAACATATAGATGGATCAACATTGGATTTCGTTAGATGGTCGTGCAGGCTAGTTAAAAAAATTTCATGTATTTCAATGGTTGTGTATGTTGCATAAAAAAACTAAAGGTACCACACATTTGGTGTTGGCTTGTTTTTAGACAGAGGCATAGTATGTGCATTTGTCATTTATTAAAAATATTAGCATGATTAGATGGCAAAGATTAGATGCTACAGTGGTTTAGTTGCAAGTTTTTTTCAAGGGGTTACCATCAATTCCAAAGGCGGAGATTGTTGTCTTGTTTTTAGACAGAGGCAGAGTATGTGTATTTGTCATTGATGGTGAAGATTAGCACGATCAGATGGCAAAGATCAGCATGATCTAATGGCAAAGATCGACATGATCAGATGGCGAAGATCAGTACGATCAATAGCGTAGAAATATCAGCAGTATAAGCTCAAAAAAAGGAAAACAGTCAAAGCATGACAAAAGTTTTGTTTTGAAATTTCGTAGATTAGGAAGTCCAAAAGAAAGAGGTTCAAACTTGCGTTATGAAAAATTGTGATAACAATCCTGACCGTTGGAGTCATAGGACACATGGCAAGAGATTGGAATTTCTCTGACTTACACATTGGAGGAGTCAACGGAGCATGGTGTGGGAACTCACGATATGCGATATCATGAAAATATATGGACCATCAGATCACCAAGGATTGTGGACCATTGATCAGGCATGAAGAAGGCTCATGAAGTGGAGAAATCATGATAAGATCTAGATCATTGATCCAAGAGAGGCACATGGCGATATATCAGAGCATGACAAAATACTTGAGACGCAAAAGTGTGAAATGCGTTTTCGAATAAGGTTGTGGTCACAGCTAGTGGTTACATCTATGGAATATGGAGGAAGAAGCTAGCGGTGTTAAGATCCATCTCAGAGTCTCAGCGATCATGAATTGGACCATCAAGACTCTTCATCACAGGAATCACAATATGAGAGATCCCGATGAGATTTGGACCATTGGATCATCAGAGATCTCGATCGTTGATTAGGATCGATGAAGTTTATAAGTTCGTGAAATACGAAGTGCCTTTTGGCGCAGCCTGTGGTCACTAATGGTAGTCACGTGAAGGGAAGAAGCTAGTGTTTCTAAGCTCCATATTAGACTCTCAATTATCACGACTTGGAGCATGAAGACCCTTCATCATAGGAATCACGATATGCAAGATCACGATGATATCTGAACCGTCGTATCACTGCAGATCTCAACCATTGATTAGGCTCGATGAAGTTTATAAGTTCATGAAATACAAAGCACCTTTTGGCACAGTCTTTGGTCACCACCGGTGGTCATGTGAGGGGAATAATATAGCAGTGCTAAGCTTCATCTCAGAGTCTCAGTGATCACGACTTGGAGTGTCGAGATCCTTCATCATAGGAATGTTGAGATGCGAGATCACAAAATTCAAAGTCTGTTTAGCACTTAGTCATAGCCGGTGGGCATATGGGATAAACGTGAAACCTTGTAAATTTAATCCAACGGTGCAGGACAATTTGAATATGATCGGAGGCCTACTTTTTCACTTCACAGTTAATTAATCAATTAGGATTCAGTTAGCAAAACTGATTCATGATTCTTGATCGGTTGGTGATTCAGTTGCTGAGGTGTTTTTGTCCAAGAAGATTCAAGGTGTAACTAATGAGGCATGTGTGAATAAAAGGAGATATGAAGTGATTGTGTAAGGTTAGTTGTTCTGACTGAAAAGTGAGTTGAATTGTAGAAAGGTAAAACTACAACATGCACAGTATGTAGAAATCTTAGAGAGAAGGAATAAAAGCTGAATAGAAGAGAAAAGGTAAAGAGAGAATAATGTGCACATATCAAAGAGCATGAAAAGGATAGAGAAAGAATAGATAGACAGAGACAACAAGTCAAGCAAAATATGAACAGAGTAGAAGAATAGTGTAGCAGAGAAGAATTGCAGAACAATGAAGAAGTGGTAAGAATTGATTTATATGTGTTGTTGGTTATTCAATCATTTATTTGTAATAATGGTGGTCAAGAGGTGCTAGGGAGGACTGTGTTCCTTTGATATTTGATTTGGTGCTTGAATATTGGAAGTTGTAGCTTCCATATAGTTGTGGCTAGAAAAACAAGGTGGCAGGGTGGTGCTTGGGAAAACACAAAGTTTTCTATATGCAAGTTGGTGCTTGTATAAGTGGAAGTAGGTGCTTCCATCCACTTGGTGTTGGAATACTCAGGGAGTTGGTGCTTCCTTCTAGTGGGTTCTAGAGAAACTAAAGTGTTCACGCTCTCAAAGGAGTTGGAGCTTGTATAACAGAGGTAGTAGCCTCACTTTGAGTTGGTGCTCAAACATAGATGATGTAAAGAACTTAAAACACTGCCTATTATTTTGAAGAGGAAGAGGTTTTCTCCCTTTATGGGTTTCCTCGTGAAAATCCATCTCTATTTATATCTTATGTGTGATTGATGGTCATTATTTGTGGTGTTCATATGATGTATATTGTTGATGGTCACTTGATGAAATATTAAAAATGGTTTAATAGACTTAATATTGTTTAAGCACAGTAACAATTGATTCACCCCCCTCTCAGTTGTCTTAGTAATTTCAACAATTGGTATCGGAGATATTCCTTTTATTTAAAGGTAGATCTGTAAGCTTAAACATGATAAGTCATGAAGGGACTTCATCCAGAAAGCCTCCTCTATTTGATGGAACAAATTTTTCCTTTTGGAAGGTTAGAATGAGAACATACCTAACGACTTTAGGGGTTGATGTTTGGGATGTAGTAAAGATTAGATATACAAAACCTGTTGTGTTGGCTTCCAAGGATGATAAGTTAGAATTTATCTTTAATGCTAAGGGAATGAATGCTATCTTGTATGGACTTACAAAATTCGAGTTTGTAAAGGTGATGCATCTTCAAACTGCCAAAGAAATGTGGGATAAACTTATTAGCAACTATGAAGGAAATCAGAAAGTAAAATATGCCAAACTTCAAACATTTAGGTTGAAGTTTGAACAACTAAAGACGAATGAAGATGAAACAGTTAGCAAGTATTTTCTAAGAGTTGAAGAACTTTTCAATGCCATGAAGGGTCTCGGTGAGAAGTTTGAAGAATCACTCTTAGTTCATAAGATTTTAAGATCTCTGCTTAATAAATTTAATCCAAAAGTCTCTGCAATAAAAGAACTAAATGATCTTAAAACTCTGTCCATTGATCAACTTCTAGGAACTTTAACTTCATATGAAATGAGAATTAGCAATAAAAAATCCATTACTAGAGAGGCTTCTTTTAAAGCAGACAAGAATATTGATTCAGAACTAGATGATATTGAAGAAAAATTTGTGAGAAGGTTAAAGAGAGGATCGAGAAAATATCAAGGCAAGTTTCCCTTCAAATCCTTTAACTGTGTTGAAATAGGCCACTTTGCATCTAACTGTCCCGATAAGAAAAAGGATCAAAAAGACCAGAACTCTGATGATGAAAAAAATTACAAATTTAAGAAATATAGTAAAAAGAAAAGTTTGTGTGCAAACAATGATGACTCCTCAGAAGACATAAATAGTGATTCATCATGTGAAGACAAGGTGAATGAATTTATGCTTATGGATATGGGAGATATTGATGATAAACTCACAGAAGGTGAAATGGATGATGAAGAAGTTGTGGTGGACATGGAAAGTGAATTAATCAGTGCCTTGGAAGAAATTGATAGACTCGGATGTAAGAAGAGAAAACAAAAATGGTTGTTGATGTAGTTTAAAATGAATGAAAAAAAACATGATGAAGACTTTGCTCTACTAAAATTGGAGTTAGAAGAGGCAAAGAAAATAGAAGACATTCTGAAACAACAGTTATCAGAGAAGAAAGCAAGGTGTGAAGCCTTAGAATAAGAGATAGTAAAAACCAAAAAAGAAATGGAGAAGTTCAAGGGACTGTATCACCAAAATCTACCAAGTATTAAAGCCTCAGAAGGATTAACCTCCATTCTAAAACAGAAGAGAAATCCAATGTTGAAAGCTGGATTGGGGTCTGAAGAAGGATCAAGTAGTGATCATCCAAGTAATACGGAACCTATCAAGTTTGTCAAACCCTCAAACATTGACAACAATCACTCTATAGAAACAAAGAAAGAAAATCAGTCGCCAAGAAGGAATGAAAGAAAAAGTACCAGAACTGAACCTGTAGATCAGAGAGATAATCGGCATGAAAGAAATCAACCTCCTCAAAGAAGACATACTTTTTCAAGGTACAAAGATTTTTTCTATAGTTATTGTTTTTTCTGCTCTAATTTTGGTCACAAAGCTATAAACTGTTCTTTAAGATTTATATATGAACAATCAAGATATTCAATGAATAACCATCTTCCACAACAAATATCGAGACAACCAAGCAACAAACAACCTCAAACTATAAATCATGCAATGGTTGGGAAAAGGACGTAGGTTAAACATAATAATAGTTATGATCATAACAATCTCTATGATCTTCTATTTAGTGAACCAAAATGTTACATCTGTCATAACTATGGAATAAAGTTGTAGATTGTTGCTTAAGTAATTACAATCCAGATTTGATTCCCACTGCTGAAAATGTCAAGGTTTGGAAGAAGAAAGAAGATGACAAGTGTGGACTAGTGTTATCAGCCCAAAGACAAAAGAATCCATGGTATATTGATAGTGGATGTTCCAAACATATGATTGGAGAAAAAATCAAGTTTCTAACTCTAAACGAAAGCAAATTAGGGAATGTAACTTTTCAAAATGATGCACCAGGAAAAATAAAAGGTAAAGGAATGGTAAGTTTGAGTAATGGAAAAGGGAAAGTTCAAGATGCGTTTTTTGTAGAAGGCATGAAACATAATCTACCTAGTGTCAGTCATGTCTGTGACTGAGGATGTGAAGTCGTTTTACCTCTAAAGACTATAGAATAAAATTTATGAATTCAATATAGCTAGTTGCAAAAGGGATAAGAACATAAAATAATGTCTATGTGTTAAAATAAGAAAAATAAGAATGCCACTTAAGAAAGTATGATGAAGTTGGTTGTGGCATAGGAGACTTGGAAACCTAAATTTTGATCATATAATCAAGCTCAAAAACAATGGGGTAGTAAAATATCTTCCAAATATATCAAAGCCATACGACTTTGTTTGTAAACCTTGCCAGATAAGAAAGCTTACTCGCTCTCAATTCAAATCTAAAAACTTTCCTTCAACAGAAAAACCTTTCCAATTAGTAAATATGGATTTATGTGGACCATCAAGGAAATAAGGTACAAGAAAATAAAATTATTTTATGTTGATTATGTATGATTATTCTAGACTAACATGGGTTTCCTTTTTGAAGGAAAAATCTGAAGCATTTGAAAAATTCAAAGTGTTTAAGGCTCTATCTAAGAATCAAATAGAAAAAAGATTAAAGGAAGTAAGGTCTGATAGAGGAGGAGAGTTTAGTTCATGGAACTTCAAAGAGTACTATGATAAACATGGGATCAAAAGAGAATACACAATTCCAAGGACTCCACAGCAAAATGGAGTTGTTGAGAGGCATAATAGATCAATAGAGAAAATGGAAAGATCAATGATGAATGAAAGGAACATACCTCAGACATATTGGGTAGAAGAAATTCATACAGCTGTTCATATCCTTAACAAAGCTCATCTCAGGCCACACAGTGACAAGACTCCTTATGAACTACGATTTGGAAGAGCTACTTCAATCAATCATTTTAAAGTCTTTGGGAGTAAATGTTATATCAAGAACAATGATGAAAATATTGGCAAATATGATGACAAGGCTGATGAAGGTATCTTCTTGGGCTATGCTACAAACAGTAAAGGGTACAGATGTTACAATAAGAGGCTGCATAAACTAGTTGATTGTATAGACATAAAGGTTGATGAAGAAGTCTCGTTCAAGAATGTAAACAGTGATGAACCAAGTACAAAAGAGATAGTTGAAGCTTAAGATGAACATGTCCAAGGATAAAGAAAAGAAGAATCTGAATCAGATGAAGATATGAATACTTAGGTTGACACAAATCAACAGAAAGAAGAAAAATCACCTCTCAAAATTCTTAGAAAGAATCATCCTAAAAATCAGATAATTGGAGATATAAATAAAGGAGCTCAGACAAGAAGGAAAATGATTAAAGACTCAGAACAATCTTATGTTTCTTTTTTATCTATGAATGAACCTAATTTTTTTTATGAAGCCACCCAACACGATGATTGGATTAGAGCAATGAATGAAGAGCTTGATCAAATTGAGAAGAACAATACTTGGGAGCTTGTCTCTAGAATTGAAGATAAGAATGTAATAGGTTCCAAATGGGTGTTCAAAAATAAAATGAATGAAAAAGGACAAGTTGTTAGAAATAAAGCCATATTGGTCTGTAAAGGGTATGCAGAAGTTGAAGGTCAGGACTTTGATGAAAATTTTGCACCAGTGGCAAGATTGGAGGCCATCAGAATGTTTCTTTCTTATTCATGTCATAAGAACTTTAAATTTTATCAGATAGATGTTAAATCAACATTTCTTAATGAAGATCTAGAGGAAGAAGTATGTATGGAGCAACCCGAAGGATTCTCATTGACAGATAATCCTAATTATGTTTGCAAGTTGAATAAGGCCTTATATGGTCTGAAACAAGCACCATGATCTTGGTATTATAGACTGGACAAATTTTTACAAGACAAAGGGTTCAAGAAAAGTACTGTTGACAGTAATATCTACATTAAGTCTGAAGGTGATAATTTTCTAGTTGTTCTGGTTTATGTAGATGATATTATTTTTGGTTGTACTAATGAATCATTTGTTCAGTGGTTCGCTAACTCTATGCAAATAGAATTTGAGATGTTCATGATAGGACAACTGTCATATTTTCTTGGTTTACAAGTAAATCAGAGTTCTGGAAGAATATTTATCTCTCAAAATATTTGAAAAATATTTGAAAGAGATGTTGAAGAAATTTCAGATGGAGGATTCTTCTCCTGTTAGTACACCTATGGTGGTTGGTTGCAAGATCAGTAAATATGATATCTCACCTGATATTGATCAAAGGAAATATCGATCAATGATAGGTAGTCTTTTGTACATCACAGCTTCCCATCTTGATATAATGCAAGCTATTGGAATGGTAGGTCACTATCAGTCTGCTCCTAAACAAAGTCATCTAGTAGCTATCAAAAGGATATTCAAATACTTGAAGGGAACAATGACTTATGTTCTGTGGTATCCTAGAAATCAAAATTTTCAGTTTACTTCTTATTCAGATGCCGATTGAGAAAATTGTGTGGATGAACGAAAGAGCACTAGTGGAGGTGCCTTCTTCCTGTGTGACTCATTGGTAGTATGGATTAGTAAGAAGAAGGGATCTATTTCCTCATAAACTACAGAAGCAGAGTACATTGTTGTTACTACTTGCTGCAGACAAATTTTGTGGATGATTCAAACTCTTGCAGATTTGAAGGTAAACTATATTGATTTGATTAAAATTCACTGTGATAACACTAGTACCATTAGTGTCTCCAAGAATCCTGTTCTTCATTCCAAGACTAAGCATATCCCAATAAAAGACCATTTTCTCATAAAACAAGTCACAAATAGAGTTGTTCAGTTGAATTATATCCTTTCCACAGAACATATAGCTGATATCTTTACTAAACAATTGGCAACGACCCCTTTTGGATATCTTTGTCAAAAGTTGGGGGTTATAACCTCTTTCATATAAACTATTCACCTAGTTAGGGGGAGTACTTATTGAATATCTGTTGTATTTCTAAGTTCTCATAGTTGACAGTGGGAGTATGTACTGCAACAACTCAGGGGGAGTGTGTCTCTTCTTTGACATTGATGTCAAAGGGGGAGAAAGTGTGGTAAAGGATTCTACAGTGCTTTAGTTGCATGGTAAATTTCACAGATGCTACAGTGGTTTAGTTGCATGTTTTTTCAAGGGGTTCCCATCAATGCCAAAGGGGGAGATTGTTGGCTTGTTTTTAGACAAAGGCAGAGTATGTGTATTTGTCATTGATGACGAAGATTAGCACAATCATATGGCAAATATTAGATGCTACAGTGGTTTAGTTTCATACCATGGATGCTACAGAGGTTTAGTTGCATGTTTTTTTCAAGGGGTTGCCATCAATGCCAAAGGGGGAGATTGTTGGCTTGTTTTTAGATAGAGGCAAAGTATGTGTATTTGTCATTGATGGAAAAGATTATCACGATCATATGGTGAAGGTCAACATGATCTGATGGCGAATATCAACAGGATCAGATGGAGAAGATCATCATGATTAATAGCGTATAAATATCAGTAGTGTAAGCTTAGAAGGAGGAAAATAGTCAAAGTGCAACAAAGGTTTTGTTTCAGAATTTCACAGATCAGGAAATCCAAAGGAAAGAGGTTCAAACTCACATTATGAAAAATTGCGATAACAATCCTTACCATTGGAGTCATAGGACACATGGAAAGCGATTGGAATTTCGTTGACTTGCACATTGGAGGAGTCAATGAAGCATGGTTTGGGAACTCACGATATGCAAGATCACGAAAAGATCATGAAAATATCTAGATCATTGATCAGGCATCAAGAAGGCTCGTGAAGTGGAGAAATTCTGATAAGATCTAGATCGTTGATCCAAGAGAGGCCTGTGGTGTTAGATCAGAGAAAAATAGAATACTCGAGATGAAAAAGTGTGAGATGTGTTTTTGAATAAGGTTGTGGTCACAACCAATGGTTACATCTGTGAAAGATGGAGGAAGAAACTAGTGGTGTTAAGATCCATCTTAAAGTCTCGACGATCGCTACTTGGAGCATCAAGACTGTTCATCACAGGAATTGTGATATGCGAGATCATGATGAGATATGGTTCATTGGATCATCGGGGATCTCGACCATTGATTAGGATCAATGAAGTTTATAAGTTCACAAAATATGAAGCACCTTTTGGTACAGCCTGTGGTCACCGCCAGTGGTCACGTGAGGGAAAGAAGCTAGCAGTGCTAATCTCCATCTCGGAGTCTCGGTGATTGTGAATTGGAGCATCAAGACCCTTCATCACAGGAATTATGATATGCAAGATCGCAATGAGATATAGATCGTCGAATCCCCGAAGATCTCAACCATTGATTAGGCTCGATGAAGTTTATGAGTTAGTGAAATATGAAGAACCTTTTGGCACAGTTTGTGGTCACCATCGGTGGTGACATGAGGGGAAGAAGCTAGCGGTGCTAAGTTCCATATCGGAGTCTCGGTGATCACAACTTGGAGTGTCAAGATCCTTCATCAAAGGAATGCCAAGATGTGAGATCACGAAATTCAAAGTCTTTTTAGCGCTCGGTCATAACCAGTGGGCATATGGGATAAACATGAAACCCTGTTGATTTAATACAACGGTGCAGGAGAATTTGAATATGATCGGAGGGATACTATTTCACTTCACAGTTAATTAATCAGTTATGATTCAATTAGCAAAACTGATTTATGATTCTTGATTGGTTGATGATTTAGTTGTTGAGGCGTTTTTTCCCAAGAAGATTCCAGGTGTAACTAATGAAGCATGTGTGAATAAAAGGAGACATGAAGTGACTTCTCTGATTGAAAAATGAGTTGAACTATAGAAAGGTGAAACTACAGCATGCACAATATGTAGAAATCTCAGAGAGAAGGAACAGAAGTCGAACATAAGAGAAAAGGTGAAGAGAGAAGAATGTGCACATAACAAAGAGCATGAAAAGGATAGAGAAAGAACAGATAGACAAAGACAATAAGTCAAGCCAAATATGAACAGAGAAGAAGAATAGTGTAGCAGAGAAGAATTGCATAATAGTGAAGAAGTGGTAAGAATTGATTTATTTGTTTTGTTGGTTATTCAATCATTTATTTGTAATAAGGGTGGTCAAGAGGTGCTAGGGAGGACTGTGGTCCTCTGATATTCAAGTTGGTGCTTGAATATTGGGAGTTGTAGCTTTCATCTAGTTGTGGCTAGAAAAATAGGGTGGCAGGGTGGTTCTTGGGAAAACACAGAGTTTTCTATATGAAAGTTGGTGCTTGTATAAGTGGAAGTAGGTGCTTCAATCCAGTCGGTGCTAGAATACTCAGGGAGTTGGTGCTTCCTTCTAGTAGGTGCTAGAGAAATGAGAGAGTTCGTTCTCTCAAACAAGTTGGAGCTTGTAAAACAGAGGTAGTAGCCTCACTTTGAGTTGGTTCTCAAACATAGATGATGTATAGAACTTAAAAGACCGCCTATAATTTCGAAGAAGAAGAGGTTTTCTCCCTTTATGGGGTTTCCTCATGAAAATCCATCTCTATTTATATCTTATGTGTGATTGATGCTCATTATTTGTGGTGTTCATATGATGTGTATTATTTATGGTAACTTGATGAAAGATTAAAAATGGTTTAATAGCCTTAATATTATTTAAGCACAGTAACAACTGATTCAGCCCCCCCTCTCAGTTGTCTTAGTAATTTCAACATTTGGAACTATTTGAGTTTGATCACGGGAAAGGGGACCATGATGGAGCATGTGCATGCATAAAAACAGATTTATGTAGGAAATAAATGAAGTTCACTACTACTTCCCTCATTCGAGATGAAAAATCCATTATTGAATGGTGTTCTTCAATAATGGGAGAGGGAACAGGAATCCATGAAGACCAATCACATAAGAAAGGAAACATACATAGATATTTTTTGGATGTGGTCGATGTAGATCAATCACAGTCGTATGAATTCAAAACAATCCAGGGAACTCATGGATTCCATTCAGTTAGAACATCAAATAATGAAATAGTTGAAATATGGATGAGAAAAATCTCTTTCTTATGTGTTCCTTGTAGTAGTAATGAATGGGATGATTGTGAATTGACATACTGGGTTTATGGATGGGATAGTGTATCAATCCCCATTGGTCAATGTATAACTATGGAATTATCCCAATTAGAGGATGACCAATCAATTATTTCAACATATTATGATCATGTCTTAGATCTCGTACTGTGAGGTTCATTGAATCCTTCTATTAAATTTTGAATAACTAGAATTAATGGTTTATGCTTTTGTCATTAAGTGGACTCACATTTTGGCACTCCATTTTTTGAAAGGAACATATACATAGTGGTTTCCTAAATATATAATAAATTGGGCACTAATTATTGGTAGGAATGATGCTTAAAAGGAAAGAAGACCCTCATGTGATCAATAATAGACTCTGAAGGCATTGAATTTCTGATTGGGTCGATGGTTATTAAAAGAGAATATCTAACATGGGATGAAAGAACATGGAAGAAATGTGGTTATGTATTTCAAGATTATAAACTAGGTCAAGTCGTATACCACTTTAAAAACTTGGTTATTGGTACAAACCTCCAACTACAAACAATTCCAGGAAATAACTCATGAAAGGTATGATACTTATTGTTGTACTATGAGCATGAGAAGTTAATGGAAACCATCAGTAATAGTGGTGATCCCAATTTTATACTTGAATGGCCATCTAGATATGTAAGACCAATAATTTTGGTTTCATTTTGACTGTTGTTAAAATATTTATAATGTTGTTAAAATATACCCTACCTTAAAATATACCCATGACATGCCTTGATTTTCCATTCCTTTCCTTTCCTTGCCTTGCCTTCACTTTCCTTTCCTTTCCTTTCCTTTTCATCCCATCACTTGAGTTTCCTTTCCTTTCCATCCCATAACTTTCCTTTCCTTTCCTTTCCTTTACTTAGCATCCCATCACTTTCCTTTCCTTCATATGACATGCCATGCCTTCACTTTCCTTTCCTTTCCTTCACTTGCCATGTCATGCCTTTCCCTGAATTTCCTTGCCTTCACTTTCCATGCCATGCCTTTCCATGAATTTCCTTTCCTTCACTTTCCATGCCTTTTCTTTATATACCATGCATTTCCATACCATGCCTTTCCATTCTTTGCCTTTCCTTCACTTTCTTTTACTTTTGTTTTCTTCTCTTTCCTCACCTTCACTTGAATTTCCATTCATTTCTTTCCTTTCATTTTCATTCCTTGCCTTGCCTTTCCATTCCTTTCCTTTCCTTTCCATGTCATACCTTTATTTCCCTTTCGTTGACTTGATTTTCGTTTCCTTACCTTCACTTTCCATTCCATACCTGCACATGCCTTACCTTCACTTTCCTTGCCTCATCTTTCCTTCACTTGACTTCAATTTACTATCCTTCACTTGCCTTCAGTTTTATTTCCTTCACTTACCTTCACTTTATTTTCCATGCCTTTTCTTTACTTTCCTTCACTTTCCTTCACTTTCCTTCCCTTCACTTTACTTTCCTTGACTTGCCTTCACTTTCGTTCACTTTAATTACCTTTCCTTTCCTTCATTTATCTTTCCATTTATTCCTTTCCTTTCCAATCACTCAATTTCCTTGGGTTATATTTCCTTCACTTTACATGCCATGCCTTTCCATGCCTTTCCTTCACTTACCTTTCCTTGTATTTCCTTCACTTTCTCTCACTTGTCTTTCCTTCACTTGCCTTACCTTAACTTTCCTTTCCTTCACTCAAATTCACTTTCCTTGCCTTGAATTTCCTTTACTTTCCTTCACTTTCATTTCCTTCACTTACGTTCACTTGTATTGTCTTCTCATTATTTCACTTTCCTTGCCTTCAATTGCCTTACCTTCACTTGCATTCACTTACCTTTCCTTCACTTGCATTCACTTTACTTTCCTTTCCTTTCCTTCACTTGCCTTGATTCATGTATTTCATTTCTTTTCCATTCATTCACTTTCCTTGCCTTCACTTTCCTTTCCTTCACTTGCCTTGCCATGAAATTCATTCACTTTTCTTGCCTTCACTTTCCTTACCACTCATGCCTTGCATTTCCTTGCCATTCGTTTCCCTGTAATTCATTGACATGTCTTTCCTTGCCTTACCATGCCTTGCATTACCTTGATATTCCATGCCTTTATTTCTCTTTCCTTTCCTTCACTTTCCTTGTCTTTCCTTTCCTTTATTTCACTTGTTATTCCTTCACTTGAATTTCCTTCACTTTCCATGCCTTTCCTTTCCTTATCATGCATTTCGTTAACTTTCGATGCCATGCCATTCCATCTTTCTTTCACTTTCCTTTCCTTCGCTTGCCTTGTCTTCCCTTAAATTTTCTTCCCTTCACTTTCCTTCCCATGCCTTGCCTTTCCATGCCATGCCATACATTTTCATACCTTCCTTTCCATGCCTTTATTTTCCTTTCCTTTCCTTGACTTTCATTTCCTTGACTTTCCATTCCATGCCTTTCCTTTCCTTTCCTTGCCATTCCATGCCATGCCTTGCCCTGAGTTGTCTTTCCTTGCCTTGTCGTCCCTAGATTTAATTTTCCTTGCCTTCAATTTCCTTCACTTGCAATGTCATGCATTCCCATGACTTTCCTTTCCATTCTATTATGTGCCATACCATTCCTTTCCTTTTCATGCCATTCATTCCCATAACATGCCTTGCCATGCTATGCCTTTCCTTCACTTGCGTTACCATGTCTATCCTAACAAGGTGTTAAATTGTCAAACATATGTAATAAGCACTAAGAAAAACCCTAATAATGGAGATACTCAAGCATGTTTATGTTTGGACAACATCGGGAATAGATTCTCTTAGAATAATAATTAATAATATAATTATTGATTATTAAATATCATATATAATAAGTAAATGATAATAACAAATAGTTATTGATTATTCAAGGGGTGAATCCTTTCATGGATGGTCACCATATGTTCCCTATATATGTAACACTCATCATTTTAATAATATATTGATTATATCTCATTTGAATAAAAACAACATGGTATCAGAGTGGGACTAGGCTTGACTCGAGGGCCCAGGAAAATGAGAGTAGAGTAAAATATTGGGAGTGTTAAATTTATGGGGTTGTTACAATATATATTTACAACAAATTTACTTTTTACTCCTACCTAAATTATAGAAAGAATTCCATAAATTATGGTGGGCAGTAATTTCTAGTAAAAATGTCCAATTACCTAAATATGAGGAATGTAATGAATATTTACTTCTACCTATATTTATGCAAAGAATCGCATGAATTATGGAGGAACAATTTAACAAAGTAAAATGCTATGTGGATGGATGATAACCAAATTAATCTTTGGTTAGCTACCGAGCTATTCTCCAAGAAAGAGAATTCAATTTAATTTTTCAAAGGGACATGTCTTTTTTGGTTCAATATAATATTACTATAAAAAGACACTTGAAAGAAACATCAATAGACACACATATTTTTTCTCTCTCGCACATGGGATAAGTGATCTAAGGAAGAGACTAAGAAGTTGAAATTTTCTTAGTTACTTATTGATTTTCTAGTGTTTACTAAAGTAATATCATATATTATTGGAAGTAATTACCACTTGTGGAAAATTGTTCTTGTTTAATTTAACACTAGAAAATCAACATGGTAGTCCTATGAAATCGAGTATATGATGGATGTGTGTTGGTCATAGTAGAAGAAATATTATTTGGAAGGACATTGTATATAGTTGTGCAAAATATAAGCTAATATCCTCTAGGAGATCCTTTTTGTTGTTTGTGTTTCTTGTTTTGGGAAGGTCACATGTAATAGCTCTGAGAAGGAGCCATAATGATGGTCACAGGGAGAAGACATGGAGGGAAAGACCTTCCAACATGATATCAAAGAGAGAAATTTCAAAACATGATCCTCAGAGACAAGAAGTATCTAGGAGCAATGTACCTCTCAAGATGAGACCATGCGAGATAAAAAAGATAGTTCAAATGATCATGGATACAATGAGTCAATAATGACTATAGCACAACTATGGTAGATCTGGTAGAGGAGGAAAAAATGTTATGAGACTCAGAGGGAGGAGGTGTATTGGTCCTAGTACATGAGCCGAGCCATGAGATGTTGAGGAAGCAGGCATGGAAATAGTTCTAGTGTATGTAGAGGCATTCCCAGAGAGGGGGACAATACTACAACAAGATGGAGTAGAGATTGAGTTACCTCCAGAGAAGGAATAAGAGTTAACCTTAGTGTCAGAGGGATAAGAGACATAGGAGGAGTCACCTCCATCTCCACAGGGAGTGTTGATGTTTTTCATCTTCCTGAGACACTGGTTTCATGAGGGAACCTCGATATATCAAGTATGGTTCAAGATGACTTAGCATGATCAACATTTACCTATGTTTATATGGGAAAAGTAATCCATGATTGTAGTGTATGTTCATAACATAAGTCCTCATAAGACTATGAGGAACATGATTCTCGAGGAGGCCTTCACCGAAGTGAAGCCTGAGGTTGGAAACTTTAGGATATTTGGGTGTCCATTATGCATTCATGTACCCAAGGATAAATAAAACAATCAAGCTAGACCCTTCAGGTATAAAGGGTATGTTTGTGGGGTACAATGAGTCTTCAAAGGAATATCAGTTCTACATGTCTAGTCAGAGACAAATTGAAGTGAGAAGAGATGTTACCTTTTAGGAGGAGGTATTCTTTAAAGATATATAGAGTATATCACATGGATATTGATCAAATTGATCCAATTGATCATGTTGATCATGTAGCTCTAGTTGATGTTCCGAGAGATATTGTAGTAGTTCGGAAGAGACCTACATGGGCTTGTCAGAATCTAAAGGAGGTAGAAGGATATGTAGATCCTCGTGGTACCTTCAGAGTGAGAAAGATACCTCAAATATATTCATGCTATGCTTCATAAATGAGCCACATCATTCATTTTTATCCTTCCTATTATGAGGAGGCGACTAGTCATCGAGTATGGAGAGATGTCATGATGGAGGAGTATCAGTACATCATGAAGAATGATGTGTGGGATATTGTTCTAATACCTGAGGGGAAGTTTGTAGTGACTTCCAAATGGATCTAAAAGATCAAACACATAGTTGAAAAGAGCATCAAGAGGCACAAAACGTGATTTGTTTCTAGAGGATTCTCTCAGGTGGAGGGAATAGATTATGAGGAGACATTTTCTCCTATTTCTTGATACACTTCTATCTGGATGATTATTTCCCCTGCAACACCCATAGGTTAGAGAGTACATCAAATAGATGTAAAGACAACCTTTCTCAATGTATATATTGAGGAAGAAGTATACATCGAGCAACTATATGGTTTTATGATACATGCGAAAGAATCTCATGTGTGCAGGTTGAATATGGCCTTGTATGGACTCAAGCAACCACCTCGATCTTGGTATGAAAGGATTGATGGACACGTGATGATTGTTTTTCTTCAAAAAATGTGTTATCGATCCCACCATCTACTACAAGATAGTTAATGGTGAGTATTTGATTTTGGTCCACTATGTTGATAATTTATTCCTCACCGGTACAAAGAGCCTTAATGTTGAATGCAAGTATGCATTGGCCTCTAAGTTTGATATGAAGGACCTTGGTATGATGCACTACTTCTTAGGACTAGAGGTGTGGTAGATAACTGATGAGAACTTCCTAAGTCAACGGAAGTACACAGTCAAGATATTGAATAAGTTTGGGATGTTGAAATGGAAGCCTGTGGCTACACCAATGGTGACGAATCTGAAGAAACTAAGTGTGTCTTTTTATGATTCTAACAAAATTGATTTGAATCTCTATAGAAAACTGATTGGATCATTTTAATGTATTTGGTTAACACCAGACCAAATATTTCCTATGTATTGAGTGCACTTAGCTAGTTTATGTGTTAGTCAAGATAGACACACTAGATTGTTGTGAAGCATGTGTTGAGATACCTACGAGGAAGAGTTTGACATGGTCTGAGATATACTTCAAGTATTGATATGATATGGAAAGAATATATTTACTTTGATTGGTTAGGGAGTGTAGTGGAAAAAAAGAGAATTTTTGGGTGTTACTTCACTTTGGAATCTTCCATGGTTTCCTAGTGTAGCAAGAAACATACTTATGTGGCATTGAGAACAACAGAAGCAGAGTACATTGCATTAATTATGTCAGTCTGTGAAGTAGTGTGGATTTGCAAGATCCTTGCATATTTATCCAAACATGTGATGGATTTCACCATTATTCATTATGGTAACCAAAGTTGTGTGAATATCCCAAAGAATCTAGTGTTTCATGACAAATCAAACCACATTGAGCTCAAGTACCATTACATCTAATACATGGTGCAGAGGAAGGAAGTATTTGTGTTGTACATTCCTATAGATGAGTAGGTTGTTGATGTTCTTACCAAACCAAGATGAAGTTAAAGTACTTATGTGATAGAATTAGTGTGGCAGAGAATGCCTCCCTCGTTGAGAGGGAGTGTTGATGTTTGCAACTTCCTGAGACATTCTTCATATCATACTCCTCAGTGACCGAGTTGAGTTGATCTGTGATGACACTTATCCGAGAAGGGATAAGTGTGTTTGGGATTATAGTCCAATGTCCCTTGTGGAGAGCACATGAGGACACATCCCATGTGGAGAAAAAATGAGGACATGTCAAGGGATTTGACCCTTAATATTACACACTATGAGAGTTGAACCTAGTGTTTCTAGAGGGTGTAGCCTCTAGAAGTCCACATGGGAGTGTCGTGTGTGACAAACATTCTTGAGATCATACTTCTCTATGAATTGAGTTGAGTTGAGTTGATCTGTGAGGAAACTTATTAGAGAAGGGATAAGTGGGACACTTTTTCGAGAAGGGATAAGTGAATTTGGGCTTATAGCCCAATGTCCCATGTGCAGAGCACATGAGGACATGTCAAGGAAGTTGAACCTTGACATCACACACTATGGGAGTTGACCCTAGTGTTTCTATGATCTAGAATATATTTGTAGAATGAAATGAATACAGATTATTATCAAAATATGCTTAACATAGAATAACATATATACAATGAAATTAGTTTCTTTTCAATAAGGAAATAAGATGAAATTGTAAAATGCAATGGAAACAATCTTGCTAGAATGGTGGCAACTTATCTTTAAGAACAGATGTGATGGTTATGCTCATTTACAAGAAGATGATTAAAATGAGGCTTTGAAGGCCTTTTTACAATAAACAGGAATGTAAAAAACCATATATATTCAAAAAACCTAACCCTAGGAGATAAAGCACCAAAAGTCATGTGGGCCCCGTTAGTACATCAACTTCTTGGGGTTGTAACTTTTGCATACGATCTTCATTTTAGGTGTTGTTGGAAAGGTCTATCCAAGGACTACACTTTTTTCTTCTATGTATTAAAGGTCATTATATCTATGGAGAGCCCTAGAAAACATTGTTTAAGGCCTCAAAACGGCCTTGCAAGTCATGGACTCGAAAACTAGGGAAAAAAATTCCAATCTGAGCCAGTTGGAATAGATGGGAGGCCACCAACATCCATATGGATCAATCCTCCTCAAATAGGAAGAAATGGTATCCATTTATTTGATTCCCCTCATCAAATGAGGAATTTTTTTCTGAATTTAGCCTCGGGTGATCCACTTGCCTTGGTGTAGGAGCTTCCCTACATTGACAATTCAATAAAGATGGATCCTTTGTTGGCAAGTGCAATTGGGGTTGAGCTATGTTGGTGTCAATTTTTATTTTATATCTGAGGTGTCCAATAATGGTGTGAAATACAGTCAAAGGATATCCATGTTGAACACTGGGTACACATCAAGGAAAGAAGAAATTTTGAGCTTGAAATCATTATCACCCAAAACCTTGGTGATGGTGTATGATCCATAATGGAGTGGGAGAAGATTATGATGGGGTCATGTAAGGCGATCTTTCTGCAAGTTCAACCAAAAAAATTTTCCCAATTGAAACTTATGTGTCACCCGATGTTGATCATGGTGTTGCTTGTAGTTGTGATTAGACTTCTGTACGATATCCTGAACTTGTTAGAAGATGTGTCAGATGCACTCAATGAATCGGTTGGCTTTGTCAACTTCAATTGGAGTAGGATATGAGTTGAATGAGGTGACCTCAAGGGGTAGTGAAACAGCTATGGGACCCAATGGTTGGAATCCCAAACCCACCTGAAAGGGGATGTGGCTGGTTGAGCTATGAAAGGCTCGGTTGTAGCTATGATAAACATAGGGGAGAATCACATCCCATGTGTGATGGTTCTTGGAATTATACATGCATATTATATGCATGATCACATGATTTACGAACTTAGTTTGGCCATCTTTGTGGGGGTGGAAGGCCATGGATTTGGTTATCTTGGTGTCCAGTAGTGACCAGAGGCTTGAAGAGAATGTGCTAGAAATGTATTGTCCTGATATGAGATAATGGTTTGTGGGATTCCAAAATGTACCCAAACCTGTTCAAAGAAGATCTTGGAAGTGGCCTCTATTTTGATGCTCTTCTTGTAGGCAGTCATAATCGTCATCTTAGAAAAGAGATCCACAAGAACAAAAACAAAGTCATTGCCCCACTTGGTATATGGGAGGCCCAACATGTAGTCCCTTTAGATGGATTCCCATGGCCTGTCAGGAGTAGGCATACGATTGTACAGGCCCTTTTTCTTAGTGTTCGGTTTGGCAATCGCATAGGCAGTGCAGGACCTGAAATACTTGTGGACTCCCATCGAAGTTTCAACTAGTAGAAATGTTTCTACAACATTTCCATTCGTTTAGAAAGGCATTCATTTATACAGGCACTGAGACTCGACAATCATTCATCTCCAAAGCAGCTCCTTGAACTGATGCCTATAGAAACTTGGCAAAATGCTGGTGGATAAGATGGTGGGGGTAGCCGCTAGGTTTGGTATTTCCATCCTTGCACTTGGTATGACAACTTGTTGCATCTCACATTGCGATCTTCTTCTTTATTCCCTTCCATTTCTGTTGCAATAAAACCTCTTATGGCCCACCCAAGTGTACATAACATTCCCTTAAGAGATCGCCCTTTAATCAACGATTTCAGGTTCTCGCTACAACTAGTTGTAGTCGTTCAATAGGCCACAAGTGTCGTTTTGATGCCGAAGTGTCCTGCCACCTCACTGTAGTGGGATTCCTACATCATCTTCACTAGCTCTCTTGATGGAATGAAGATATGGCCCAAATGACACCACAATTCATCCTGAAAATGGAAATTAGTGACAACTATCTTTGCACCCAACATTTGGTAGGTGGTGGAAAAGTTTGGGTCTATCTCATAGAGTTGGGGCCACCCATGGGTCTCATTATCGCAAGAGTCTAGCACTGTGGTGAGTGTCACGAATGGTGGTCTGTTGAGGTAATCAATGACGTGGTTGGTGCTTCCTATTTTATACTTGATGTTGAGGTGGAATTGCTGCAAGTGTGGACCACTTATGATGGTGGTCATTCTGCAATTTGCCTTGTGTTTGTATAAACTGCAGTGGCTTTATATGATCAGTGTGGATGATTGTCTCATTCCCAAGAATGTAATGCCTCCATTGGCATCAAGATTGCACAACGGAGTACATTTCTCTATCGTAAGTAGGCTACTTATGGACAACATCTAATAGTGTCTCACTATGATAGGCCATAGGGTGGACATGCTGAGTGAAAAAATTTCCCAAAGCATAGTATGAATCATCTCTATTGATCTCAAAGGGTTGTTGCAGGTCCGGTAGTGAAAGTATGGAGGCTGAGCATAAGTGTTGCTTCAAATTATCGAATGGTTTTTGTTGGGGCCAACCCCACACAAATTTTACCTTACCACCACCTCTAGTTACTTAGTTGAGGGCCGATTCAATATGGGAGAATCCCAACATGAATCTCTAGTAGAAATTGGCAAGGCACAACAAGCTCTAAATCTCAGTGAGTGTGTTTGGGGCTGGCCAGTCATGAATGACTTGAATTTTGGCTGGATACACATGTACACAATGTTGACCAAGATGTAGCCTCGGTAATGAACCATGTCCATGCCAAAGGATCATTTTTCCAAGTTTGTGTAGAGATGGTGCTTCCATATGGTGTGTAGAACCTAGTGAATATGTTGTAAGTGTTCTTCCCAAGTCTTTTTGTAAATGAGGATGTCATCCATATACACCACTACAAAATTATTGGTGAATGGTCATAGTATATCATCCATAATCATCATGAAAGTGGTTGGAGCATTTGTCAAACCAAAGGGAATGACCAACCATTCAAAAAAGACCTTCTTTTGACTTGAAGGAGGTCTTCCATACATCTATTTTTTCTATTGGGAACTGGTGCTAGCCACACTTCAGATCAATATTACTGAAGTATTTTCCCCCCATGAGCTGATCAAGGAGGTCATCGATTTGGGGAATCATGTACTGATTTATAACTGTGATTTTATTCAAAGTATGGAAATCAATGCATAGTCGCCAGGTTCCATATTTCATTTGTACCAATCTGATTGGCCTCCCTCAAGGTGATGATCTAGGAAGGATGTGCCCCTTATGGAGCAGTTCCTGGATCTACCATTTGATCTCCTCATTCTCTAACAGAGAGTAGTGGTAGACTAGCCCATTCAGAAGAGGTGCATCAGGGGTCAGATCGATGGGGTTCTTGACCTGACAGTGCAGAGGTACCCCAATAAGTGTGGAGAACGTATCGAAATAATCTTCCACAACCTTATCGACTTGATTCTACTATGTGGATAGGTTGGCTGCATAGAACCTGGATGTGGCTACGATATTTCTCTCATTATGAGAGATAATCATGAAGAATAGAAAATTCCCTATCTGAGAGATGACCTTCATACATTTATTGGTAGAGATGACCTTTCTACATTGCTTGGAACTCAGTGGGACTACCTCTGGTATCTTGTACAATTTATTGTTCAAAGTAATAATAACACTGCGAAGCCTAGACTCATACACAACATGATGTTTCCATAAATATGGTTAACCAAAAAGAACATTACAAAATTAGGGAGGGGAAACATCACAAAATACCTCATCTTTGAAGGGCTTGATTCTATATGACAAGAGACATTGTTGGATGACACGGATGAAGCTTCCTTAGCGGATCTATCCGATGGTGTAGGGATGCAGGTGCAGTGTTGTTAGCAGGGCAAGTTGTTTGACAACCTCTTTTGAGCTGAGGTTCTTCTAGATACCACTATCAATAATGAAGTGCAACAGGGTACCCTTCACCCGCATCTTTAAATGAAAAAGGAATTCACCTTCCTATGGCTCGTCTGGTTCATTGGGATGGAACATGGTGGTAGCAATGGTAGCACTAGGTTCTACATCAATGATCTGTCTCCCCCTTTCTATTTCTGACTCAGAGTCGAAACTTGCATCTCATTCATAGGATTTCACCTCAGCCACCAGCAACTGCTTCGAGTGACAATCAACAGTGTTATTCCAAGGGCTCTTATGGAAGTCGCACCACTTCCTAGTATCTTTCTTTGTCTTTCTGGTGTCCTTCTTTACTTGAGGCATGGACTGCTTGTCCTAAGGTTTTCCATATTTTCTCTATCCTTTTTTTTGTGGGTTGGGGTCATCCTTTCCTATATTTTGCTGTGAGGGGTTCTCAGGCCCAAATTGTTGCATCTTTGGTTTGAGCTTCTGCTTGATTTTGACTACATATTAGTAGGGTGTGCCCAAGGATGAGATGTCCAGAAACTCTATTTCAGCCTGGATGTATCTATGTATACCTCCATGATACTTGAGCACTAGATGTCGGTCAGGATCCTTGATACTCATCTTGGTGCACAAGGTATCGAAGATACTTGTGAACTCATGCATCACTTGGTCTCTTTCCTACCGCAATATGGTCCATTTTGTGTACATGTCATCATAACTTCTGACATGGTAGTATTGTTTAATAATGGAATCCCTGAAGGACTCCCAAGTGAATGTGATTGTAAATAATTAGGGTTCATCTGTTTCCTTTTTCTCACAGAAAGTTTCCCACCAATATTTTACATGGGGGACGGATTTGAGGAGAAAAAAATTAATCTTTTCTCTATTCGAGAAGTTATGGATAGAGAAATACCCTTTTAGTAGATTCAACCATTTGTATACCACATCTACGTCTATCTTACCTTCAAATATAGGAATATCAATGTTTATCTGTACCTTGAAGAGGGTGGCACCTCCATTTGAGGAAGATGTGTTTCTTTTTGGTAGCTGTCGAAGGATTTGCGCAAAAATATCCATCATCTCATTCCTCTCTTACATGAGGGATTCCTCGCGAAACATTTTGAAGGGATATCCTGTCCCATCGTCTTTATTTTCTTCTTCCATGAGAGGTCATTTTGGCATGCAAGAGCCTTTTTCGTTGAGAGAAACAAGATCGAGACCCAATTTGTTGTACCCTCACCTCGTTGGGGACATCCATTAAGAACAACAAGGAGAATAATGTTATGATACCATTGATCCAGAATATATTTGCAGAACAAAATGAATACAAATTATTATCAAAATATGCTTAACATAGAATAACATATATACAATAAAACTTGTTTCTATTCAATAAGGAAATAAGTTGAAACTGTAAAATGCAGTAGAAACAAGCTTGCTAGAATGGTGGTGGCTTATATCTGAGAAGATATGTGAATATTTCACTCATTCACAAGAACATGATTACAATGAGGCTCTAAAGGAATTTTTATAATAAAAAGGAATGTCAAAACCCTAGACACCCAAAAAACATTACCTTGGGAGATGAAGAGCCAAAAGTCATGCGGGCCCCGTTTGGGTAAGTTAGTACATCGACTTCCCATGGTCATAAATTTTTCATACCATCTTTGTTTTAGGTGCATGATATCATGTTGGAAAGTTCTATTTGAGGACCACATATTTTGATGCTAATTGTCAATGACCATTCTAATTGTGGCGATCCATAAAAATTGTTTTTTAGGGCCTCAAAATGACCTTGCAATTTAGGGACCCTAAACCTAAGGAAAAAATTCCAAAATGAGCCAGTTGGAATAGGTGGGAGGCCACCAACATCCATCTGGATCATTATAGAGGGTGTATCCTCTATAATTTCACATGGGAGTTCCATGTGTGACAATCCTTTTTCTACTATGGTGGTTGTGTACCACTGGCGAAGACTGCTTGTCTCTGGAGAGTCGTTGTGTACTACTATGGAAAGATACCTCCCTAGCTAAGAGGGAGTATTGATGTTTCAACATTGAGTGAAACTTCTCCTAGATTGGGCTGTATACCAAGGAAAATAAGATACATTTATCATAAAGGTGAACTTGTGGTAAATAGGCCCAGATGTAGTCCTTCCTTAATCATGAGAAGGAATAATATGAACTCGAGGAGCTTGAAGTGATTTCCATGTGTCAGTTAGCATCAGGCTATCACTCACATGTGTTTACTTGTGGTGAAATATCCTAGTGTGATATTTTTTCTATTCATGGTGATTTGACAAGGAATGATAAAGACTCAAGATGTTATATGTTATTACATGCAGACCCACAGTGAGCCTCATCTTAGAGAGAGTCAATTGGATCAAAAGGGAGAGTCGTATAAGGCGTTTCTCCTTAGTTAAGGTGGGAGAGAGATGTCTCCCAAGATTTACGTACAAGTGTCATGAGTCTAGGGTGAATTTTTTATACTTCAGAGACAAGCTTGGCATGATGCACAATATCTCCCTCATTGAGAGGGCATGTTGATGTTTGGACAACATTGGGAAGACATTCTCTTAGAATAATAATTAATAATATATTTATTGATTATTAAATATAATATATAATAAATAAATGATAATAATAAATAGTTATTGATTCTTCAAGGGACACATCCTTTCATGAATGGTCATCATATGTTCCTTGTATATGGAACACTCATCATTGTAATAATATATTGATTATAACTCATATGAATAAAAAAACAGAACAAATAGTTTTTTGTGGATTAAATGATAACATAGCCCCCCCCTAGTTGAAACTTGGTTCTCTGGATCCAATGAAAGTGACGATTCTCCAATCCAAGTCCTGGTTTGAGTTTTATCGCAAGTTGCAACTCGCCTCCTCAAGTCATTCAGGGATATGTGGCCAATTTGGTTTAAAGGAATAAAATCCAAATTGAGAGACATAATAGAGTTTTTTATGTTCCCACAAGTCTATTTGGCTAAGCCACACATGACTACACTACCCAAAAATTATTGACGCAATGTTCTTGAAAATCGACCTCCTCTTTAGAAATTGTGCTATCCATAATTGACCAAAACCCTAGTTTCGAAGATACTCCAAAAACTAGTTTTCTGATGGACTGAATGACAATGGAGCCCCCCCCCCCTAGCCAAAATCATTTTCTCTAGATCTAATGCAACTGACGATTCACCCATCTAAGTCTCAGTTTGAGTTTTATCATGAGTTGCAACTCGCCTCTTCAAGCCATTAAAGGACATGTGACCAATTTGATCTGGGGGCATAAAATCTATTTCCAACATATACCATACCATACCATTTCCAATGCATACCATACAAGGAAATGCATACCATACCATACCATACCATACCATACAAGGTAATAAAAAAACAATACATACCATACCATACAAGGCAATGGAAAAACAAATTTGCATACCATTTCCATTTCCATTGCTAATGCCAATTCATACCATACCATACCACTGCCAATGCATACCATACAATGGAAGGGAAATGCATACCATAAAATACCATAACATTTCCATTTCCATTGACAATGCCAATGCATACCATAACATACCATTTCCATTGAAAATGCGTATCATTTCCAATGCATAACATACAATGGAAAGGAAATGCATACCATTGCCAATGTATACCATTTCCAATGAATACCATACCATACCATACCATTGGCAATTCATACCATTTTCATTTCCATTGCCAATGCATAACATACCATTGCCAATGCATATCATACAATGGGAAGGAAATGAATACCATTTCCAATGCATAACATTGCCAATGCATTTCCTTGCCATTTCCAATGCATACCATACAAGGAAATGGAAATTCAATGCATTCCATACCATATCATGCCATACCATGTAAGGAAATAGAAAGACAATGCATACCATACCATGCCATTGTCATTTCCATTGCCATTGCCAATGCATACCATACCATACCAAACCATACCATTGCCAATGCATACCATACAATGGAAAGGGAATGCATGCCATTTCCAATGGTTACCATTCCCATTTCCAATGCATACCATACCATTTCTTACCATACCATACCATTCAAAGAAAGGAAATACATACCATACCATACCATACCATACAAGGAAATGGAAAGGCAATGCATACCATACCATACCATATCATACAAGGAAATGGAAAGGAAATGAATACCATACCATAGCATTGCCAATGCACACTATACAATGGTAAGGCAATCCATACCATTTCCAATTCATACCATTTCTATTGAAAATTCATATCATACCATTGCCAATGAATGCCATACAAGGCAGTGGGAAGAAAATTCATAACATACCATACCATATCATCCAAGGCAATGGAAATGCAATGCATACCATACCATACCATACCATACCATACCATAAAATCATAAAATAAACATAAAATGCATCCAACAAACTCAAATACATAATCATATAAATATTTCTCAAACACAAAGTTAATACACAACAATTAAACTCATAATGCAACATAAAAACAAGATAAAACACTTATATTTTTAAAATTCTTATGCAACAAACTACTTAAGAAGGAATTTCCACCCAACCATTGACTTCTTGTTCCAAATATCAATAGCGATTCATGCCCAATATAGGATTATAAATCCACAAAAGAGGGTGTTTTCTCAGTGTCCACTCACAACTCAGAAAATTCCCATAATCTATTGGTATTCTCCTACAACTGTCTTGATTTTCAACTAACTATCTTTATCTTGACCTATCCAAACCAAGGAATGTACCCATTCACTACTCTCAATCAATCAGGCATCCCATTCATTTATCAGGGTCTCTTTTGTACGAGTAACCAATAATATTACTATTGATAAACTCAAGGGAGCCCATTGCTATGAAAACTACTAGGAAAATAAGCAATAATAACTTATTGTTATAGTTAAACTCATGCAAGAGTCCACTCTTCATGCATAGAAACATAGATATTCCATATTATTATCCAAATATGCTCCATAATTAACCCTCCATGGTTGCTATAGCTCCAAGCTCTTCTTCCCTTCTATCTTCTTGTTATTCATGGAAAATCATTGATGATCTAAAACTATTATCACTACCCATACAAATTTCCTCTATTTGACTTACAATCTTCCCCAAAATAATTGTACTATGTCCCATGCTTCCAATAACTATAATATATGACTTCTCACACCCACCCTATTACATGCATTCAATTATTGGCTTTGGAAACACTCGCCAACAAAATAGAAGGTTCATATACCAATAGTAATTTTGGGAAGTGGGTTGAATTAATATACATGGGTTATTCCTCCTTGGAACCCTATTAGATACCCTTTTAGACCCTCCCCTCTTTTGTATTAATAACCCCGCATCTCTATCAATATCCCCTAGTAGTTAGCATCACATTTTATGTATTAAAATTGAGAAACACAATTTATATATACATTGTGTGGTTGTAGCCACACATTATATCTACAAATTAAACATTAGTTAAATTGGGGATTATAGTGGGGACATTAAATTCCCCCTCCCCTACAATTTTTTGTTTCCCTCGATGCACACTATGCTGACACACACACACACACACACATAACAATACTTTAAGAAATAAATTTATGTAATTTTACAACTTCAGTGGAAATTACAACCAAATTCTCATGTTCCTCTATCCTCATTGACCCAAGGAATGTACCCCGTCCACTTCTCTCATTCCATCATATTGTACCATTTTATTTCCAAGGCCCTGAAATAGGTCGACTAGGACTTTGAGATGTGGTTCCAAAACTCTATCCTCTCAAAATGGAGTCTTTCATTCTTTTATTTTTTTTTCTTCAAAATTGACAAAACATTGTAGGTATTCCTCCCACATTTTTCTTTCTCCTCCCATGTTTCATTTTCAGGACCTTAGTAGATCTATTAAACATTTAACAACCCTATGGGTTTGGTTTTTAGCACTTTAACATTTTGGTCCAGGATACATAATGATTCTGCCTAGAAATATCCTTTGTGTTCCACCTGGATCACAGTCCAATCAGTTATGTGGTTAGGGTTAGGGACATATTTTATTAATAATGACAAACAAAATAAATTATGCACTCTCATGGACACAATAAATTCTAGCATGTATGCAACTGGCCCCTTCTTTTCTAAGATCTCAAATTGTTCATAATATCTTGTTTCCATGTTTGGGAAAATTCATAATATTACTGAAATTCTCTTTTCTTTCACTTTGAAAAATATGTGTTCTACCACTTTAAAATATCTGAAAAATTTGTTCTTGTTTGGATAATTTTTATACCTATCCCGGGTAGCCTTCAAATTCCACTTGATCTTTGTCATATTCTGTTCCATTTCCTTCACAAATTTGTCTAAATAACTATTGTGTCTACTAGATTATGTCAACTCACTCGTGTGTTACACTTCCTTGCATACAATGCTTCAAATGGGATCATTTTTAATGAGGCTTGATACCCATTATTGTAATCAAATTCTACTAAGTGGATATAGTCCTCTTATTTTTATGGTTTTTACATGACATACATTTTGAGCATGTCCTCAATCATTCTATTAGTCCTATCTATTTTCTCATCTGAATTTGGTTGATACATTGTACTAAGATTTAAATTTGTCCCAAATCCATTGAAAAAATATTTCCATAAATTGGATGTAAACTTTGGATCCCTATATGAAACTATTGCCTTAGACACTCCATGTAGCCCAACAACTTCCTTCATTTATATTTCTGAAATATTTGTTGCCTTGTGTGTAGTCTTCACTAGAATAAAATGGGTGGCCTTAGTTAATTTATCCACCACCAACATGATGGAATCAGGTTGCTTCACTGTTCTGGGAAACTTCTTATTAAAATCCATTGCAAAAAATTCCCACTTCCATTATGGAATGGAAAATGGCTGCAATACCCTAGTTGGTTGTCTATGTTCAGTCTTGACATTCTGGCACTCTAGACATCTGGCTATATAAGTATCAACTTCTTTCTTCATTTTGGGCCAAAAGTATTGGCTTCTTATAGCTGCAACTATTTTATTATATTCTGGGTGCCGAGGATATGACACATTGTGCATTTCCCTCATCACTATATTTTTCAGCTCATTTAAATTCAACACATACGCTTTTCCTTTGTACATGAGAATTCCATCTTCTTTTATCTCATAATAATTAATTTCTATTGAAAATTACCTTGTTGTAATGTTTCTTTTATTTTTAGATATTGTTGATCTAAATTTGCAGCCTCTAAAATTATGTATTTCAAATATTTGTTGCACATGCTAATGGCTGCAATATGCATTTCATGATCTCTTCTACTCAGTGCATCAACCACCTAATTTTCCTTTCCCTTTATGTGATTAATTTCAAAGTCATATTTACTCAGAAATTATAGCTATGTAGTTTGTCTGGCATATAATGTGGGTTATCCAAACAAAATTTCCAAACAATAGTGGTCTGTCCTTAGCTAAAAGTTCACTCCCATGAGGTAATGTCTCCACATTTTCAAAGCATGAATAATGGATGCTAACTCTAGATCATGGGTATCATAATTCCTCACATTCTCATTTAGTTCTATGGACTCATAGCACACCACATTATCTGTGTGCATAAGGAATCCATCAAGCCCTTCCTTGCACGCATCCATGCACACAATATATCCTTCCTTTGGATCTACAATCTTAAATAATGGTGCACTTGTAAATATGTCTTTCAAATGCTAAAAAAATCTCTTCACACTTCGAATTCCATTCAAATTCCACTCTCTTCTTTTGCAAAAATGTATTGGGGATTGCAATATTTAAGAATCCTTTTATGAATCTTGGTAAGAACCGTAAACACCCATGAATGATATAACCTTTGTGACATTCCTTGGCAGTATCCATCCTCTAGTGGCATCTATATTTTCAGGATCAAATACCATCCCTTCTATTGAAGTAATATTCCCCATGTAGTGAATCTTCTTTTGATTGAATATGCACTTACATAGATTGGCATACAACTTATTCTCTCTTAAAACTTTTAGCACCATTCTAAAATGTTGCTCATGTTCCACTTATGACTTATATTAGATGACTATATCATCCAAGAACATAATTAAAAACTTTTCTAGGTACTCCCTAAACATTCCATTCATCATGCACATGAAAATGGTTGATGCATTCGATTTCTTGAAAAGCACTATTGTGAATTCATAATTCCTATATCTTGTCCTAAATGTTTTCTTGTTAATGTCCTCTTCCTTTATCCTCACTTGATGATAACATGATATTTATATTCTGCTAATAGTGGTTGCTAACTCTCACTTGATTTATGCTCCTTTGATTTGATGAAATAAATCATCAACCCTTGCCAAAGGATATTTGTTCTTTTTGGTGACCTTATTCAATTCTATGAAATCAATACACATCATTAAAGTCTCATATTTATTTTTTGTTTAAACAATCGGGGCACCCTAGGTTGACACACTTGGACATATATACCTCTTCTTTAACAATTCTTCAAGCTATATGTTGGGCCTGAGATATGATCACTTTCATGACGGTTATTATACACTTTTGCCACATGTACATATATGTTTTTCATACCTTAAAGGAGATTTTTGAAGAATTTCATGATAAAATGGTATGATCGCCATAAGGTGCATGTAATTCATGTTTAATGATTGAATCAAGTATAATCCATCATGTTTTATGATTTCTAAGAGCTAATTCACGTTTCTTGGTATTACAAGGACAAAACGCACTATGTTTCTAGTTTCGACACTTGATCCACCACTTGACCCGACATTCATTATGACACTCGATCTGACACTCTGTCCAGCACTCTGTATTGCACAAAAATGGAAGGCAAGTTAGCAGTTATGGAATTGGCAGCCAATGTTGGGAGAATCGAGAACATGGGTCTTGTTTATCCTTGCCCCCTCCAGCTACTAAGCTCTAGACAACTCAATTTTAGTTGTCCAAAGAGGGTGATTATTGGCTCGCTCCGTTTTATCAGTTAGGGTATCATTTATTGTAATTTGGCAAATTTAGAAGTGGTTCAACCCTCCTGTGGTCGACCACTTGGTATGTAAGATTATAAATATTGCTAGGATGTTCATAAGATTTTTAAGCAAGTAGAAAACTAATGTATTGGAGACAAACTTTTTTTCCTCTGTTTTTGATAGTTTACATTGCCAGAATTATGCTAGAACTGTGTTTTCAAGTTTTGATGGTGAATTCGCCTTGTTAAGCTAATGGTGTTCTTGTAGGAAGTAGCCATGACTTGCTGGGGGGGCCACTAGCAGTCTAGTGACTATCAGAGTGTTGTTTATGCAATTCTTAATTTAATTACTCTTTTTATTTTCTTGTACATGTTTGTTTTTATTATGCTAACTAGTTTGTTGTAGCTTAATTGTTTTAATTATTTTTCAGGTTAGATGTTGATACATATTAGCATGAATTGATTTTATAGAATAGGAAAAGACTTGTAAGTCTATCTCTCTTAATACTAACCCCATATGCAGTTAGATTATGTTTTTTTTATGATTTTACAGTTAAGTTTAAAACAAATTTTTAATTAGATAGAACAAAGTTTTTAATGTGGGTTTCTTTTGACAAGGATTGATGGATGGATATATTTAATTCCAGTTTTTAATCATAGATTGCTCATATTATTTTTATATAGAACTTGTTTAATTAGTTGTTGGTTAATATAATTGTTAGATTACTTTTTAATATTACTTTTTAATTTATGTTTTTAGTCATTTCTTTATTGTAGTTTGAATGGTTAGAATAGACATAGTGTAGTTTCATTATTTACTAATGGGTTTTTTGGGGGGTCTTTAGAGGGCATGGGTCTAGGGTTCTCTTCCAATCCTTTTATGCTATTTGTGGAAGGATGAGTCTAGTGTGGATTGGATCCCTATATCTTTTTCCATGTGCGTGATTTCTTCCCTTTTTCTGTTGCTTGGCTTCCTTCCTAGTTTTTTTTCATTGAAAATTGAGCTAGGGTCTTGCCCAGGTTCTCCATCAAATTTTCCTTGTGATTATTCATCCAACATTATTGGAATGTTGTTTTTTTTCTTCGTGCTCTGCCTTGCCTATGATTTTTTACCCTTTCTTGGAGTCGATGCATACTGAGAAATCAGAGGGATTTGTGATCCAGGTGGATATTAGTGGCCACCCACCTTTTCCAAATGGCTCAAAATGACTTTTTGGCAATTTTGGCAATTTACTATTTTTAGCAGGTTTTAACTTCTGGGGTCATTTTGAGGGCCCAAATGAAAGTTTTTATAGATATAGGTTATAAATTATAGATGAAGGAATAATAGATCCTAAAAAATTAATCTCCTCGATGATACCTTTCCAACGAGATATAACACGCCTAAAACGAAGATCGTATGCAAAAGTTACGACCCCGGGAAGTTGTTGTACTCACTTACCCAAACGAGGCGCACATGACTTTTGGTGCTTCATCTACCAGGGTTAGGTTTTTGGATGTCTAGGGTTTTTGGAATTCCTTCTTATTGTAAAAATGCCTTTATAGCCTCATTGTAATCATCTTCTTGCGGATGCGAGTAGCCATCAGATCTCTTCTCAGAGATAAGCTGCCACCATCCCAGGAAGCTTGTTTCCGCTGCATTTTACTGTTTCAGCTTATTTCGTTGTTGAATAGAAAACCAATTTTACTGTATCTATATTATTTTGTGTTAAGAAAATGTTAATAATCTATATTCATTTCATTCTTCTCATAAAATCTGGATCAGTAGTATGAGAACAGGTTGCTCTTGATTGTTTTTTCAGTGCATGTCCCCGACGAGGTCCGAGTATAGAAATTTGGGTCTCAAGCTTGTCTCTCTTGAAGTCAATCACTGTCGAACACCCAAGAAACCATCAATGGTGTAAGAAAAGAAAAACGATAGAGAAAATGATCCTATCAATCTATTTCTTGAGCAAGCTCTCACGCGACAGAGAGACGAAATGATGGAGAATTTTGCCCACGTCCTTCAACGCCTGCCAATAGCATCAGGTGCATCTTCATCTCACCTTTCAAGGTACAAGTTAACTTTGATATTCCTGTATTTGAAGGACAGATAGATGCAGAAGCCCTAGAAAAATGGTTAACTCTGCTGGAAGGTTATTTCTCTGTTCACAATTTTTCCAACAAAGAAAAGATCACCTTTGCACTACTTAAATCTCTCCCTCATGTCAAACATTGGTGGGAAACTTACTGGGAGAAAAGTTCCACAGAGGAGTCTAGAATATATGGGGCCGATCCCACTTGGGATTTTTTTGTGGATGTGGTAAAAGAATAATATTACCCTGTTGGCAACTATGAGGACCAGTACATGAGATGGACCACACTGCAGCAAGAGAGGGGCCAAGCAGTTTCGAAGTTCACCAATACCTTCCATACCTTGCACACCAAGCTGGGTATCAAAGACTCTGAGTGACATTTGGTTCTAAAATACCGTGGGGCTCTACATAGATACATACAAACTGAAATGGATTTTCTGGACATCTCATCACTCGGTGTTGCTTATTGATATGTTGTTAAAATTGAGCAGAAATTTAAGCACCAGAACAAACAGGAATTCAAGTCTGCAAATCTGCAACAACGAAAGTATGAAAAAGACAGCCCTAACAAGCAGTCTCCTGAAAACTAGTCCAAGACACAAGAAAATAAGGGTCACGGGAAGACAAAGAAGGACACCAAAAAATGGTGCGAGTTCCACAAAATCCCCTGGCACAACACCGATGAATGTAGCTCAAAACAATCATTGGTGGCCGAGATCAAAGACAAAGAGCCAAACCCTGATTCAGAATCTGATTTTGAAAATAATGGTAAAGGACAGATCATTGACGCAGAGCCCACTACTATTATCACGAATGCAACAATTCAACCAAAAGAAACAACAGATCCTGAAGAGGGGGAGTGCCTTTTTCATTCATAGATGTGGGTGAAGGGGACCCTGCTGCATTTTATTGTTGATACTAGAAGCCAAAAGAACCTCATCTCAGCAGAGGTCGTCAAACAGTTGGGATTGTCGACAACACCACACTCATAGCCATACAACATTGGGTGGCTTCGACAAGGACGAGATCTCTGTGTCAACCAATAGTGTCGACTATCATATGGCATCCAACCCTTCAAGGATGAGGTATTATGTGATGTTTCCCCACTGGATGTCTATGATGTTCTCTTGGGCCAACCATATATGTGGTGACGCGATATTGTTTATGAGTCTCGACACCGTAGTGTCATTGTTACTTTGGGGGGTCATCTCTACATAATACCAGAGGTAGTTCCAACTACTATTCCACCTAAAAGGTGCTGCAAGGCAGTATCTCATACTACAAAATTTAGCTTCTTCACAATCTGTTCAAAAGGAGAACAAAGGGACACTGCAACCACTACAGCCTTGCCCCAAGCACCTTCTATCCAACAGAAGCAGGTCGACAAGGTTGCAGAAAAGTGAAAAGATTCCTTCTGCACATCATCCTCTCATGTATCTCAACTAGTTCAGTATCCTCAATTGCAACAGTTTCGTGACAGATTTCCACAAACTGAGCAGTGCGATGTCTCCAGCAAGACAAACAACTCACCAAGATGCAGATTCAACAAATGCTTTTCCTTCTCCCCCGAGAACTCAATGCAATGGAGACCATTGCTTCCTACGAAGGGAGGATTGATCAAGGTGGATATCGGTGGCCATCCACCTTTTCCAAATGGCTCAAAACAGCTTTCTGGCAATTTTGCCAATTTACTATTTTTAGCAAGTTTTAACTTCTGAGGCCATTTTGAGGGCCCAAATGAAGGTTTTTTGAGATTGAGGTTATCAATGATATATGAAGGAATAATGAATCCCCCAAAATTAATCTCCTCGATGATACCTTTCCAATGAGCTATGACATGCCTAAAACAGAGATCGTATGCAAAAGTTACGACCCCGGGAAGTTGATGTACTCACTTACCCAAACGGGGCCCACATGAGTTTTGGCGCTTCATCTCCCAGGGTTAGGTTTTTGGATGTCTAGGGTTTTTGGAATTCTTGCTTATTGTAAAAATGCCTTCAGAGCCTCATTGTAATCATCTTCTTGTGAATGCGAGTAGCCATCACATCTCTTCTCAGAGATAAGCTGTCACCATTCCAACAAGCTTGTTTCTGCTACATTTTATAGATTCAACTTATTTCGTTATTGAATAGAAAACCAGTTTTAATGTATATCTTTTATTTTGTGTTAAGCACTTGTTAATAATCTGTATTCATTTCATTCTACCCATAAAATCCAGATCAATTTGCTGGTCCTTTGCTGGCAAGGAAGCAGCCACTTCGTATATTGGAGTTTCTTGAGGATATCCTTCTTACTCAGGCTCAGAGAAAATATCAATTGGTATTTTCTTGTGAAGCTTTTCCACTTGATGCCTTGGATGGGATTGATGCAGTTCCAATCTCCATGATAGTTGAAGGGGGGGCTGGTGTTGTTTGTTTGGGTCTCAACATCACTTCTGGGATTGCCATTGTTCCTGTTCTTCTTATCCCTTTTCACCTGTGGGGTGTTTGGGGAATATTTTTGCAAAATGTTCATATTCATGGAACATTCTACATTTAAAAAGAAGTTGTTCATAATAGACTTGTTGGAGGAAAGACCAGTTGTTGAGAGTTAACTAGATTTCTTATGGGAGGCTCTTTTCCAGGTCTACATCGACACAAATCCTTGCCCATGTGTACATTCCATCTCTTGGTTCTTCTCAGTCAATGTATCTTCTAAGAGGGTTTCCTATGCTTCTTATAGTTTCATCGTTGTAGAAATGAAATGATAGGAAGGAGAGACAAACCCAGACTGGTACAGTTGATGGGATGTCATTCTCTAGGATGAAATCGGGATTCTAGCTATTAAGGTACAGGCCCCTAGCCCACATGAAATAAGGACCACTCCTGAAAATGATATCTCTGCATGTTTTGGTCTCGAAAAGGAACAGGAAAAATCCTTTTCCATAGAAGTAAGAAGAGGCTTTTCCTTGAATGAGCAGAGTCTAGATTTTGTCAACCCATTCATAGACCGTGCGAGGAGATGGCCAGATTCCCATGAACTACCCAACCAGTCCATGTTCCACGATTTTGAGCACTCGAGTGCAAGATGAGTCTACGTGGACCTAAACCTTGGGGATATCATCCATTTGTTTCAAAAATTTCGACGGAGAGTACTTCTGCGCCTTCTCAATTGAAGCTACCAAGGAGTTGAAGCTGTTAATGTCCGAGGGAGGGGGGAAGGGGGTGGAGGAGTGATGCAGGCATGCTCACAAGCACGTCCGCTCATAGGATCTTATCTTCTCTACTGGCCCGAAGAACACTAAGGCTCTTCTACTTCCCTATCGAGAAATCCATACCCACAACAAACTCTCCACGGGATCTCCTCTTTACAATTGGGAGATCGGACTAAATCTCACGATCTTGTGACTTCCTGAGTCGAAGCTTCTGACTCTTCCTTTCCAATATTGCGATACCCGAACCAACAATACGGTTATGGATCCTTTCCTTGTCAGTTCCCTCCCCACATGTAACCATAGGCTAGGGCTTAAATATTAGCGCCTATCGCAACTCTCACCTTCGTGAGTTCGTGAGTCGAACTCTAGTGCCCTCCTATTATGATCTCCCGAGACATGATAGGTCAATGTCGAGTTGACTCCTCCCTTGACACTTTTCACTTTTCGCTACCTTTTAGGTTGAAGCGTCAAGCCTTCACTCTCTTATCCCGCAAATCCCTGAGATGCGAGAATTCAATGGAGTGTTGACTCCTTTCTCCAAGCAACGTGCATCCCCCCGTCAACCACGAGGGTCTCACCTTATGGCTCTGCCACGTGTCCACACGAGCCTCAACTCTCAGCACTTCGCGACTTCTGATGTTGAAAGTGACCCCTCTCAACTTTTTAACCCCTGAATGCACGATAGGTGATGGGGTTCCCGATCCAACGGTCCTCCTATGACCCAAATCCAATGACTATCCTTCTTCCTCGCTCCTCGTGTCAACGTGACTTGGAGTACCCAATGCTTGATCTATCACCTTGCGAACTTCTGAGTCCGCGAGATCTCTTGATCTATACCACCTGTCCTTCTCAGATTGACGAATCCTAGTCTTCTCGCCACTTTTCCGCCTCGCATTTCCTTGTGCTTCACGACCCTTGACACCATGTTCTCATCCTTTATACTCATGAAATCCCGACATACGATGTGCCACCTGTCCTCTTGCCGACTCTTGTGGCCCCACACCATTCTCGTAGTCATCGGGATATCGTGTATCACGATTTCATGACTCCCTTTGCAATATTACGGAGTTTCAATCCCTAAAACCCCAATATGTGAATCCACAAGCAGATCCGATGGTCCTTTTATGACTCAGATCAATGACCCTACCCCTCCTGAGTTTTTAACCTCTCGGGGATACTTGCAGTATCTCCCCTACACCTCCTTTAGATCTGATGACTCACGGAATATCGTGAATCCTCCATGAAGGATACCAACCGTTTGTCCATCTTTAATGAAATCTACGAAAAGACTCAAGTGTTCCTCCGTGGAAAACGTCTACCTACATGCAAAATTGGTGTTTACTTGAAAGTTATATACCTCCTAAGCTTTTCCATGGCTTCAAGTTCTCAGAAAGAACCTCTTGCTCGCACTCTTTGTGGCAACCTTCAAACACTTTCTAGTGATTGAATACTTCGACTCTACGCACACTCGCAGCAACAGTCCTTCAACACTTACCCAGGTTCACAACCCTCGACTTCCTTTGGCCTGTGCACTCCTTGCACGGCTCCTGTAACCCAATTTCACTTCTAGGTGAACGAGAACAAGAGTTAAACTATCTAAGCCTTCTGTCAATGCACTCCTTGCGGACGACTTCAACTGCACTCCTTGCAGGAATCCTTGCTCAGATAGAGGAACAATTGAAACTCATTTCTTTTAGTTCCTTTCTCAGATTTCAAACACTCAACAAAAAATCATTCATACATAGAATGTAAAGAAAATGAATAACGGGAAGTAAATAGTCATGAGCATAGCATTCAACATACATACATAGAGAACAAACACAAAACCATGGATTTGAATCAACCTCTTCTATTCATTCAAACTCTATACATGGGTTTTCTTCCACAACTCTTTTCTTCTATTCTCAATGCTCAGGATTATGTTACAATGCACAATGAGGGTGTCTATATCCCGTTTCCCTCTTTCTTTCTAAAACTGTCTAATCTAATATTAAATTCTATCTACCTATTTCATCTCAACATAAATGCCTCCATCTACTTCAGACGAGAGCGTATGGCTCAAGGTCTGATTACAATATAAAAGTATGCCTCTCTTTAATATCACATTTAATATTGGCGCATTATCTTCAAGACAATTTCAAAACTTGTGCTTGTTTTGTCCAGCTGCTCACTTGCATTCCGCGCTGGCTCGCTTGCTGTGAGAGATGCTCTTGCATCATACTCCCTCGCTTGAAAATTTTCATGGGATCCTTTCCATGAGATATTGCACGGTATTTCCATGCTTCCGAATCTCTGCTTCAGTCTCCTAGATGGCATCTTGAACTGGATGGCTCTTCCACTTGACCAAATATTCAAAATATTATTTCCTTCTAGTCTTCTTACCCACTCGTTTATCCAGTATCTGCTCCATCTGTGGCTTCTCTGCAACTGGCATCTTCTTTTGCCACTGAACCTCTAAATTTTCATCACTAACAGTCTCTGTTCCCCCAACTCTGTGTGGGTATAAATTTGAGATATTGAATATCGGAGAAATTCCGATCCCATCGGGTAATTCAATCTCATAAGCATTTTCTCCAATTTTCTTCAAGACCCTACATGGCCTGATTTTCTTCATATTCAATTTATTATATGTTCCTCTCGGGAACCTTTCCTTTCTCAAATGTTCCAGAACCAAATCACCAACCTCGAACTGAAGTTGTCTCTTATGCTGATCGGCTCTACGTTTATATTCTTGACTTGATTTCAGCAGTCGCTCCTTCACCTGGATGTGAAGTTCTTTCATCGCTTTTGCAAATTCCTCTGCACTAGCGCTCCTAGTAGAAGTCGGTTATGAATCCCTCAATTTAGAAATTCCTCTCGGTTGCATGCCATAGACAACTTGAAATGGACTCTTCCCTGTGCTCCTATTAAGAGAGTCATTATAAGAAAATTCTGCTTGCGGCAATACATTGTCCCAACTGCTGTGGTGCTCTGTCACCAAGCTTCTCAGCAAATCTCCTAGACTTTTGTTTACCACTTTTGTCTTTCCATACGTCTGTAGATGATACGTTGAACTAAACAAAAAGTTAGTTCCTATTTTCTTCCATAAGGTTCTCCAAAAATTCCCTATGAACTTCGTATCTCTGTCTGAAACTATGCTCCTTGGTAAGTCGTGAAGTTGAATGACTTCATTGAAAAAAAGGTTCACGATGTGATTTGCGTCACTGGTTTTTTGACATGGGATAAAATGTGCCATCTTGGAAAATCTATCCACCACCACAAAGATTGAATCAAATCCTCTTTGTGTTCTTTCCAACCCCAATACAAAATCCATGCTAATCACATCCTATGGCCTTTCAGGTATGGGAAATGGTTGATAGAAACCCACATTCTACTTCCTCCCCTTCGAATGCTGGCAAATCCTGCATCTGTCCACAAATATCTTAACCTATGATCACATCCCTAGCCAAAAGTATGACTCACTCAGCTTTGTGAATGTTTTGTCACGACCGAAATGTCCAACCAATCCTTCACTGTGTTTCTCCTTCAACAGATTCTCCCTCATGGAGAAATTCGGGATACACAGCTGATTGCCTTTAAACAACAATCCTTCCTAGATCATGTACTCGTCCCACTGGCTTCTATCCCTGAGGATTGGATTCTCGGCTGCTTCATATGCTTCCTTGAAGTCTGGATCATCTATGTACATGTCTCTGAGATCATCAAAACCCAATGTTTTGACTTTGAATTCCTGCAACAGCAAACACTTCCTACTCAAAGAATCAACAACTTTGTTAGCAGTATCAGAAATATGTTTGATTACAAATGTAAAATTCTGCATGTATTCAACCCACTTAACATGTTTCTGATTCAACTTTTCTTGTTGAGTCACAAACTGTAATGCATGGTTATTACTATACAAAACAAATTCCTTGGGTATCAAGTAATGCCTCCATTTCTTCAATGCCTGTATGATAGCATAGAATTCCTTATCATAAGTGGAGTACTTCACTTTCGCCTTATTCATCTTCTCACTGAAATATGCTATCGGCCTGTCTTCCTGACTCAAGACTGCTCCTATTGCAAATCTGCTTGCATTGCATTTCACTTGAAATGTCTTTTGAAAATCAGGCAACACCAGAATTGGTTGTTTCGTAATTTTCCTCTTCAACAGATTAAAACTCTTGTCAGCGTCTTCTGTCCAATGAAAATATTTGTGTCTTTTCTTCACTGTATCCATCATCGCTACGCTAATTCCACTGAAATTCTTGATGAACTTTTGGTAGAAACTAGCCAATCCATGAAAACTTCTCACCTCAAATATGTTCTTCGCTGATGGCCAATTCTTGATTACCTCCACCTTATCTGGATCCATCCTCAACTCATTTGTAGAAATAATAAATCCCAAGTAAATGAGTTCTGTCTTCATGAACAAGGATTTCTTCATATTTATCAACAGCTTCTCCTGCTGCAATTTCTGCATCACTGTAGCCAAATGCTTCAGATGCTCCGCTGTTGTTTTACTGAAAACCAATATGTCATCCAAATACACAATGACAAATTTCCCAATGAACTCCTTCAGTACTTTGTTCATCAACCTCATGAAGGTACTCGGTGCATTTGTTAATCCAAATGGCATAACAAGCCATTCATATAACCCCTCATTGGTTTTGAATGTTGTCTTCCATTCGTCACCCTCTCTCATGCGGATTTGGTGATAACCTCTTTTCAAATCAATCTTTGAAAAATACTTTTCTCCACTTAAGAAAACCATCAGATCATCCATCCTTGGCAATGGAAATATGTACCTGATGGTTATCTTATTGATCACCCTTGATTCGGTACACATCCTCCAGCCTCCGTCTTTCTTCGGACTAAGTATTGTTGGAACAACACATGGACTCAAGCTTTCTTTGACTAATCCTTTGTCCAACAAGTCCTGGACTTTCCTCTTAACTTCTTAATTCTCCTATGGCATCAGTATACACACTGCTTTGTTTGGTAAACTGGCTCCTGGTATGAGATCAATGTGATGAATCACACTCCTGATTGGTGGCAACGAATGAGGTAATTCGTCCACTACAATGTCAGCAAGCTCTTCCAACAGTTCCTAAACCTCCTCTGGTAAATCATCCACTCTTGTGCTAGTCAGAACAATGTTCGGTTTCCTGACCACAAAGAATTGTGGATCCTCCTTCTTCTTAACTTCATTAAGGAGTTCCTTCCCACTCATGAGAAGTATTGTGTTGCTTACTTCCGGTTTCACCTCCTTATCCTTTATCGGAAGAAACATGTGTTTCCTCCCATTCTTCTCTAGGGTGTATGTGTTCATTCACCCATCATGAATCACATTTCTATCATATTTCCACGGTCTACCCAGCAATAGATGACAAACATCCATAGGAATGACATCACAGAATATCTTTTCGTTATATCCTCCTATCTTAAATTCAACTAAGCACTGTTTGGTGACATTTACCCGATGTCCTTTTTGTAGCCACAAAACTTTATATGGACTTGTATGATCAGTCATTTCTAGCTCCAACTTTTCTACCATATCGGTTGAAATGAAATTTTTCATGCTACCACTATCCACAATGACCTTGCATTCCCAACCCTTGGTCTTGAAAGTAGTCCTGAAAATTCTGGTCCTTTGGACTGAACTTTCAACCTCTTTCTCTCATGTCAAAAGGAATTTTTGCATCACTAGCGATCTTCCACGTTCAACGTCTTCTGTCTCAACATCTCTCCACTATGCCTCGGTGATGTGAGCTTCTCCAGTTTCTTTCTTTTTATTAGGACACTCATAAGACTTGTGCCCATTATTTCCACATGTGAAGCATGTTATTACTCCACCTATTCCTCTTCCTCTACCTCTAGTATGAGGAAAAGTGTTGTTCTCAACATACTCTTCTCTCTGCTCATTATGTTGTCCTCTCTTTTCAGCATATCGCCCTTGCTATGAGCTTCCACCTATCTCTGTCCGAGTCTGAGGTTTCTTCCAGTCGTCCCTGGGCTTCTGGGTTCTTTCCTGGGCAACTGATTTTCCCCTGGGCTAACTTCTGCCTCTGCCCCTCTGACTCTGCTTTCGGTTCAGCTTATTTTCAGCTTCCAGAGCCATATGATAAGCATCTTCTACCATTCGGATGGTCACCATACTCATTTCATCCTGAATCTCATATCTCAAGCCATTCATATACCTGGCCACTTTTTCTTCATTGCTTTCACGATGACCTACCCTAATATTCAACCTATAAAACTCTTCAGTATATTTCTACACTGACATCATCTTTTGTCTCAGTTTCTGCATTCTCCTGAACAGAGTAATCTGGTAATCCCTAGGGATGAATTTTGCTTTCATCTTTGCAATCATCCTGCCCCAGCTCTTAATTTTATGCTTGCCTTGGAAACACCTATCAGCTTGTATTTCATCCCACCACAAGGCTGCATGTCCTTTTAATATCGTGACGGCATGCCTGACTTTCTTGTCCTCTTCGATATCTTCATAGTCAAAATAGGTGTCTAGAGCTCTAATCCAGTCTAGAATCTCTTCTACATCCAGATTTCCCTCATAAATTGGAATGTCCATCTTCACCTTTGCACCCATTCTTGCAACAGCTTTAAGTAAGCGCTCATTTTCTACATCTTCTACTGTGACTTCTTCTTCTCCATGTCTAGCATCATCTTCATTTTCAGACTCACTGATATCTCCTACATCAGCTGTGCACCTTTGTCTTATCTCCATGTCCACAACTCTAGTGCGTAAGTTATGCAGATCTCTTTCTACTTCTAGATTCTGCACCTATCTATCCCTTCCTCTAGATGTCTCCCTTTCCTCCTCTGAATCAGGTGATTTTCTATCTCTTCTCCTTGGTGGCATGGTGAATCTTCCTTTTCCATACTACAGAAAGCAAATAATCTCTTCTAAGCTCTGATACCACTTGACGCAGGCGCACACGCAAGCATGTCCGCTCACAGGATCTTCTCTTCTCTACTGGCCCGAAAAACACTAAGGCTCTTCTACTTTCCTATCGGGAAATCCATACCCACAACAAAATCTCCATGGGATCTCCTCTTTACAATCGGGAGATCAGACTAAATCTTGTGATCTCGCGAGTTTGTGAGTCGAAGCTTCCGACTCTTCCTTTCCAATCTTGCAATACCCGAACCGGTGATATGGTTATGGATCCTTTCCTTGTCAGCGCCCTCCCCACATGTAACCATAGGCTAGGGCTTAAATATCAGTTCCTCTGGAAACTCACACCTTCATGAGTTCGTGAGTTGAACTTTCGTTCCCTCCTGTTACGATCTCCCGAGACATGATAGGTCAACGTAGGGTTGACTCCTCCCTTGACGCTTTTCGCTTTCGCTACCTCACAGGTTGAAGCATCAAGCCTTCACTCTCTTATCCCTTGAATCCCCCATATGTGAGAATTCAATTGAGTGTTGACTCCTTTCTCCAGGCAACGCGCGTCCCCCCGTCAACCACACGGGTCTCACCTTATGGATCTGCCATGTGTCCACACGAGCCTCGACTCTCAGTACTTCACGAATTCTGATGTCGAAAGTGACCCCTCTCAACTTCCGAACCCCCAAATGTGTGATAGGTGATGGGGTTCCTGATCCAACGGTCCTCCTATGAACTAGACCTAATGGCTATCCTTCTTCCTTTCTCCTTGCTTCTTCGCGACTTGGAGTACCCAATGCTTGGTCTCTCACCTTGCAAACTTCCGAGTCCACAAGATCTCTCTATCTCTGCCACTTGTCCTCCTCATATGGATGGCTCCTGGTCTTCTTGAAACTTCGCCGCCTCTCATGTCCTTGTGCTTCGCGACCCTTGACACCACGTTCTCATCCCTTCTACTCACGAAATCCTGACATACGATGTGCCACCTGTCTTATTGCTGACTCTTGTGGCCCCACACTGTTCTCGTAGTCGTCGGGATATCACGTATCATGATTTGGTGACTCCCTTTGAAATAATACGGAGTTTCAATCCACGAAACCTCGATATGTGAATCCAAAAGAATATCCAGCGGTCCTTTTATGACTCGGATCAATGGCCCTGCCCCTCCTGAGTTTTTAACCTCTCGGGGATACTTACAGTATCTCCCCTGCACCTCCTTGAGATATGACGACTCACGGAATATCGTGAATCCTCCTCGGAGGATACCAACTATCCATCCATCTTTAATGAAATTTGTGAAAGACTCAAGTGTTCATCCATGGAACACGTCTACCTACATGCAAACTTGCAACATCTGTTTAAACACTTCCCGACACAAGTTCTCTATGCTTGTCTTGGTGTTTACTCGAAAGTTCTATACCTCTTGAGATTTTCCACGGCTTCAAGTTCTCAGAAAGAACCTCTTTCTCGCACTCCTTGCGGCAACCTTCAAACACTTTCAAGTGCTTGAATACTTCAACTATGCGCACACTCACAACAACAGTCCTTCAACACTTACCCAGGTTCACAACCCTGAACTTCCTTTAGCCTGCGCACTCCTTGCACGACTCCTATAACCCAATTTCACTTATGGGTGAACGAGAACAAGAGTTAAACTATCTGAGCCTTCTGTCAATGCACTCCTTGCGGATGACTTTAACTGTACTCCTTGCAGGAATCATTGCTCAGATAGAGGAACAATTGAAACTCATTTCTCCTACTTCCTTTCTCATATTTCAAACACTCAACAAGAAATCATTCATACATAGCATGTAAAGCAAATGCATAACAGGAAGTAAATACTCATGAGCATAGCATTCAACATACATACACAGAGAACAAACACAAAACCATGGATTTGAATCAACCTTTTCTATTAATTTAAACTCTGTACATGGGTGTTCTTCCACAGCTCTTTGCTTCTCTTCGCAATGCTCAGGATTATGTTACAATGCAAAATGAGGGTGTCTATATCCCGTTTCCCTCTTTCTTTCTAAAACTGTCTAATCTAATATTAAGTTCTATCTACCTATTTCATCTCAACATAAATGCCTCCATCTACTTTAGACAAGAGTGTATGGCTCAAGGTCTAATTACAATATAAAAGTGTACCTCTCTTTAATATCACATTTAAGGTTGGCGCATTATCTTCGAGACAATTTCAAAACTTGTGTTGGTTTTTTCCATCTGTTCACTTGCATTCCACACTGGCTCGCTTGCTGTGAGAGATGCTCCTGCATCAAGGAGGTAGTGGGGGCGAGGGAGAAGGTCCTCCCTAACTAGAGGCAGGTACGACCATGAGGGCGAGCAGTAGCGATCAAAAACTAATAATTACAGGTTTTGTTGGATGGAAGTACTTTGACCAGTTCTTGATTATTAATACATTAATAATATATTATTAAAGTAATAATACATTATTAAATACATGGTTGGCTATGATAATTGTTTGTTATGGTATGTCTATGAACGAAATTAATAAAATAATTTATAATGTAATGTATTAATTTAATTAATTAATGCATTCATACATTTTTAATAAATACATTACTAAAACATTAATACATTTTTTTGTTGTAAATAAGGTATATGAGAATCCTTCTATTCAACCAAGAAAAAATTACAAAGTGATATATAGACTTTTTGATAACCTTTCTCGTAAGGAACAAGATGATTATCAAAAGACCCCCCAGAAAGAGAATAGAGGAACACTAAAGACTAACCTATGCTAAAAGAGATCCACAAGGAGTACATGGGCATAATAGGATGAAACATTATAAAGACAAGGATAAAGGGTCGGGTCATTGTGTTGACCAGAGAGGATCCCTTCTATGTTTTTTTTTACAAATATCAATCCAACCAAAGGAACAGATAGGCTCAACATCCTTCACCACCAAGTCCAGATGGTCTAAGGAAATGTCAGAGTCTTGAGATGTGGAAGCTATGGGTTCTTCCTTATCACTGTTTGAATTATCTGATTCATGAGGATGTTTATGAGCCCTTGAGAGTGGGGGTGTGGCTATGATCATGTCATTCAACTCATCCTTTTCAGGGGGAGTTTGTAAAGGCTAAACTGTGGGTTTCAGATTCAAAATTTCATAAGCTTCATGATGTTGTACTAATGTCGAAGGCTGGTACTTTGAGTCTGTGGTTGGTTTTTGTGCATTTGTTAGAGACTGTGGAGGAGTTTGGGTGTCTTTGTTATGCTTCCTATTGTTAGATGAAGATTTCACATGACTTTTGTGATTTTTAGGGTTTTTCTGACCATTATCCCTTTTCTCTGCTCCAGGGGATGAGAATGGGGTTGGGGATAAAGGACTAGATTCCTGAAGGTGTCATGTTTGCTAACGGTAGAAACACCTGAAGGATGTGTTCTTATAATAAACCAACTGCGTGTAAGGTTCATCCTTAGTCCAATATATAAGAATCCTATGTGATAGCCCTTGACCGAGGTCGATTTCAACGCATATGGAAGTGAAGGTGATGAAGACTTTCAATATTTGTTCTATGTGAATCTTGATAAACCTACCCAACACATTTTCCAAGGTAGGTAAAAAATATGGAGTATAAAAATGTAAAGGTAAATTGGGGAGTCTTTCCCAAATCGGTGTAGTCATAACAATCATGGACAATGGGTTGAAATCAGGGAACCATATCTGTATGAAAAGACCAGATCTATCCTAGAACAATGGACCTTCATCCATCACATGTTGGAAGTCCACCTCTATGGAAATGCTAAGAATGAAGAACTCTTTGGAGAAAAAAAATAGCTCATGATCTAACGACAAAGTATTATTTACCCATTCCCTTAGCTCGAAAGCTGAGGGCCATAGTCCATTGAAACAATAGATGAGATATGTTTTCTGGTAGATAAATGCAGAGCCATAGACATGGGGATATTTGACCTTTGTTGTTGGAGGTTGATCCGCAAACTGCTCCACAATGAAGGTAGATCTGAAAATATCCTTTTCTCTGGAAGTTTAAGCCTTGGACCCCGAAGGAGAAAAAATCCTTTTTTTCACGTCATGCTTGTAAGAGCTTGGTTGAGTGGAGGGTGGCGCTCCTCCACATATATGATAAACAAGATAAATGGTTACATTCCTTACATTCCCATAACCCCACAATAGAGATTCATCCATAAACTATCAACCTTCAAAGATGACTCATTGAAAGCAAGGAAAAATACATGTCGCCTGGTGGATATGGGATTTGAGCTGAAAAACGAAGTTTGAATCACGAGAGTGCAAATAGAGAGAAGAAACAGTGATGGTCTTCACAAAAAGGGGAAATCCTACAGCATCCTCAGATCAAGCTATCACACGATGAGGGAAGGCCCTTCCTTCATAGATATTGAAATTCTATGGGATGGAGGGATCTTGGTGAGGAATCGGTGCCAGAAAAAATCCTTCCTATATGAATAACCAAGGAATATTGAGGCCAAAAGTATACCTCGAGATGATACAAAGCGGGAAGGCTCCCACACAGATTCATTGCAGGGGTTGGCAACAACAATAGAGCATTGTCTTAGGGTTTCCATTGTGATCTTGAGAGCCGAAGTGCAGGTGGTCTTTGCATGCTTCCATTTGTAGCCTGAGACTTTTCTAGCAATGATGCCATCATAGGTGGGTTTTCCATACACCGACTTGTCTTCTCCTTCGACTACAATGGTTGATCGCTTGGTCGATGGTTGCTCAAACTCCATGGAGGTTTCATGATCGACTGAGAATTTTTTCTTATGTCACTCACCTCCTAGGCCTTCATCTAAGCTTCTAAAGTTGGACCATGTGCACACCATGGATCCTGAATTGTTACTAAAACATTAATACATTAATAATACACAAATAAAGTATTAATACATTAATGTATAATGTAACATATTCAATTATTAATACATTAATAAACCATTATTAAATTACTAATACATTAATAAATACATTATTCATGTAGTAATACCTTAAAAAATTCATTATTAAAGTAGTAATATATTAATAATAGGTTATTAAAGTATTGATACATTCATACATTAATTGACAATCACCATGGTTTTTTATGGTTGATCATGACCATGGTTAACTTTGGTAGATCTTGGTTGAGTTGGGGAACGAAAGGTTGACTATGGTTGGTTGTGGTTGACCATGACTATGGTTTTCTATGGTTGATTGGGGTTTATTATGGTCAACCATGCCCATGGATGACCTTCCTTGACCATGTTGATCTGATTATGGTGGGTTAAGTTGATTATGTTTAACCATAGTTTACTATGGCACTACTGCATTGCAACATTGATCATCGTTTGTTCGTCACATTACGACATCAAGTTTTGTTTGTCACATTGTCACATAAATTATTTTTCATCATATCACATTGTAAGGTTTTGGTCATCAAATTACGATGAACGGATTTTATTTGTCACATTGTGTCATTGGAAAAGGTTTCTCATCGTCTAACAACAAATTATGTTTTTCACATTGTGATGTTAGGAAATGTTCTCTCATTGAAATGTTGTTCTATGTTTCTCACATTGCCACATTGGGTTTCGTACATCACATTGTGACAATGGGTTGTGTTTTTTTCATTGCGATGTTTGGAAATTTCTGTTGAAATGTGATGTTAGGATATGTGCATCACATTGTAACATGAGGACATGTTCATCACATAGCTATGACAAGGATATGTCTAACACATTACAATGTCTATTTATTTTTTTGGATTACGATGAGAGGGATATGTTCATCAGATTGCGGTGTTTATATATTTTTGTCACTTTGTGGAGATATGACTCACTTTGTGGAGACACGACTATGTTCATCACATTGTGACATCAATTTAATTTCGTCACACTGTGACGACAAGGCTATGTTCATCACATTGTGACATTTGTCTATGTTAGTCACTTTGTGAGGGCAAGGATATGTCCGTGACATTGTGATGCCAATTTAAGTTTGGCACATTGTGATGAAAGGGCTATGTTCATCATGTTGCAACATTTGTATATGTTTGCCACTTTGTGATGTTAGTGTGTTTGCGACAACAAGGCTATGTTTGACACATTGTGATAATAGTGCTATGTTCATTACATTGCAAAGTCAGTTTATATTCATCACATTGAGATGTTTTTTTGTATTCATCACATTATGATGACAGGGCTATGTTCATCACATTGTGACATTACTATGTTTAGTAGAATGGAACATTACTATGGTTGATACATTCCAATGTTTGGAAGTGTTTGTCACATTGCGACATCGGGATATGTGTGTCGCATTGCAACGTGAGGAAATGTTCATCACATTTCGATGATAGGGTGATGCATGACACATTGTGACATCTCTTTATGTTCCAAACATTGCGATATTACTATCCATATTATGACCACATGAATATTATCATTACATTATGATGTTACTATGTTCAACAAATTGAAACGTTAGTATGTTTGTCACTTTCTAATGTTTGATTTTGTTCGTCATATTGCAATGACAGGGCTATGTTCATCACATTAGGACATCTGTATATGTTTATCTCATTGTGAAATTACTATGTTTTCTGTGACAGGGCTATGTTGAGCACATTGTGACATTTTTTTATGTTCGTCACATTGTGACAATAAGGCTATGTTCATCACATTGCAACATTACTATGTTTAGTAGATTGCAATGTTACTATATTCAACACATTCTGATGTTTGGAAGTGTTTGTGATAAGTCAGGATATGTATGTCACATTGAAATGTGAAGAAATATTTGTCACATTTCAATGACAGGGAAATGGGTAACACATTGTGACATCTATTTATGTTTGACACATTGCGACGTTACTATCCATATTGTGACAACATGGATATTTTCATCATATTGTGACGTTACTATGTTCAAGAGATTCGAACATTACTATGTTCATTAGATTCCAACATTAAACTATGCTCATCACTATGCAATGTTACTATGTTCAAGGCATTGCAACATTACTATATTCGTCACGTTGTAACGTCTGGTTTTATTCGTCAGATTGCAATGTCGGGTATGTTTGTTGCATGACAAGGTTGGTTTGTGTTTGACACATTAAGAAAAGGAATTTTTGGCGAAGTTTTTTTTAAATCTAACTAAATGTTTCTTTTATGAAAAAGATAAGAACGTTGAACTGATACGATATACTATATAGAAGAAAAGTATTATTAAGTATTATTTCATAAAATTTGTATTTATTAAATGCATTAACAAATGCATTACGAATGTATTAATACATTAAAAAAATATTAATACACTAATAAAATAATACATTCATAATACATTAGAACATTAATAAAGTATTAATACACTAATAAAGTAATACATTAATAAATTTCGTAATACATTTAACTTAATTAATGTATTTAGTAATACATTATTAAATTAATAATATATTATTTTTTAAGGTATACATTAAATTATTAATATAATAATAAAATAATACATTATTAAAATATTAATACATCAATAAAATAATAAAACAATATTATATAAATATAATAATAATAATACATTATTAAAATATCAATACATTATTACATAAATGTAATAATATACTATTAATACATTAAGTAGTAATTCATTATTATTATTAAACATTACTATATTATTTATTAAACATGATTAATATATTAATTAATAATTAATAAATAAAAACAAATTATTATAAATTATTAAATTATTAAATCCATATCAAATATTAATAATGATAAATATTTAAATTTTGAATATATATAAATATTAATAATGATAAATATTTAAATTTTGAATATATATAAACATTGAAAGGAAAAAATATGACTAACTTACTTAGTATAGTAATTGTTATAATATTTCACTTGCCATATTCACGGTTGTATGAGATATTAACTACCCATTTTTATTTTTTTTCTTACCCTAAATTTATTACAATTACTTTTTCTTCTCCTAAATTATTAGGACATACATGTAAGAGGATTGGTCTTTTGAATCATTATTGGCTACAAACACCCTAAAGCATTTTTCCTTAAGAATTATTAATATGTACAAACTTGGTAAATCATTTTGCTCGAATCCCAAGAAGAAAATGTGATTTTTCTTTTATTTGATTAGCTATTTTATGATGAAAAGCATTATTAGATGCTTGGTCCTAGTCACTCTTGAAATCAACTCTTTATTTTCTGTAGCATTATTACTTCATACAAAAATGTTACATTGCATTCATCACGTTTCTCAAGAGAGAGACTAGAGCCAAGGAAGAGGGCTAGATAGAAACCATTACGGGTAGGTGGGTAAGTAAGTAGAGCCTTTCCCCAAAGTCAACATTCCGAGATCCGAGTTGCCAACAGAGGGAAGGGAAGATTTTTAGACAAGTTTTTAACAAGCATATCACTTTAGTTACCTAGTTTCCACCGTTATTGCATTCAAATGATTTAAGAACATATTTTATTAAAAATGTTACACTTCATTCAATTATTTTTGAAAAACATATACAAAATGTTATATTACATTCAAATTATTTGAGAACATTTTTTTATTGAAAAAACTTGTACAACAATATGATATTGAATTTGAAACAAAACGTGGTTGTACAGATCCATAATAGTTTTCCATGTTGAGATCCAATAGCCACGAATCCATATAAAATAAACCATTTTAGTTTTTAATATTGAGATTCTTTAAAGAATACTTAAAGAGAAGACCATGTTGTTCTTAAACTTTCTCAATGTAAAAAATAAAAATAATTTATTTTCCAAAACAATAATTAAAAAGTAAAAATAAATTTTAACTCAAATTCATCGATTTCTTTTGTCAAATTTTGATTTACTCTTATCTGCAAGTGTGATAAGGAAGATAGAATGTGAGAACTTTAATTTATTAAAACGATGTCCCTCATGCATGTTTAATCTATCTGAGGAATGAATTAGACCTAAATCAATATTTTGTCATGAAAATGGAAGGAAAACATTATAAATTATAGTTTGCATTGTGAATATGAAAACCTTTGCTAAGTTACACTGCCACTATAAACTCTACGATAAATTACAGTTTAACCGTAAATTAAAGAAAAAGTTGTTTCTTTGAGAATGGTGTCATTCTTCATCGTTAAGCCCTTGAACATATAGGAAATCATAGACATGGCAAGGAGTGGGGATAGTTCCCTTCTGCTCAAATCCATATTCCTCCTCGACTTCCTTGAGAATATTTTGGGGATGAGTATGGTGGATTTGACATGGTGGTCAAGCATCTGGGATCCCAGTGATTTGGCTCTGCACTGATGGGTCTTCTATAGAAACCAATGGCTACACCATTCTGACTACAACCAACTACAACCAACTATCAAAATAGTAAAAACCCTAACCATAAAGCCAAGGCAATGACAACTATTAACCCTAAAACAAAACAACTAAAAAATATGGGTTGTGAAAATAGTAACAACTCTCAATGAAAAAGAATCAACCTCCCAAAAATTTATACCAAAGCATATAAAAAACTTTCGACTCCTTTCGAACTATTTGTGAGTGCACATCATAGATCTATATCACAAACCTTCTTGAAAGCTCCTCCACAAGTACATTTGTGTCTGTCGGCGACACATCTATATAATTCCACCCCGGAATGGAATTAATTGGCCAAGCGAATATTGGCCACCGAATGGAATGGATATATGGTGGTCGGGCTCATAAATATGAATCCAAAGTCTAATACATGATCATAAATAATTTCAATAAATAATTTCATTATATAGATCATTATATAGTAAAACAAATTGTAAGGTGTGAAGAGTCATGAGTAGATGACGCGAACCCAGGACACGACATTAGATGACATCTAGTAAAAAAAATCGTAAGGTGTGAAGATTCATGAGTAGATGAATTTAATTCGTGACACAAAATTAGATGACATATGGTAATGGAAGCCGACGGGCACTGCTACACTCACCATCCAGCTGACATCTGGTAAGGCCAAAAAAAAAATCATGTTTATCATGGTTAATCTTATGAATCATATAAACTTGGTAATCAGATGGCTAGATAGTAATTTTTTAATATGATTAAGTAAATTTGAAAAAGTAAACACGTTAAGAGATGCATTAAAAAATAAGAGGAAGTTATGAACATTAAATCACATTCATTGATTTGGAAGGAAAACCAAGAATGAAATTAATCTCAATTTTTTAAGTTTTTAGGATTTTTAATCTTTATTG
>JZKD02S2321815.1:331971-357150 GCA_000966675.3 Picea glauca
CACACACACACACAGATATATATATATATATATATATATATATATATATAGAGAGAGAGAGAGAGAGAGAGAGATAGATATATATATATATCTGTGTGTGTGTGTGTGTGTGTGTGATAATAACAACCATACTCAATATATATATTATTTTTCATAACACCCTTTTGCAGGAATTTCCAGTTATATTTCCATCGTCATCATCTAGAGACTTTATTCATAGAATCTTGTGTACAAGGCCATAGGGTTTTACATTTTATCAAAAATCATGCTTAGATGGGACATGCCCTAGGTGCGGTGGAATTACATCAATAAGAAAGTGCATCCATGTAAGCAATGAGTATGATTTGGGGAGGAAGGAGGTTGCCTTGCAAAGATTTAAATATGGGACATATGATACTAATAGAGGGAATGAAAGAAAAAATATACAATTGGTTACTTCCCAAGTACGAGTTTGTGACTTCATGAAGGAATTCATCAAAAATACATGACATTATGTTCATCATATCCATGTGGATTGATGGAAGGAAAAGCATTTTAGAATATGAATATATACATTTCCTATTGGTAATGTGTTATCAGTGGCTAATTTTGCTGAGAACTACACCCTTCAACTGAAAAATGAGATTCAAATCCAATATTATCACTCAGAGAAGGTCATCATAATGGTAGATATCACATATAGGCATGGACCATATAGTAATGAACAAAACAAAGTTATATTGAAAGAGTATTGTTTCTACATAAGAGATGATCTTTTCCATGACTTAGCCTACATACAACATTCTTTCCAATTGTTGTACAATAAAATTAATGAGAAGAGCAGACAGATGGATCAAAATTGGATTTCGTTAGATGGTTGTGCAGGCGAGTTAAAATATGTTCATGTATTTCAATGGTTGTTTATGTTGCATAAAAAAACTAAAGGTACCACACAATTGGAACTATTTGAGTCTGGGCTCGGGAAAGGGGAGCATGATGGAGCATGTGCATGCATAAAAATAGAGTTATGTAGGAAATAAATGATTTCACTACTACTTCTCTCATTCAAGACAAAAAATCCATTGTTGAATGGTGTTCTTCAATAATGGGAGAGAGAACAAGAACCCATGAAGACCAATCACACAAGAAAGGAAACACACATAGATATTTTTTGGAGGTGGTCGATGTAGATCAATCACAGTCGTATGAATGAAGAAAAATCTAGGTAACTCATGGATTCCATTCAGTTAGAACATCAAACAATGAAATAGTTGAAATATGGATGAGAAAAATCTCTTGCTTATGTGTTCCATGTAGTACTAATGAATGGGATGACTGTGAATCGACAGACTGGGTTGATGGATGGGATAGTGTATAAATCCACATTGGTCAATGCATAACTATGGAATTATACCAATTAGAGGAGGAATGTAATGTCCCCAGGACCTTCATCCCACTGGTCGGGCAAACACTACTGTGCGAAAAAACATTATTCTCATAATTAATTAATAACATGCATTTAAATCAAATTAAACACATTTAACTCAGAGTAGGCACAAGATTACTGCTAACATAAATAATCCCTGGCATTAACAATAATTCATATGCACAACAGAATACATGATACATATAAGCATCACAGGCATGAAAAACATAATATTAAGCATAATCTGATACTTATATTTGAAATCGTGGTAATTCCACCAACTACGTGCAGGCCTTCCACGAACCTCCTAGCCTTAGATCATGCTAGTCATCATTCTCAGTAGTGGGTCAACCCCAATATGGGACTAATATCCACCCAAGGAAAGCAATCCTAGTCTAGGCTGAGGTTACGGGAAAAACTGCACAGAATAACCAGAAGGATTCTTCCCAGGATGCCTTCTTATGCCCACTACTCACAGAATCTCATTACCCACATGTCTGTTCCACTCGGGAGTATACACCTTCACAAGAAAATTCCATCAGTGCTTCACCTCCCTCTCTAGGTCTTCGAAACAGGCCAAATTAGGAATTCTTAGAGCTTTGTAGCTAGTTCTGGACTCTCTCTAGAAGAATTCCACTTCCCAGTAGACTCCTTCACCTGGAAATAGCTTCTCACAAGCCTGATAGACTGCCTCTTCAACTAAGGGCCTTAAAACCCAATTCTTCATCCCCTTCCAAATCAATTCTTACATGGTGAGGATAACCACAACAACAATAGCAATTCGGTTAACTCATGGTGACAACAACAACATGAATTTGGGTATGGACATCCAAAAACAATAACAGTCCACACAAAGACACAACACGTTTCAGACATTTACAGGGTGCTCGTGCTTCAAAGGAGACACAACTCAGTCTATGAGTTTACCACTAGTTTCAGGGTGCATGACAGGGAATCAAGAAAGAGCTCGATCACAGAGCTAAACATAATTCATGAAGGATGGGGAGTGGAAAAGCGACTCAGGTGGAGAATGGTAAAATGCAAGAGAAACAATTTTCCTGTGAGGGTTTCCTTCACGATGTGCGAGTAAGAAAATGCAGACACAGAAGAAAAAATAGGTTCATATGGGCATCACGGTGAACTCAGGTGGAGGATGACAGAATGACCGAACCCCCTCCATGACTGACTTCTGCAGTTTTTAACTGCATGTTCCTGGGTTGACACATGTCACCCATGAATCTGCATGCACTCCATCATCATGCGTTCCTCTCCAGGAACTTAGGACAAAACATATATTTCACATGGATTTTGGAATAATATTAAAATATTATTCCCAAGGACTTAAGCCCCTAGGCTTATCCCCTAGGATCAACACTTACCCTCTCTTTCCAACCTTCCAGCCCCCAATCCCTTACCCATTCTATGCAATCTTAGTCCCCCATCACTCATTCATCGTGGTTGGTCTACACGCAGTGGTGTTTATATTTTTTATTAATGTTCTACATGATTACATATACAAAAGCAGGCTCCCGACCTTAACACTTAGGCTCTCCAACCTAATAACACATAAGCCCACTATATTATATAAACTTGGCTCACCAGCCTATAAAAAAAAATTACAATTCATAATACAATTGGGGCATGTCCTTGGGGTATTACAATCCCCTCCCCTTATTTTTTCACTGTCCTCAGTGCAACTTTTACATAGTATTTGCAAGATTTCCAAAATCTTCAAAAAGATATGGGTATTCTGCTCGCATAGCATATTCATGTTCCCATGTTGCATCCTCAGGACCGTACCAAGTCCATTGGACCTTTACAAGTCCTATGGATGGATTTTGGATCTATTTATTTTTCTGGTCCAATATGCGCACAGGATGCACTTGTAGGACACCTTCTTGTTCCACCTGAATCACATTACAATCGATAACATGATTAGTATTTGGTATATATTTCTTAAGAAATGAAACATGAAATGAATTCTGTCCAGTCATGGATGCAGGTAATGAAAGGATATATGGAACTGACCTAATCCTTTCGAGGATTTCAAATGGCCCACAAACTCTGGCTGCCAACTTGGCGTAACTTCCCAGCTTCAAGGAACTCTTGTTAGCTTCCACTTTTGGGAAAACATGATCACCCACTTTGAAATCTCTGTTAGTTTTGTTCTTATCAACATAACATTTCTTCCTGTCCTGGGCATCTTTCAAAGTCTACTTAATTTTTACCATTTTTTCCTCCATCTCCTTGAGCAAATCTGGCCCAACTACTGCTCTATTAGCTGGATTATCCCAGCTCACTGGAGTATTTCAGTTTCTTCCATTAAGTGCTTCAAATGGGCTCATATTCAATAATGCATGATACCCATTGTTGTAGGCAAATTCTACCAAGTGCAGGTAGTCTTCCCATCTTGATGGTTTGTCCATCACATACATTCTCAGTATGTCTTCTACTACTTTGTTCACCTTGTCTGTCTTTCCATCAGACTCAGGATGATAAGTTGTAATAAAGTTTAGATTCGTTCTAAATTCTTTGAACAATCCTTTCCAAAAATTCGATGTGAATTTTGGGTCTCTGTCAAACACAATCATTTTAGGAATTCCGTGCAATCGTGACATTTCCTTTATGAAAATATAAGCAACATATTCTACCTTGTGAGTAGTTTTCAGTGGAATAAAATGGGCATCTTTTGTAAGCTTGTCCACCACCACCATGATCGAATCATGCAGCTTGGTTGTTCTAGGTAATCCCATAATAAAATCCATCGTTACTGCTTCCCACTTCCATTCAGGAATGGGTAAAGGTTGCAGCAACCCTGCTGGGTGCCTATGCTCAGCTTTAACTTTTTGGCACTCCATACATTTGGTGATGTATTTATCGATCTCTCTCTTCATAACCTGCAAAAATTAATGGCTCTTGACCACTGCTACTATTTTCTAATATCTAGGGTGCCCTGGATAAGGCACATTATGCATCTCCTACAAAATCATTAGTTTCAAGCACTGGACATTGGGTACAAAAATTTTGTTCTTGTACAGAAGTATTCCATTGGTTTCCAATTTATAAATTTCCATCTTCTGTGGCATCTTACCCTGCTGTAGCTTGGCTACCAATTCTCTGTACTGTAGATCTACATTTGCAGCCTCTATAATTATGCTTTTAATATCAGTCTAATACATGCTAATGTTTGTAGCATGTAATTAATGCACCCTCCTTTTGAGTGCATCAACCACTTTATTCTCCTTTCCTTTGATATGCTTGATCTCAAAGTCATACTCACACAGAAATTCCAGCCACCAACTTTGTCTAGCATTTAAGGTTGGTTGATCAAACAAATATTTCAGACCGTTATGGTCTGTTCTGAGTTCAAACCTCCTTCTCATGAGGTAATGCCTCCATTTCTTTAGAGTGTGAATGATTGCTGCCAACTCCAAATCGTGAGTGGCATAATTATTTTCGTTCTCTTTCAGCTTCCTGGACTCATAACATATTACAAATCCATTTTGACTGAGAAATATTCCCAACCGTTCTTTACACACATCTGTGCACATGATGAAATCCAAATTTGGATCTGCAATTCTCAATATTGGAGCATTGGTTAATAGCTGCTTCAATCGTTGTAAAATTTTCTCACACTCTTCAGTCCACTGAAACTTTTTCTCCTTCCTTTGCAGGGAAGTGATAGGGTGAGATATCTTTGAGAACCCTGCAATAAACCTTCTATAATAGCACACTATACCCATAAAGGATCTAACCTCCACCACATTCCTTGGTGTTGACCATTCTCTGATGGACTCAACCTTCTTGGGATCCACGGTGATCCCTTCTTCTGAAATAATGTGCCCCAAGTAATGGATCTGCCTTTGATAAAATGCGCATTTTCTCGACTTGGCATACAGCTGGTGTTCTCTCAACACTTGTAGCACCATCCTCAGGTGTTGTTCATGCTCTTCCTCTGACTTGGAATACACCAAAATGTCATCCAGGAAGACTATGAAAAACTTGTCTAGATATTCCATGAATACACCATTCATCAATCATATAAAAACAACAGGTGCATTCGACAGCCCAAACGGTACCACTGTGAACTTGTAATGGCCATACCTTGTTCTAAAGGCGATCTTGCTAATGTATTCATCCTTTATTATTACCTGGTGATATCCCGATCTGAGATCTATCTTCGAAAATATTTTTTCACCTTTCAATTGATCGAAAAGATCGTCGATCCTCGACAAAGGATACTTGTTCTTGACAGTTACTTTGTTCAACTGTCTAAAATCAATGCAAAACCTCAACATCCCATCCTTCTTCTTCACAAACAGGACTGGGGCACCCCAAGGTGACACGCTTGAGCGAATTTACCCCTTCTTTAGAATCTCTTCAAGCTACAATTTCAACTCTTTCATCTCTGGCGTACTCATTCTACAAGGAGATTTCGACACTGGAGCTGCTCCAGGCATCAAATTTATAGAGAAATCGATATCTCTCTTCAGAGGTAGTCTAGGTACCTCCTAAAATATATCTTCAAGCTCTGTTAGTACTACATGGTCTCCAATCTTTGAGACTTCATCTCTGGATGCTTCCTCCACATGGGCTGCAAACAATTGACAACCTTTCATGTTGCACTTTTTCAACTGCATAGCTGAGATTTCCCTAACAACCACAGCTCTGGGAATTCCTTGGACTGTTTTTCACCTCCCCTCTTCATCCATGCATGTAAATTCCTTATTACAACAGTCCAGGAGGGCATGGTGTTGGTCCAACCAGTCCATCGCAATTAAACAATCATAAGAGCCTAAAGGCAGAATATTCAATTCATCCTTCATGCTCAATCCCTTCATGTCCACTAGACAAGACTTAACCAACTCAGTGACTTTTCTCTTCTTTCATGTAGCCAACTACACTAACCAAGACTTTTCATGTTTTCTTCTTGATCAATGCAAACTTTCCACCACTCTAGGGTCTATATAACTATGGCTAGCCCCTGAATCAATTAAAAGAATAAATGGTTGGTTGTTAATCATACCTTCCACTTCAATCATGTGAACCTAAAATTCAGCTTGCTTGTTGTCTGCATAGATCCTTGGCATTCTACTGCCCATGTCCTTCAATGTTTTAGCTTGTTGAAAATTATGGGCATCTCTTGCTTTGCCATTTTTATGGGGACAATCTCTGTACTTGTGGTTCTCTTTATAGCCCCAACACTAAATGGGTGTTTGTCTCGGCCTTTGTTGCCCCACTTCATCCATTCTTAGCTCTCTAAATGATGGACGTCCTTGAGGACTATTTCTGAAAAAGGGAGGTTTATTTCCCTTCTACCTCTATTATTTCTTAAACTTCTTCTGTTCAACCCAAGCCTTCCAAAAGGTAGGATTTTCTCTTTGTTGTTCATATAAGAATTTCTCTCTTCTTATTCTTTCTTCCATAGTCTTAGGATCATCATATTGAATCTTTTCACCAATTGGAGGTGGCAATCCACTCAGATACCTCTGAATCTTGGCAGCCTTATCTTTGATGAATAGAACATACTTCAGTAATTCCAAAAACCTTCTTTCATATTCATCAATGGGCATGTTTCCCAGCTTGAGTTCAAAGAACTCCTTCATCTTTCTATCATAGTATCTTCTAGTTAGGTATTTCCTCTTGAAATACCTCTTGAATTCCTTCCATGTGATATATTTCTCTCTAATGTGTTGCACCTACACAAGTTGATCCCACAACATGGATGCTTTTCCTTTTAGTTGATACATCACAATTCTTCCTTCTACATGAGAGGAATAATTATGCAATTGGAAATATTTCCTCATGCCAAGAAACCATGTTTCAACATATTCCTCCTCCTTATGTTCTCCATAAAATGTTGGAGGCTTAATCTTGTTCATCTCCCCTTTCAATTCATCCACTCTAGATCTTCATTGTTTTTTGCTAGGGGATGGGATTGAACTACTATGTGCTTCTTTATCAAAATGCTTTGGGGAGTGATGATGATTTGTGCTACCAATCCTCGATCTTCGTTTTCTCTCAGGGGTCCTGTGACTCCCTTTTTTTCTTGTGTCACTCTCCTTTTCTAATTTCCTTTCTATTCTTTCCAGGTTCTTCAACATCTTTAAGTTGAATTCACCCTGCCGATACCTGACCCTCATGAGCTTTCGACTATCAGCTCGGTGAGCCTAGGCATATTTCTGCAATATTTCAATGATTTTAATCACATGCCCTTCCTTATCCATCTCTTTCATTCTCTGAATTGGAGGCAATCTAAACCTCTTCCATTTCTATACTCGACGTCGATTCACGACTATCCTAACACTTGTTGAACTCTACATACACAACCTGCAATCAACCAAAGTTTTTCAGTCCTTAAACCATTAATAAAACTGCAACATTCATAAACCAACACGAATAAGAAAACCTTTCGATTCCATGAATTTTCTGAGCTCTGTTTGGCTCTACAATTTATGGTGATATCCCACATTTTCTTAGTCCCCAACCCATGCATCCACGGGCCATGATCAAACACTAAACTAATAGGTGCTACAAGGCTCTCCAAACGAATCTTTTGGTTTAGGGATTTCGGGGCTTCGGGGTTTCGGGTTTCATGGTTTTGGTCCTGGAGGTTCTCACACTCACTTCCCTCTCCAGCTCCCAACTTCCAAAAATTCGATTTCCTTACCCTATGGGCCCACAACATAGTTGTCACCCATCAAGGTAGTGACACATGGTGTCCTTAAGAAGTTCCACCTCACTCCCAGTGATGTCAGGGGGCCCCACTACTTTTACTTTTCGTTTCAGAGTTTTGGGCATCAGGAGTTCATGCATGTACACATCTCGAACTTTCATTTGCTGAAATTCTGAAATTATGGTCTATTCATCTACTTGATCCAACGATCAAGTTCGTCTCCTACGATCTACAGTGTAGATCATTTCAGGATTTCGAGGTTTTGGGTTTTTGGTAACTGAGAGTTCACGATGTAGCAACTCCTAATCTCTTGTCACTTCAATCCCTGAATTCCGATACACAAGTTCTTGTATCAGATATAACGATCCTTGATGATTTGGATCTAATGGTCCAGATATCTCCTATGCTTACACCTATCAAAGCTCTTCATCCCTAACTTCCTTTCTAGTTGGCTAGATGTGATGGCTCATGGGATTTTGACACTTCTTCCTGGAAGTGCTCCACCATCTAGTTCTACCCTTGTTAATCTCTTTCACTATTCAAGACTTGCAGTGACCATGAATTTGTCTTGCGCTCCAAGTTCATGATCTCTGAATTCATGAAATGATCCAACATTGAAAACCAACCATGATCAATGACCCACGTTTATTCTGGATCCTAGGGTGGCAATTTTCTCCATCCACTAACCACCTTGCAAAATCTGGCCATCTTACGACCCTGGTGATTTCGCAAGTTATCCACAGACAATTCTGACTGTCCAACTCTGCTTCTCAAGGATTTCTGGCCAATGACTTGGTACCCTCCTTCTGAACCTTCATCTACTTGATCCAACACTTATGGTGTAGATTTTTCTCTCCCTGTGGCCATATACCACACTGGCTACAATTTTATAATAAAACTACACCTCCTAAGATTTGTAACACGGTCAAGTAGTCCGTTGACACTCAGAAACATTATGAGGTTTGAAATTAGTCCTCTAGACACAATTTATTCTCAAAACCTCGGTCCAACGACTACTTATCTAGCCCATCTAGGCTCAGTGTTGAAACATGGCTCTGATACAATACTATAACGTCCCCCGGGCCTTCATCCCACTGGTCGGGAAAATGCTACTATGCGGGACAACATCATTCTCATACTTAATTAATAACATGAATTTTAATCAAATTAAACACATTTAACTCAGAGTAAGCACAATATTACTCCTAACATAAATAATCCATGGCATTAACAATAATTCATATCCACAACATAATACATGATACATATAAGCATCATAGGCATGCAAAACATAATATTAAGCATAATCTTATACTTATCTTTGAAACCGTGGTAATTCCACCAACTATGTGCAGGCCTTCCATGAACCTCCCAGCCTTATACCATGCTGCTCATCATGCTCATCAGTGGGTCACTCGCGAGCTGGGACTAAGCTCCACCCAACTCAAGGAATCCTAGTCTAGGCTGAGGTTACAAGGAAAACTGCACAGAATAACCGAGAGGATTCTTCCCAGGATGCCTTCTTATTCCCACTAATCACGGACTCCCATTCCCCACATGCCTATTCCACCTGGGAGTATACACCTTCACAAGAACATTCCATCAGTACTTCACCTCCCTCTCTGGGTCTCGAAAACAGGCTAGATCAGGAAGTCTTAGAGATTCATCGCTGGATTTGGACTCTCTCTGGAAGAATACCACTTCCCAACAGACTCCACCTAGAAATAGCTTCTCATAGGCCTAACAAACTGCCTCTTCAATTAAGGGCCTTAAAACCCGATTCTTTATCCCCTTCCGACTCAATTCTCGCACAGTGAGGATAACCATAACAACAATAGCAATTCGGTTAACTCATGATGATAGAAGCAACAAGAATTTGGGTATGGACATCCAAAAATGGAAACATTCCCCACTAAGACACAACATGGTTCAGATATTTATAAGGTGCTCAGAATTCACATGAGACACCACTCAGTCTGCGCGTTTTCCAGTAGTTTCAGGGTGTGTGACAAGGAATAAACATAGAGGTTAATTTCAGAGCTAAATAGAATTCACAAAGGATGGGGAATGGCAAAGCGTCTCAGGTGGAGAATGGAAAAATGTAACAGAAACAATTTTCCTGTGAGGGTTTCCTTCATGGTGCGCGGGTAAGAAAATGTAGATGCATAGGCAAAACAGGTTCAGACGGGAATCACAGTGAAGTCAGGTGGAGTATGAAAGAATGACTAAACCCCCTCCATGGATGACTTCTGCAGTTTTTAACTGCATGTGCCTGGGTCGACACATGTCACCCATGAAATTGCATGCACTCCATCAAGATGTGTTCCTCTCTAGGAACTTAGGACAAAACATATATTTCACATGGATTTTGGAATAATATTAAAATATTGTTCCCAAGGACTTAAGCCCCTAGGCTCAACACTTAGCCTCTCTTTCCAACCTTCCAACCCCCAATCCCTTACCCATTCTGTGGAAGCTTAGTACCCCGTCACTCACTCATCGTGGTCAGTCTGCATGCAATGGTGTTTATATTTTTTATTAATGTTTTTCATGATTACATATATAAAAGTAGGCTCCCATCCTTAACACTTAGGCTCTCCTACCTAACAACACATAAGCCCACTAGCTTATATAAACTTGGCTCACCATCCTATAAAACAAAATTACAATTCATAATACAATTGGGGCACATCCTTGGGGTATTACAAGGACCACTCAATTATTTCAACATATTATGATCATGTCTTAGATCTCGTACTATGAGGTTCATTGAATCCTTTTATCAAATTTTGAATAACTAGAATTAATGGTTTATGCTTTGGTCATTAAGTGGATTCACATTTTGGCACACCATTTTTTGCAAGGAACATATACATAATGGTTTCCTAAAGAGATAATGAATTTGGCACTGATTATTGGCAGGAATGATGCTTAGAGGGAAAGAAGACCCTCATGTGATCAATAACAGACTATTTTGGCTGTGTAAGACAAATAATTTTGGCTTCATTTTGACTATTGTTAAAACATACCCTGCCTTAAAATATACCCATGCCATGCCTTGATTTTCCATTATTTTCCTTGCCTTTCCTTTCCTTCACTTTCCTTTCCTTTCCTTGTCATCCCATCACTTGAGTTTCCTTTCCTTTTCTTCCCATCACTTTCCTTTCCTTTCCTTTCCTTACCATCCCATCACTTTCCTTTCCTTCACATTCCATGCCATGTCTTCACTTTGCTTGCCTTTCCTTCACTTGCCATGCCATGCCTTTCCATGAATTTCCTTGCCTTCACTTTCCATGCCATGCCTTTCCATGAATTTCCTTTCCTTCACTTTCCATGTCTGGTCTTTATATACCATGCCTTTCCATACCATGTCTTTCCATTCCTTGCCTTTCCTTCACTTTATTTTACTTTCTTTTCCTTCACTTTCCTCACCTTCACTTGAATTTCCATTCATTCCTTTCCTTTCCTTTTCATTCCTTGCCTTTTCTTTGCATTCCTTTCCTTTCCTTTCCATGTCATGCTTTTCCATTTCATACCTTGCTTTCCCTTTCCTTGACTTCATTTTATTTTCCATACCTTCACTTTCCATTCCAGGCCTTCCCATGCCTTACCTTCACTTTCCTTGACTCATCTTTCCTTCACTTGAATTCACTTTACTTTCCTTCACTTGCCTTTACTTTCCTTTCCTTCACTTTCCTTCACTTTCCTTGCCTTTCATTGTCTTCACTTTCCTTCACTTGCATTTCCTTCACTTTTCTTTCCTTCACTTTCCTTCACTTCACCTGCCTTGCCTTCACTTTCCTTCACTTTAATTACCTTTCCTTTCCTTCATTTACCTTTCCATTTATTCCTTTCCTTTCCATTCATTCACTTTCCTTGGCTTCTCTTTACTTCACTTTCCATGCCATGCCTCCCATGCCTTGCCTTCACTTACCTTTTCTTGTATTTCCTTCACTTGAATTCACTTTCCTTGCCTTGAATTTCCTTCACTTTCCTTCACTTTCATTTCCTTCACTTACCTTCAGTTGTATTGTCTTCACTTTATTTCACTTTCCTTGCCTTCAATTGCCTTACCTTCACTTGTCTTTCCTTCACTTGCATTCAATTACCTTTCCTTCACTTGAATTCACTTTACTTTCCTTGCCTTTCCTTCACTTGCCTTGCCATTCATGTCTTTCCTTTCCTTTCCATTCATTCACATTCATTGCCTTCACTTTCCTTTCCTTCACTTTCCTTGGCATTCATGTATTTCCTTGCCATGCCACTCATTCACTTTTCTTTCCTTCACTTTCTTTACCACTCATGCCTTGCATTGCCTTGCCATTCATTTCCTTGTAATTCATTGACATTCCTTTCCTTGCCTTACCATGCCTTGCATTACCTTGTTATGCCATGCCTTTCTTTCTCTTTCCTTTCCTTCACTTTCCTTGCCTTTCCTTTTCTTTATTTCACTTGTTATTCCTTCACTTTCATTTCCTTCATTACCTTGTTATTCTATGCCTTTCTTTCTCTTTCCTTTCCTTCACTTTCCTTGCCTTTCCTTTGATTTATTTCACTTGTTATTCCTTCATTTTCATTTCCTTCACTTTCCATGCCTTTCATTGCCTTATCATACATTTTGTTAACTTTCCATGCATGCCTTTCCTTTCCATGTCTTGATTTCACTTTTCTTTCCTTCACTTGCCTTGTCTTTCTTTCAATTTCCTTTCCTTCACTTTCCTTCCCATGCCTTTCCTTGCCATGCCATGTCATACCTTGTCATACCTTTCCTTTCCATGCATTTAGATTCCTTTCCTTTCATTCACTTTCAATTCCTTGACTTTCCATTCCATGCCTTTACCTTCCTTTCCTTGCCTTGCCTTTCTTTGCCATTCCATGCCATGCCTTTCCTTGCCTTGTATTTCCTTGCCTTGTTGTGCCTTGATTTCATTTTCCTTGCCTTCACTTTCCTTTCCTTTTCATGCCATTCATTTCCATAACATGCCTTGTCATTCCATGCCTTTCCTTCACTTGGGTTACCACGTCTATCCTAAAAAGGTGTTAAATCGTAAAACATATGTAATAAGCATTGAGAAAATCCCTATTGATGGATATAATCAAACATGTTGATGTTTGGACAACATCAGGAATACATTCTCTTAGAATAATAATCAATAATATAATTATTGATTATTAAATATCATATATAATAAGTAAATTATAATAAAAAATAGTTATTGATTATTCAAGGGGTGCATCCTTTCATGGATGGATGTGTGCTGGTAATGGTAGAAGAAATATTATTTGGAGGGTCACTGTATATAGTTGTGCACAATATAAGTTGATCTCCTCTAGGAGATCCTTTTTGGTGTTCATGTTTCTTGTTTCGGGAAGGTCACATGTAATACCTCTGAGAAGGATCCATAATGAAGGTCACAGGGATAAGACATGGAGGGAAATACCTTCCAACATGATATCAAGGAGAGACATTTCCAAACATGATCCTCAGAGACAAGAAGTCTCTAGGAGTAGTGTACCTCCCAGGATGGGACCATGCCAGATAATAAATATAGTTCCAATGATCATGGATAGAACTAGTCAATATTGACTATAGAACAACTATGGCAGATCCAGTAGAGGAGGAAAACATATTATGAGACTCAGAGGGAGCAGGTGTAGCAATCTTAGAACATGATTCGATCCATGAGATGTTGAAGAAGCAGGCATGGAAATATTTCCAATGTATGTAGAGGAATTCCTAAAGAGGGAGACAATACTGCATCCAGAGGGAGTAGAGATTGAGTTACCTCTAGATAAGGAGGAAGAGTTAACCTTAGTGTCATAGGGAGAAGAGACATAGGAGGAGTCACCTCCATATCTAGAGGGAGTGTTGATTTTTTTCATCTTCCTGAGACATTGGTTTCATGAGGGAACCTCAATATATCAAGTGCGGTCCAAGATGACTTAGTATGATCAACATTTATCTATGATTCTCTGGGAAAAGGAATCCATGCCTATAGTGTATGTTCATAATAGAAGTCCTCATAAGACTTTGAGGAACATGATGCCCGAGGATGCCTTCACCAAACTGAAGCCTGAGGTTGGACACTTCAGGATATTTGGGTGTCCATTATACATTAATGTACCCAAGGATAAATAAAAGGATCAAGCTAGACCCTTTAGGAAGAAAGGGTACGTTTGTGGGGTACAATGAGTCTTCAAAGGAATATCGGATCTACATCCCTGGTTAGAGACAAATTGAAGTGAGAATAGATGTTACCTTTGAGGTGGAGGTATCATTTAAAGAGATATAGAGTATATCACATGCATATTGATCAAATTGATCATGTTGATCATGTAGCTCCAGTTGATGTTCCCAAAGATATTGTAGTAGTTTGGAAGAGACCTACATGGGCTTGCCAGAAACTAAAGGAGTTAGAAGGATATGTAGATCCTCATGGTAACTTTGGAGTGATAAAGATACCTCAAATATATTCATTTTATGCTGCATCTATGAGCCACATCATTCATTTTTATCCTTCCTATTATGAGGAGGCGACTAGTCATCCAGTATCGAGAGATGTCATGATGGAGGAATATGAATACATCATGAAGAATGATGTGTGGGATATTGTTCTGAGACCTGAGGGGAAGTCTGTAGTGACTTCAAATGGATCTAAAATATCAAGCACATAGTTGACGAGAGCATCGAGAAGCACAAAACGTGATTTGTTTCTAGGGTATTCTCTCGGGTGGAATGAATAGATTATGAGGAGACATTTTCTCCTGTTTCTCGATACACTTCTATCTAGATGATTATTTCCCTTGTAACACCCATGGATTAGAGAGTACATCATATGGATGTAAAGACAGCCTTTCTCAATGGATATATTGAGGAAGAAGTATACATCAAGCAACTATATGGTTTCATGATACATGAGAAAGAGTCTCATGTGTGCAGGTTGAAGATGGCCTTATATGGACTCAAGAAACCACCTCAAGCTTGGTATGCAAGGATTGATGGACACCTGATGATTTTTTGACTTCAAAAAATGTTTTATCGATCCCAACTTGTACTACAAGATTGTTAATGGTGAGTCTTTGATTTTGGTCCTCCACGTTGATGATTTATTCCTCATCGGTACAAAGAGCCTTAATGTTGAATGCAAGTATGTGTTGGCCCATAAGTTTTATATGAAGGACCTTGGTATGATGCACTACTTCTCGGGACTAGAGGTGTGGTAGATAACTGATGAGAACTTCCTAAGTCAAGGGAAGTACACAGTTGATATATTAAAGAAGTTTTTGATGTTGAACTTGAAGCCTATGGCTACACCAATGGTGACAAATCTGAAGAAACTAAGTGTGTCTTTTTATGATTCTGACGAAATTGATTTGAATGTGTATAGACAACTGATTGGATCATTAATATATCTAATTAACACTAGACCAAATATTTCCTATTCAGTGAGTGCACTTAGCTAGTTTATGAGTTAGTCAAGATAGACACACTAGATTGTTATGAAGCATGTGTTGAGATACCTACGAGGCATAGTTTGACATGGTCTGAGATATACTTCTAGTATTGATATGATATGGAAAAAATATATTGAATTTGTTTGGTTAGGGAGTGTAGTGGACAAAAAGAGAACCTTTGGGTGTTGCTTCACTTTGGAATCTTCCATGGTTTCCTAGTGTAGTAGGAAACATGCTTATGTGGCATTGAGGACAATAGAAGCATAGTACATTACATTAAGTATGCCAGTCTGTGAAGTAGTGTGGCTTTGCAAGATCCTTTCATATTTATCTGAACATGTGTTGGATTTCACCATTATCCATTATGGTAACCAAAGTTGTGTGAAGATCCCAGAGAATCTAGTGTTTCATGACAAATCAAACCACATTGAGCTCAAGTACCATTACATATTAGACATGGTGTAGAGGACGGAAGTATCGGTGTTGTACCCTCCTACAGATGAGTAGGATGTTGATGTTCTTACCAAACCAAGATGAAGTTAAATTACTTCTGTGACAGACTTAGTGTGGCAGAGAATTCCTCCCTTGTTGAGAGGGAGTATTGATGTTTTCAGCTTCCTGAGACATTCTTCCTCTATGTCCGAGCTGAGTTGATCTGTGATAACACTTAACCGAGAAGGGATAAGTGTGTTTGGGATTATAGCCCAATGTCCCTTGTGGAGAGCACATGAGGACACATCCCATGTGGAGAAAACATGAGGACATGTCAAGGGAGTTGACTCTTGATGTCACACACTATGGGAGTTGAACCTAGTGTTTCTAGAGGGTGTAGCCTCTAGAGATCCACATGGGAGTGCCATGTGTGATAATCATTCTCGATATTGTACTCCTCTATGAATTGATTTGAATTGATATGTGAGGACACTTATTAGAAAAGGGATAAGTAGGACACTTATTCGAGAAGGGATAAGTGCATTTGGGCTTATATCCCAATGTCCCATGTGGAGAGCACATGAGGACATGTCAAGGGAGTTGACCCTTGACATCAAACACTATGGGAGTTGACCCTAGTGTTTCTATGATCCAGAATATATTTGTAGAATGAAATGAATACAAATTATTATCAAAAGATGCTTAACAAAGAATAACACATATACAATAAAATTAATTTATTTTCAATAAGGAAATAAAATGAAATTGTAAAATGCAATGGAAACAAGCTTGCTAGAATGGTGGAAGCTTATCTCTGAGAAGAGATGTGATGATTGTGCTCATTCGCAAGAATATGATTAAAATGTGGCTTTGAAGGCCATTTTACAATAAACAAGAATGTAAAAAAACCTAGATATTCAAAAAACCTAACCCTGGGAGATAAAGCACCAAAAGTCGTGTGGGCCCCCTTTGGGTAAGTTAGTGCATCAACTTTTTGGGGTTGTAACTTTTGCATATGATATTTGTTTTAGGTGCATGATAGCCTATTGGAAAGGTATATTCGAGGACTACACATTTTGATGTTATCTATTAAATGTCATTGTAACTGTGGAGAGCCCTAGAAAACATTGTTTATTCCCTCAAAATGACCCTGGAAGTCAGGGACCCAAAAACTATGGAAGAAACTTCCAAAATGATCCATTTGGAATAGATGGGAGGCCACCGACATCCATATGGATCAATCCTCACCCACTAGGAAGAAATGGTATACATTTCTTTGAGTTCCTCGATCAGATGAGGAATTTTTTTTTGAATTTATCCCTGGGTGAGCCACTTTCCTTGGTGCAGGAGCTTCCCTACTTTGAAAACTCAATAAAGATGGATCCTTTGTTGGCGAGTGCCCTTGATCTATTTTTCAACAATATGATCACTAGATTCTTGTTGTATTCGGTCAGGGTAGAGCTATGTTGGTGTCATTTGTTCTTTTATCTCTGAGGTGTCCAATAATGGTGGGAAATATGGTCGAAGGATATCCACGTTGAACATTGGGCACACGCCAAGGAAAGGAGGAATTTTGAGATTGAAATCATTATCACCCACAACCTTGGTGATGGTGTATGACCCATAATAGAGAGTTGGAAGATTCTGATGGGGACATGTAAAGCACTCTTTTTGCAAGTGCAACCAGACTTTGTTTCCCACATTAAACTTATGTGGCACCCAATGTTGATCATGGTGTTGCTTGTACTTGTCATTGGACTTATGTATGATATCCTGAAACTGTTGGAAGATGTGTCAAATCCACTCAATGAATCGGGTGGCTTTGTCAACTTAAATTGGAGTAGTTTATGAGTCGATTGAGGTGACTGCAAGGGGTAGTGCAACATCTATGGGACCCAATGGTTGGAATCCCAACCCCACCTGAAAGGGGATGTGGCTGGTTGAGCTATGAAATGATCGATTGTAGATATGATAAACATAGGGGAGAATCGTATCCCATGTATCATGGTGCTTGGAATTATACATGCACATTATATGCATGATCACTCAATTTACGACCTTAGTTTGGCCATCTTTATGGGGGTGGAAGGCCATGGATTTGGTGAGCTTGAGGTCGAATAGTGACCAAAGGTTTGACCAGAATGTGATGAGAAATCTATTGTCCCAATATGATGTAATGGTTTGTAGGATTCCAAAATGTACCCAGACTCATTCAAAGAAGACCTTGGAAGTGGCCTCTATTATGATTCTCTTCTTACAGGCGATCATAATCTCAATCTTAGAAAAGAGATCCACAAGCACAAAAACACAGTCATTTCCCCACTTGGTGGATGGGAGGCCCGACATGTAGTCCATTTAGATGGATTCCCATGGTTTTTCAGGAGTAGGCATAAGGTTGTACAAGCCTTGTTTCTAAGTGGTCGGTTTGGCAACCACATAGGCAATGAAGGACCTGATATAGTTGTTGACCTTCTGTCAAAGTTTCAACTAGTAGAAATGCTTCTACAACATTTCCACTGTATTTTTGATGTCGAAGTGTCTTGCCACTTGAATTTAGTGGGATTCCTATATCATCTTCACTCGCTTTCTTGATGGAATGCAGATATGGCCGAGACGACACCACAACCCATCTTGAAGATGGAAATTAGTGACAATTGTGTTTTCACCCCACATTTGGTAGGTGGTGGTGAAGACCGGGTCTATATCATAGAGTTGGGGCCATCCAGAGGTCTCATCTCCGCAATATTCTAGCAATGTGGTGAGAGTCATGAATGGTGGTCTAATGAGGCAATCAACAACGCAGTTGGTGCTTCCCATTTTATACTTGATATTGAGGTGGAATTGATGCAAGTATGTGGACCACTTATGAAGGCATTCATTCTACAATTTTCCTTGTGTCTGCATGGACTATAGTGGATTATGATCAGTGTGGATGATTGTCTCCTTCGCAAGAACATAATGCCTCCATTAGCGTCAGGCTTGCACAACGGAGTACATTTCTTTGTCGTAAGTAGGGTACTTATGGAAAACATATGATAGTGTCTCACTATGATTGACTATAGGGTGGGTGTGCTAAGTGAGAACATCACCCAAAGCATAGTCTGAAGCATTTGTATTGATATCAAAGGGTTGTTGTAGGTCTAGTAGTGAAAGTATGGGGGATGAACACACGCGTTGCTTCAAATTATTGAATGATTGTTGTTGGGACTGGCCCCACACAAATTTTTCCTTACCACCACCCCTAGTTACTTAGTTGAGGGCCCATTCAATATAGGATAATCGTAACACGAACCTCCAATAGAAATTGGCAAGGCATAAGAATCTCTAAATCTTAGTGAGTGTGGTTGGGGATGGCTAGTCATGAATGACTTGGATTTTTTCTGGATACACATGTACGCCATGTTGATCAATATATATCCTAGGTAATGAACCATTTCCATGCCAAAGGATCATTTTTCCAAGTTCGCGTAGAGATGGTGTTTCCATAGGGTATGTAGAACCTGTGGATTATTCAACAAGTGTTCTTCCCAAGTCTTGTTGTAAATGAGGATGTCATCCAGATACACCACTACAAAATTATTGGTGAATGGTCACAGGATATCGTTAATCATCCTCATGAAAGTGGCTAGAGCATTTGTCAAACCAAAGGGCATGAACAACCATTCAAAAATATCTTCCTTTGACTTGAAGGAGGTCTTCCATACATCTTTTTGTTCTATTGGCACCTGGTGGTAGCCACACTTTAGATCAATATTACTGAAGTATTTCCCCCCCATGAGTTGATCAAGGAGGTCATCGATTTGGGGAATTAGGTACCAATTTCTAATTGTGATTTTATTCAAAACATGTAAATCAATGCATAGTTTTTAGGTTCCATATTTCTTTTGTACCAATATGATTGGGCTCTCGCAAGGTGATGAGCTAGGAAGAATGTGCCCCTTGTGGAGTAGTTCCTCGATCTTCCACTTGATCTCCTCATTCTCTAACAAAGAGTAGTGGTATACTATCCTATTGAGAAGTGGTGCATCGGGGGTTAGATTGATGGGGTTCTTGACCTGACAGTCTAGAGGTACCCTAATAGCTGAGGAGAAGATATTTGATTATTCTTCCACAACCTTATCCACTTTCTTCTGCTATGTGGAGACGTCATTCGCAGAGACCCTAGATGTGGCTATCATATTTCTCTCATTCTGAGAGAGAATCATGAAGAAGATAAACTTCCCTATATGAGAGATGAACTCCCTACATTTATTGGTAGATATGACCTTTCTACATTGCTTGGCACTGAGTGGGACTGCCTCGGGTATCCTATACAATTTATTGTTCAAAGTAATAATAACACTGCAAGGCCTAAACTCATATACAACATGATGTTTCCATAAATATGGTTGGCCAAAAATAACATTACAAACATCGAGAGGGGAAACACCACAAAATACCTCATCTTTGAAGGGCTTGATTCCATATGACAAGCGACATTGTTGGCTAAAACAGATGATTCTTCCTTGGAGGATCCATCTGGTGTAGGGATGTGGGTGCGTTTTTTTTAGCAGGGCAAGTTGTTTGACAACCTCTACTGAGATGAGGTTCTTATGGATACCACTATCAACAATGAAGTGCAGCGGGGCACCCTTCGCCCACATCTTTGAATGAAAAAGGTGGTCACCTTCCTATGGCTCATCTGGTTCATTGGGATGTAACTTGGTGGTAGCAACAGTAGCACTGGGTTCTACATCAATGATATATCTCCCCCTTTCTAGTTCTGACTTACAGTTAGAACTTTCATCTCATTCATAGGCTTTCACCTCAGCCATGAGCAACTGCTTCGAGCAAAAATCAGTAGTGTTATTCCAAGGGCTCTTATGGAAGTCACACCACTTACTGGTATATTTATTTGTATTTTTGGTGTCCTTCTTTTCTTGAGGCAAAGACTGGTTGTACTGAGTTTTTCCATCTTTTCTCTATCATTTTTTTTGTGGGTTGGGGTTGTCCTTTCCTAGATTTTTCTTTGAGGGGTTCCCAGGCCCAAATTGTCACATCTTTTGTTTGAGCTTCTTCTTGATTTTGATGGCATATCAGTAGGTCATGCCTAAGGATGAGATGTCCAAAAACTTCATTTAGGCTTAGATGTATCTATGTATCCTCCATGATACTTGAGCACCGGATGTCGCTCAGGATATTTGACACCCATCTTGGTTCATAAGGTATGGAAGATATTTGTGAACTCAGGCATCACTTGGTCTCTTTCCTGCCACAACGTGGTCCATTTTGTGTACATGTCATCATAACTTCCAACATGGTAGTATTGTTCCTTAATGGAATCCCTGAAGAACTCCCAAGTGACTGTGACTGTAAATAATTAGGGTTCATCTATTTCCTTTTTCTCACAGAAAGTTTCCCACCAATATTTGATATGGGGGACAGTTTTTAGGAGCACAAAATCAATCTTTTCTCTATTCGAGAAGTTATGGATAGAGAAATACACTTCTATCAGATTCAACCATTTTTATACCACATATGCATCTATATTACCTTCAAATATACGAATATCAAAGTTTATTTGTACCTTGAAGAGGGTGGTGCCTCCATTTGAGGAATATGTGTCGCTTGTTGGTAGTTGTCGAAGGATTTGCGCAAAACTCTCCATCATCTCATTCCTCTCTTGTGTGATGGATTCCTCGAGCAACATTTTTAAGGGTTATCATGTGCCATCATTTTTATTTTCTTCTTCCATGAGAGGTCATTTGGGCATGCGAGAGATTTTTTCCTTGAGAGAAACAAGCTCGAGACCCAATTCTTTGTACCCTGACCTCATTAGGGAAATGCATTAAGAACAACAAGAGAAGAATGTTATGATACCGCTGATCCGAAATATATTTGCAGAATGAAATGAATACAAATTATTATGAAAATATGCTTAACAAAGAATAACAAATATACAATAAAACTTGTTTCTATTCAATAAGGAAATAAGTTGAAACTGTAAAATGCAGTGGAAACAAGATTGCTAGAATGGTGGCGACTTATCTTTAAGAAGAGATGTGACGATTTCAATCATTCAAAAGAAAATTATTACAATGAGGCAATGAAGGCATTTTTACAATAAAAAGGAATGTCAAAACCCTAGACATCCAAAAAACATTACCTTGGGAGATGAAGCGCCAAAAGTCATGCAGGCCATGTTTGGGTAAGTTAGTACATCAACTTCCCACGGTCGTAATGTTTTCATACAATATCTATTTTAGGTGCATGATATCTTGTTGGAAAGGTCTATCCGAGGACCACATATTTTGATGCTATTTGTCAATGACCATTCTAATCGTGGCGAGCCCTAAAAGATGTTGTTTAGGGCCTCAAAACGGCCCCACAATTCAAGGACCCTAAAACTAGGGAAACAATTTCCAAACTGAGCTAGTTTGAATAGGTGGGATGCCACCAACATCCATCTGGATCATTCTAGAGGGTGTATCCTCTATAATTCCACATGGGAGTTCCATGTGTGACAAACCTTTTTCTACTAGGTAGTTGTGTACCACTAGTGGAGACTGTGTGTCTCTGGATAGTCATTGTGTACTACTATGGAAAGATACCTCCCTAGCTAAGAGGCAGTGTTGATATTTCAACATCGAGTGAAACTTATCCTAGATTGGGCTGCATACCAAGGGAGATAATATACAATAATCATAAAGGTGCACTTGTGGTAAATGGGCCCAGACGTAGTCCTTCCTTGATGATGATAGGGAATAATATGGACTCGAGGTGCTTGAAGTGATTTCCACATGTCAGAAAGCATCAGGATATCACTCACAGGTGTGTACTTGTGGTGAAATATCCTAGTGTGGTCTTTGTCCTAGTCATGGTGATTTGACAAGGAATGATAAAGACTAAAGATGCTATATGTTATTACATGCAGACCCATAGTGAGACTCATCTTAGAGAGAGTCAATTGGCTCAAAAGGGAGAGTCATAGAAGGATTTTCTCCTCGGTTAAGGTGGGAGAGAGGCATCTCCCAATACTGACATACATGTTTCGTGAGTCTGGGGTGAAGTTTTTATACTTCAGAGACAATCTTGGCATGATGCACAATGTCTCCCTCATTGAGAGGGCATGTTGATGTTTGGACAACATTGAGAAGACATTGTCTTAGAATAATAATTAATAATATAATTATTGATTATTAATTATCATATATAATAAATAAATGATAATAATAAATAGTTATTGATTATTCAAGGGATGCATCCTTTCATGAATGGTCACCATATGTTCCCTATATATGGAACACTCATCATTGTAATAATATATTGATTATATCTCATATGAATAAAAACAACAGAAAAAATAGTTTTTTGGTGGACAAAATGACAACATAGGGCCCCCCTAGTTGAAACCTGGTGCTCTAGATCCAATGCAACTAACGATTCTCCAATCCAAGTCCCGGTTTGAGTTTTATCGCGAGTTGAAACTCACATCCTCAAGTCATTTAGGGATATGTGGCCAATTTGGTCCGAGGGATAAAATCCAAACTAAGTGACATAACAAAGTTTTGTATGTTCCCACAAGACTATTTGGCTAAGTCACACATGACTACACTACCCAAAAATTCTTGACACAGTGTTCTTGAAAATCGACCTCCTCTTTAGAAATTGCGCTATGCCTAATTGACCAAAACACTAGTGTTGATGATACTCCAAAAACCAGTTTTTCAATGGACTGAATGACAATGGAGCCCCCCCCCCCTAGCCAAATAATTTTCTCTAGATCTAATACAATGGATGATTCACCCATATGATTCTCGGTTTGATTTTTATCATGAGTTTCAACTCACCTCTTCAAGCCATGAAAGGACATGTGAAATTTTTTATCTGGGGGCATAAAATCCATTTCCAACGCGTACCATACCATACCATACCATTTCCAATGCATACCATACAAGAAAATGCATACCATACCATACCATACCATACCATACAAGGAAATGGAAAAAAAAATTTGCATACCATTTCCATTTCCATTGCCAATGTCAATTCATACCATACCATACCATTGCCAATGAATACCATACAAAGGAAGAGAAATGCATACGATTGACATTTCCATTGCCAATGCATACCATACCATTTTGAATGCATATCATTGTCATTTCCAATGCCAATTCATACCATAACATACCATACCATATCATTTCCAATCCATACCATGCCATTTCCAATGCATACCATTTCCATTGCCAATGCATACCATTTCCAATGCATTCCATACAATGCAAAGGCAATGCATACCATTTCCAATTCATACCATTTCCAATGCATACCATACAATGGAAAGGTAATGCATACCATTGCCAATGCATAGCATTTTAAATGTCAATTCATATAATACCATACCATGGAATACCATTTCCATTGCATACCATACAAGCCAATGTCAAGTAAATTCATACAATACCATACCATTCCATACCATGCAAGGAAATGGAAAAACAATTCATACCATACCATACCATACCATAACATTTCCATTTCTATTGACAATGCCAATCCATACCATAGCATACAATTTCCATTGAAAATGCATATCATTTCCAATGCATACCATTGCCAATGCATACCATACAATGGCAAGGAAATGCATACCATTTACAATGTATATAATTTGCAATGCATACCATACCATACCATACCATTGGCAATGCATACTATTGTCATTGCCAATTCCAATGCATATCATACAATGGGAAGGAAATTAATACCATTTCCAATGCATATCATTGCCAGTGCATTTCCTTTCCATTGCCAATGCATACCATACAAGGAAATGGAAATTCAATGCATACCATACCATATCATGCCATACCATGTAAGGAAATGGAAAGACAATGCATACCATACCATACCATTGTCATTTCCATTGCCATTGCCAATGCATACCATACAATGGCAAGGGAATGCATGCCATTTCCAATTGTTACCATTGCCATTTCCAATGAATACCATACCATATCATACCATCCCATACCATCCAAGGAAAGGAAATGCATACCATACCATACCATACCATACCATACCATATGATATAATACAATATCATACCATACCATACCATTGTTGGATTACTAAGAGGGGGGGTGAATCAGTAATAGTGTAATTATAATCCTTTTTCTTCAAATGTTATATCAATGTAGAATTATTATCTAATAATGAGTAGTAA